>OY856409.1:1436090506-1436538006 GCA_963693085.1 Alisma plantago-aquatica
GGTGGTCAGCCTCCTGAGACAAGGGCCTAGGGCAAACCAATTTTTACCTCCCGAACACTTGGTCATGTGCATTCAAGGCATATCAACTCCCAACCCATCGGTCCTATGTACATCTCATACACCCTAATTGACCCTAGGATTGCATTAGGACTCTACCCTCACCAAGGGTTTCATTTGAAATTTCACATCCTTTAAGCACAATATTATCTTATTTAATTCTTTAACCCAGATTTCTTTCACCTCTCACTTTTGAGTAGACATTATGCAGTGTAGTCCCAACATTGTCCTTAGGCCACATTCCCTCTAGGGCTTGGTGCCATGTTAGTCTTCCCTCCTGGGCTTGACCTTTTGTGATCTTCCCCTCCAAGGGCTTGATCCTAAACAACTGCACTATGGAATTGAGCCACCTTCCCTCCTGGGCTTGACCATCTCATGGCCTTCCCTCCTAGGCTTGGTTGTCCACTCAGACTGCCTTCCCACTGGGGCTTCACACCTTAACGAACTTCACTCTTGGGCTTGACCATTTCATGGCCTTCCCTCCTGGGCTTGGTTGTCTACTCAGGCCACCTTCCCTCATGGGCTTGGTGCCTTATTGGTCTTCCCAATCCTAGGCTTGACCAGTTATGTTACTCAAAGATGGCATGCTTGGTTTCAAAGAATGTAAGTTCATTCATCTTTATATATTTAACTCTTCACCCCTCTAGGTGAGGATTAAGGTTATCTCCATACTTACATACATTTATTTACTTACCTTTTAAGGGAAAGTCCTAGCCTCAGGTGCCTTCATGGCTCATAGGAGGGGGTTAGGATCTCTATCCACAACTTGATCACAAGATCTAAAGATTTGATTCCCTCATAGGTCATCTTACCATTCTTGGGTTGAACCACCCTAGGTTGGCACATGAACCCTAAAGCTTTAATATATATCTCCTTTTTTTCATTAGGCATAACTTTTATGATTATAACATATATGTTGACCTAGAGGTTATACATTGTCCATATTTTGATAATGACTTAACCATTCCATTCATATGTATCTAATATGTGAATTCAAGATTGATTTCAGGTGTTAGGTATATGAAAAGGATCAAATTACACAAGCCCTAGTTTGTAAAAGTTCAAGTCAAAAGCAATGCAAGTGTGCTAATTAGGAAATCCATGTACATGACCTTAGAAGAATTTTCTAATCACTTGTATTGATGATATGACTTGTAACTAAGATGAGAAAAATATGTGGGACACTTTATACTAGGTTTTAATCACTTTTTAAGCACTTTAGAAAATTGATCATAGGTTATTGATTGGTCTAGTTATAATCTCGATCGATCCACTGGAACAATTCTCTAGAGAGTGCATCGGTAGGGTTGTGCTTTCACAGAACTCGATCGATTCGGTTACTGACCAAATGTGATATTCATTGGTTGGTCGAGTTTCCCCACGACAAACTTGACTGATGGTTTGAATATTGGGTTTGTCGTTTAGCCGATCAGTCAAGTTACCTTTCTTGAATCTCGACTGATTGCACTGTACAGAAAATGCAAAACAAGTGATTCTAATGATTGGTGACTTGTTTGGGAAAAAATAGACCCATTTTCTTGGAAAAAAATGGCTATAATTCGTCCCTAAGTATTCCCCAACTCAAAGGGGAACCCCCCATTATAAATAGGACCACTTGGGGTTCATTCCAAGGTTTCTCATTCACTACATGCTTGGCCTTAACCTAGTTGAGTGTATTGCACCCCTGTGAGCCCCTTTCTCTCTCTACTTTCAATTCAAATTTGTGAATATGAGTGAGTTATGATCCCTTGTAAGAGCGATATTCCCTGTATTCATGTAAAGCTCTCCACCTCCATCTTCCTACCCCCTTTCCTCATTGAAGAAAAGGCTTGAAGATCTTCTCCAAGTCAAGGAGAAGGTGTTCCTATTCTTCATGATTGAATAAAGAATGGTGATCAAGATCTCCAAGTGAAGGAGATAGGCAAGGTGGACGTTCAAGAAGGATAGGTAGTTCCTGGAAGGCCAAAGACTTGAATATGTAGTGGGTAAGTCCTTGTTCAAGGCTAAAGACTCCTTGCTCAAGTGGGTAAGCTCCTTTGGTAGGTTGAAGATCCTTGCTTGAGGTATTAAGTCCTTGGATGAATGTGATTTTGCCTTGTAATCTAATGAATGAATATAAGAGTACCATGATTGCAAAGTCCTAGAGACTAACCACCTCTAGGTAGTAGACTAGCTCACTTCTAGTTTGAAGTGTGGAACCACTCTAAATCACTTTGTCCAAGTGTATGCTATCATTGTCTCTCATCCTCACTATGCATGTTAGTTAGGAATTCAAATTGACGGTATGTTTTAGCTTTTGCACTTAATATAATTTGAAGGTCTAATCCGTTATGTGAGATTTGTGAAGCTCTATTCACCCCCCCTCTAGAGCCCTTGATCTAACAAGTGGTATCAGAGCCTGCCTTCTCCAAGATACTTCCACAAGTAGGAGAAAATGGGTGACTTAGCACTTGGATCTCTCAACTTGGAGGGAAACTTCTCCATGCCACCTCCGGTCTTTGACAGCACCAACTTCCTCTATTGGAAGAGAAGAATTCAGTTCTACCTCCAAGGAGTAAGCTATGAGATGTGGAAGGTGGTGCACCTAAAGTATGAAGATCCAAAGGGGGAAATCTCTACATGGACAGAAGCCTAAATGAAGAAAGCCCAGCTCAATGGCAAAGCCATGAGCATCATCTACACATCCCTCACTCCATCCGAGTTCAACTGGATCTCCTCATGGGACACTGCCCATGAGATTTCGAACAAGCTATGTGTCACCTATGATGGAACAGAGCAAGTGAAAGAAGCAAAGATCTACATGCTTGGTGGTCTCCTTGAGAACTTCAAAATGGGAAAGAATGAAAGAGTTGTAGACATGTACATAAGGCTTCATGTCATCATCAATGGATTGACAGCTCTTGATAGTGTGATGGACAAAGGCAAAATCAACTCAAAGATCTTGAGATCTCTTCGAAAGAGATGGGAGCCCAAGGTGACCTCCATTGAAGAAGTGTACAAGCTTAGTGACTTGGCAACCGAGGAGTTGGTTGGCAACCTCCAAGCTCATGAGCCAAGGCTTGACAAGAAAGAAGAAGAAGAAAAGAGAGAAGAGAAGGAGTCCAAGAAGATCAAGGACACATCCTTCAAAGCTCAAATTGAAGAGATGGTTCAGCAACAACAACTTGTACTCCGGTCCCCTGCTCCTTCCTCAAGTGAAGATGAACGCCCAAATGAGCATGAAGCTAACTACTCAAAGGGAAAGCAACACAAAGGGAAGTCTTCTTCATCTACTCCTTGGTGCTATGAATGTGGTCAAAAAAGCCATTACAAGAGTGACTACCCCAAGCCCAAGAAGAGCCACCACAAGAGCACCTACAAGAAGGACAAGGAGTATAAGAAGGAAAATACAAGAGAAAGGAGAATAAAGAAAGAAGAAGCAAGGATGCAGCTCATGCAGCTTGGGAGGAGTCTTCCTCAAGTTCTTCTAGCTCTGAAGATGGATAATGTCATCTTGCTCTCATGGCCTCTACAAGTGATGATGTAGGTGAGGTAAGGGGGGTAAGTGAAGTTAACTTGCATGAGTTGTCTAAAGAAACTCTTATTGATATGATAAATGCTAGCCAGTTATCTTTTACTAAATGCAAAGCTAAAAAGAAAAGTCTAGGAAAGATTATAGATGATCTTTATGCTAAGATTGAGATTCTAGATCAAAATGAAAAGCTACATCTTGATAATATTGATTCCTTGCAAGGGCAATAACTTGATCTTAAACTCTAATACAATGAAGTTGAAGTTTAGAATGGTGTCTACCTTAAGACCATTGCTGCTCTTAAGGAAGAGAACAAAAAATGCCAGGATGAGATTGATGTTCTTAAAATTGAAAATGTAGAACTTAACCTCATTAATGAAACTAGGAGACAAGAAACTTATGCTTATCAAAGACAAATTTTATTTCTTAAATTTGAAAATACTAAATTGCTTGGTCAAGTAAATGATCTATCCTCTAGATCTATCTTACAAAGTAATAAGCTAGCTAGCACTACTCTAGAACGTGATTATTTTCATACTAAATCCCTCTATTTAGAGGTTGATTTTTTGCATGATAGAGATGATCTTTCTAGCTTATCTTCTACTATCATTAGTCTCAGTGATGATAATGAAAAATTAAGAGGTTCTTTGCAAAAGTTTCTTACGGGAAAGAAATCCCTTAATGTTGTCCTAGAACACTCTACCAAACAAATTGGTACTAGTGGCTTAAGATATGATGAGACTTCTCCTAAGAGTAAGAACAAGAACAAGAGTAAGGGTAAGAAGAAGAGTGTGGAACCTTCTTTCTTCCATGGAGAGACTTCTGACTCTAAGAACCCAATGGTATGTGCTCATTGTAAATGTGATGATCATTATTCTACTTATTGTCCTTACAAGCCAAAGGGGACCAACCCAAAGATGAATTGGGTCCCCAAGCTAACCCCATATCCCAAAGATTGAGTTGGGCACCAACATCCTTCTTTCATACAGGTCAAAAGAAGATGGATTGTTGATAATGGCTACTCAAAGCATATGACTGGTGAAATCAACCATTTCAACAAATTCATAAAAAAGAAAGGAGAATTGGTGACCTTCTGGGACAACAAAAAGGGTATGGTAATAGGTGAGGGTGATGTAGGCAACCAACTTTGTATTAAAAATGTTTGCTTTTTGATGGTATACATCACAAATTGGTAAGTTTAAGCCAACTTTGTGATAATGGTTATCTTGTTCTATTTACTTCTTTAGAATGTCTTCTTCTAGATATCCTCACTTATAATGTTATATATATGGGAACTAGAAATGGTAATATTTATGTTATTGTTCTTGATTCTCTAAAGCCCATACTTGATAGATGCTTAGTTGTGGATAAAAATGATATATCTCTTTGGCATCGCCTATTGGGTCATGTGAATATGCATCAAATTAAGAAATTGAGCTAAAAGGAATTGGTTAGGGAACTTCCCAAATTGGATTTTGAAAAGGATGAGGAATGTCAACTGTGGCAACACATCCCACTATCACACAGACAACGAGGTGTTACGCGAAAACGTGTGGAAATCACCATAACCACAAATTACCAAAAACACGAGTTAATTAAAACCGATTGCAGAAAGCAGAATAACTGAGAATCTATTACATTTAGGTCCTCATCCTGCAGCGAAACATGTTATATATACATTTATAAGTCTTGATACGTGCCCACAACTTAGAAGAACAGCTGTCTAGCCATCACATGAGTTCATCACCTGTTTATACATACAGAATGGCCCACATCCGGCCAGCAATAGGATATACAAAACATCAATAGTTATACAACGTGAAACAATGTCAAAACACCTCCAAGGACCTGAGAGTACAAGGATGACTCTAGGACTCTACTACAAACAACCAAAACAGCAGTGTATCCATCGCTTGCCTTCTACTGCTCGTCTTGCTGCTCGGCAGCAACCTCGCGACCACCACCACATCTAGCTCGAATGCCTAAAAAGGGTGTAAACCAGCGGTGTGAGACACACAGTCCCAACGAGAAACATAACTCCCCGCAAAAACTACAAAACCTCAGAAAGATGAAAGCAAAAGCAGTAGATACTGATGAAAGGTATAATAAGAGCAGTCTATAGAGAAAAGCTATATATATACTATCAAGCTTACCAGAAGTATAGAAGGCATAATACCAAAGTATTTCTTTATGGAACATGATTAAAAAGATAAATTTATAGGTTCTTACCACATAACACAAGATCGTAT
This sequence comes from Alisma plantago-aquatica, assembly GCA_963693085.1. Lineage (NCBI taxonomy): Eukaryota > Viridiplantae > Streptophyta > Magnoliopsida > Alismatales > Alismataceae > Alisma > Alisma plantago-aquatica. The sequence goes on from OY856409.1 coordinate 1,436,096,324, forward strand.
AAGTAACTACAAGGTATAGCAAGATTAACTACACAAGCAAGGACTAAACTAATGTTTCGTGTTTTGCCTTAAGCAGTAAATACTACACGGCTGGATTACATATTATTATGCCATGAGGAAGTGAGTCGTACCGCTCAAATCCAACCTTCAGTTGCGAAACCCAAGCCGGTGCCATACAAGGTCAATGGAAGAGCCGGACTCCACGACCTCCCACCTCGTGATTAGTGCACGAGTACAACACAAGCAGGACCGGAGTCTCATGCTTAAGTGGCCTCATCCATAGGGTCAGGCTACCCTCTGCCTAGCCCACCTCAGTATAGGTATCGACGCTAGTGAAACTGAGCCACATGCTTGTTCACCATGCTCTGATCCATGAACACATTCATGCTCCCATATCACATATCTTGATCCATGGGCCTGTTCACCATGCTCTTCACATATTGAGCTACGGGCCTGAATCTTCACTCTGGAGTCTATAACCGAAGTTGCACTCATACCTCCTCATTTTCGACTAGGAGAAACCACACATATTCAATAATATGTGCTTCCAGGTTAACCCGCAGGAGAACCTATTCCACCATCACCAGCTCCTGACGATGATGGATCTATGGCCAGGGCAAATACATGATATATTCCACTTGTGATTAATTAGTATCTTTTATGTGGATTGCAAGATTCATCCAAGCTGTATAACATGCAAACTATAACAAGAATAAACAACATGAAATTCAATATTATGCTTTTATTATAATCAACATCATCCTGATCCATCACAAGGATCCAACATTACATGTTTTCACTTGGCCTCTTTCCAGTTATCTAGATCTATCTCAAGGATCATCACATTACCATGGGATCTCAATCCCTCATCACATAATGTCACTGCCTCTCAAGGAATTCTCATCAACTTAGGCATTTTAGCCAAACTTAGGTCCTCAGACCAAAACAAATAATGTATGTTATCTCATCATCAAGAGTAATTATCAAAGCAGTGTTACTCAAACATATATACCTCATAGCCTTTTTCCTAGCTATGCATTTGTACTTGCATGGTTAGTATGCACACTCATCATGAATTAACAGAAGACTCATATTATCAACATAGAGCAACATTGATGATTATATATGTTATCATTCATGCCTCAACCTGTGACCATTGACATAGGTCATATCATCTTGCAAGGCTTCTTACATGCTTATCATTTGTTTATCATTATACAGATGTTTCAAGATGATCATAAACACATGTACTATCATGGCAAGATACATAGATGTAATCTTCTGTCACAATTACCATCAAGCATGTCAAGAGTTACTATCACAACCAACTTGATTCATGAACAAGAGCTAGAGCATAGGTTTCCATAAGAGACAAGACCCTCACTATAAGTGCCCACTACCCTCACAAGAAGTGTGACGGGTAGGGCACCCTCACTAGAGGTGGTATCGGGTAGGGTACTCTCCCTTATCGTCCATCACTCAATTGCATACCAACACGTATCGGCCAAGCATAATAGCAAAGGTGTACCATGCAACGATGTGTTGTGCAATAGGGTCTATCATGCAACTGAGCCCAAGGGGCGTGTCATGCAAGGTGTATTGTGCACCATGTCGTGCAATGCTCCGTCGGGCATCAAGGATAACAGGCAACCAAGCGTGCAACTAGCCAAAGAAGTGTGTCATGCAACAGTGTGTCGTGCCTCATGGAATATCGATCAGCACATGTATCGGGAGCTAAGGTGTCATGCAACACCCATCAAGTTTCGTGTTGTTGGCTGACACACACAGAGCTAAGGCCAAAGGGCGACACCCACCACAGACTAGCTAGCAACGCTCCACCACAAAGGCATAACGATACCAAACCATCACATATGATAAGTGAATCGGGCAGGTTTCTCATCAAGGTGTGATGCCCGACACACACTCAAGGCAGGGACCAAATGCAATGCCCGACACAGCCACAACATGTGTCATCCAAGGCTCAAGATCAAGATGAAAATTAGGCAGCACCTCCCCCAAGATCATAACGGTCAAGATGCAAGTCCACATGGTCGTCATCAACCTCAAGCACAAGGGCACCAAAACCCTAGTGGATCAAGAAGATGGCTCACCTCTCAACAACTAAGATAGAGGGGTCTTGCACATCTCTTATCACCAATAGGGAAACACAAAGAACAACCCTAACAAGGTTTACAACCACCACAAAGCTCACATTTCAAGTCCATGGTGATAGGAGGGTGTTGCTCAAGCAACTAGAACACAAGCTCACCTCTCAACTTAAATGAGAGAGGGGTATTGCCCATATTACTAGCACTCAAGCTCACTCCTCTAGACCAAGGAGAGAAAGGAGTGTTGCCCACCAAGAACCCTAGGACATGGTTCGGCCAACAAGAAGCAACTAAGCAAGGAACTATAACTAGCAACGTGCATAGCCAACATGATCATAAGCAACATACAAGAATATAGAAGATGGTAATGTAGTTAGGGTTAGGAGTTATGTAACCCGCCTTAAGCAAGCTCCAAGCTCCAAGGAAGAAGAGCAAGACACTCTAGTGTTCGGTTACCACTAGAGGAAGAAGGAGACTCCAAGGAAGGATCGGCCACCAAGCTTGTAAGAGAAGAGGGTGTCATGCACCAAGGGAGAGGGAGACTAAGGAACTAAAGGGATCCTTAACAAGGGAAAGGAAATGCATATATAGAAGGGGTTGGAGGAGAAACCAAGGTAAAACAAAGCAAGGGGTCGCCCACCTAGGGACACTTGTCCAAGAGCATTGCCACCACTCTAGCATGCCCTAAACACATGTCCAAGGCCATTGCCACATGCAAGCATCAAGAACCAAGTGTCCACTAGTGGTGACACAAACGAGGTCAAAGAAGGTCAAAGGGGTCCATGGGTGACACACCCTGTGCGAAAGACCCTGGGAGACACACTCTTGGCAACACAAGCATGCTCTTGCCCGACACAAGGTCCAAAGGGGGCAAAGGAAACACACCACAAGGCCCAACAAGCTCAACCAAGCCCAAAGGAACTCAAGCAACGAGCCCAACCCTTCCTCTCAACACTAGAGGAAGCAAATAGAGGGAGGAACACCTCACAAGGTGGCAAACTTTCCCACAAACCCTTGACTTGGGGTTAATTGCAAGTAGCACCTCCAACTCTCAAGAAAGCACCAACAAACCCTAATCACCACTAAAGGTGATTCGCAAGCAACTAAGCATCAGGGTTAAGAAAAGCAAACAGGATAAGCCCTAAACGGTATTTGCAACACATCCCACTATCACACAGATAGCGAGGTATTACGCGAAAACGTGCGGAAATCACCATAACCACAGATTACCAAAAACACGGGTTAATTAAAACTGATTGCGGAAAGCGGAATAACTGAGAAACTATTACATTTAGGTCCTCATCTTGTAGGGAAACATGTTATATAGACATTTACAAGTCTTGATACGTTCCCACATCTTAGAAGAACAGATGTCTAGCCATCACATGGGTTCATCACCTGTTTATACATACAGAACGGCCCACATCTGACCAGTAGCAGGATATACAAAACATCACAGTTATACAACGTGAAACAACGTCAAAACATCTCCAAGGACCTGAGAGTACAGGGATGACTCTAGGACTCTACTACAAACAACCAAAACAACAACGTATCCATCGTTTGCCTTCTACTGCTCGTCTTGCTTCTCGGCCGCAACCCTGTGACCACCACTACATCTAGCTCGAACACCTAAAAAGGGTGTAAACCAGCGGTGTGAGACACACAGTCCCATTGAGAAACATAACTCCCCGCCAAAACTAAAAAACCTCAGAAAGATGAAAGCAAAAGTAGTAGATACTGATGAAAGGTATAATAAGAGCAGTCTATAGAGAAAAGCTATATATATATACTATCAAGATTACCAGAAGTACGAAAGACATAATACCAAAGTATGTCTTTATGGAACATGATTAACAAGATAAGATTTATAGGGTCTTACCATATAACACAAGATTGTATAAGTAATTGCAAGGTATAGCAAGATTAACTACAGAAGCAAGGCCTCAACCAATGTTCCATGTTTTACTTAAGCAATAAATACTATTCGGCTGGATTACGTATTATTATGCCCTGAGGAAGTGAGTTGTACCACTCAAATCCAACCTTCAGTTGTGAAACCCAAGCCGCTGCCATACAAGGTCAATGGAAGAGCAGGACTCCACGACCTCCAACCTCATGGTCAGTGCATGAGTACAACACAAGCAAGACCGCAGTCTCATGCTTATGTGGTCTCATCCACAGGGTCAGGATACCCTCTGCCTAGACTTCCTCGGTACAGGTATCGACGCTAGTGAAACTAAGCCACAGGCTTATTCACCGTGCTCTGAGCCATGAACGCATTCATGCTCCCATATCACATATCCTGAGACATGGGCCTGTTCACCATGCTCTTCACATATTGAGCTACGAGCCTGAATCCACACTCTGGAGTCTACAACCGAAGTTGCACTCATACCTCCTCATTTTCAGCTAGGAGAAACCACACATATTCAATAATATGTGCTTCCAGGTTAATCCACAGGAGAACCTATTTCACCATTACCATCTCATGACGATGATGGATCTATGGCAGGGCAACTACATGATATATTCCACTTGTGATTAATTAGTATCTTTTATGTGGATTGTGAGATTCATCCAAGTTGTATAACATGCAAACTATAACAAGAATAAAAAACATGAAATTCAATATTATGCTTTTATTGTAATCAACATCATCCTGATCGATCACAAGGATCCAACATTACATGTTATCACTTGGCCTCTTGCCAATCATCTAGATCCATCTCAAGGATCATCACATTACCATGGGATCTCAATCCCTCATCACATAATGTCACTGCCTCTCAAGGCATTCTCATCAACTTAGGCATTTTAGCCAAACTTAGGTCCTCATACAAAAACACATCATGTATGTTATCTCATCATCAAGAGTTATTATCAAAGCAGTGTTACTCAAACATTTATACCTCATAGCCTTTTTCCTGGCTATGCATTTGTACCTGCATGGTTAGTATGCACACTCATCATGAATTAATATAAGACTCATATTATCAACATAGAGCGACATTGATGATTATATATGTTATCATTCATGCCTCAACCTGTGACTATTGACATAGGTCATATCATCTTGCAAGGCTTCTTACATGCTTATCATTTATTTATCATTATACAGATGTTTCAAGATGATCATAAACACAGGTACTATCATGGCAAGATACATAGATGTAATCTACTATCACAGTTACCATCAAGCATGTTAAGAGTTACTATCAAAACCAACTTGATTCATGAACAAGAGCTAGCGCATAGGTTTCCATAAGAGACAAGACCCTCACTAGAAGTGTCCACTACCCTCACAAGAAGTATGACGGGTAGGACACCCTCACTAGAGGTGGTATCGAGCAGGGTACTCTCCCTTATCGTCCATCACTCAAATGCATATCAGCACATATCGGCCAAGCAAACAGCAAAAGTGTACCATACAATGTTGTGTTGTGCAGCAGGGTCAATCATGCAACTAAGCCTAAGGGGCGTGTCATGTGAGGTGTATCATGCACCATGTCATGCAACGCTCCGTCGGTCATCAAGGATAATGGCCAACCAAGCGTGCAACTAGCCAAAGAAGTGTGTCATGCAACGGTGTGTCGTGTCTCATGGCATATCGGTCAGTACATGTATCGGGCGCTAAGGTGTCGTGCAACGCCCATCAAGTGTCGTGCTGTTGGCTGACACACACAGAGCTAATGCCAAAGGGCGACGCCCACCATAGACTAGCTAGTAACGCTCCACCACAACAAGGCATAATGATACCAAACCATCACATAGGCTAAGTGTATCAGGTAGGTTGCTCATCAAGATGTGATGCCTAACACACACTCAAGGCAGGGACCAAGTGAAACGCCCGACACATCCACAACATGTGTCGTCCAAGGCTCAAGATCAAGATGAAAATCGGGTAGCACCTCCCCCAAGATCATAATAGTCAAGATGCAACTCCACAAGGTCGTCATCAACCTCAAGCACAAGGGCACCAAAACCCTAGTGGATCAAGAAGATGGCTCACCTCTTAACAACTAAGAGAGAGGGGTGTTGCACATCTCTTATCACCAATTGGGCAACACAAGGAACAACCCTAACAAGGTTTACAACCACCACAAAGCTCACCTTTCAAGTCCACGGTGAGAGGAGGGTGTTGCTCAAGCAACTAGAACACAAGCTCACCTCTCAACTTAAACGAGAGAGGGGTATTGCCCATATTAGTAGCACTCAAGCTCACTCCTCTAGACCAAGGAGAGAAAGGAGTGTTGCCCGCCAAGAACCCTAGGACATGGTTTGGCCAACAAGAAGCAACTAAGCAAGGAACTAAAACTAGCAACGTGCATAGCCAACATGATCATAAGCAACATACAAGAACATAGAAGATGGTAATGTAGTTAGGGTTAGGAGTTATGTAACCCTCCTTAAGAAAGATCCAAGTTCCTAGCTCCAAGCTCCAAGGAAGAAGAGCTAGCCACTCTAGGGTTTGACCACCACTAGAGGAAGAAGGAGACTCCAAGGAAGGATCGGCCACCAAGCTTGCAAGAGAATAGGGTGTCGTGCACCAAGGGAGAGGGAGACTAAGGAACTAAAGGGATCCTTAGCAAGGGAAAGGAAACACATATGTAGAAGGGGTTGGAGGAGAAACCAAGGTAAAACAAAGCAAGGTGTTGCCCACCTAGGGACACTTCTCCAAGAGCATTGCCACCACTCTAGCATGCCCTAAACACATGTCCAAGGCCATTGCCACATGCAAGCATCAAGCACCAAGTATCCACTAGTGGTGACACAAACGAGGTCAAAGAAGGTCAAAGGGGTCCATGGGTGACACACCCAGGGCGAAACACCTTGGGCGACACAAGCTTACTCTTGCCCGGCACAAGGTCCAAAGGGGGCAAAGGCAACACACCACAAGGCCCAACAAGCTCAACCAAGCCCAAAGGAACTCAAGCAACGAGCCCAACCCTTCCTCTCAACACTAGAGGAAGCAAAGAGAGAGAGGAACACCTCACAAGGTGGCAAACTTGCCCACAAACCCTAGACTTGGGGTTAATTACAAGTAGCACCTCCAAATCTCAACAAAGCACCAACAAAACCTAATCACCACTAAAGATGATTAGCAAGCAACTAAGCATCAGGGTTAAGCAAAGCAAATAGGATAAGCCCAAAACGGAGGTCAGGGTCCTTACAAGATAACCCCCTACAAAGAGATTTCATCCCCAATATCCGAAGAGAAAAGCAAGGGATACTTCCTCCTCATCTCTTCCTCAAGCTCCCACATGGCTTCCTCAACGCCACGATGATGCCAAAGAACCTTCACAAGAATCAGGTCCTTCCTCTTCAACTTCTTAACTCTCCTGTCAAGGATCGCCACAGGACCTTCCTCGTAGGTCACATCTTCATCAAGCTCAACCTCGACCGGCTGTATCACTGTTCCCGAATCCGGATGGCTTTTTTTCAGCATACTGACATGGAACACTGGATGTAACCTGTGCAACTCTGGAGGCAGCTCTAACTCATAAGCTACCTTGCCCATACGTGCTATGACCGGGTACGGACCCATATATCTAGGTGCTAGCTTACCCTTCCGGCCAAATGTTAACACACCTTTCCATGGAGAGACTTTAAGATACACTTTGTCTCCTACCAGGAACTCCAACGGTCATCGGTAATTGTCTGCGTAAGACTTCTGCATGTCCTGTGCTGCTTTCAACTGTTGTTGTATCACTTTGATCTTTTCTGTCGTCTGCTGTACTAACTCAGGAACCAAGAGCTGATATTCACCAGACTCGTACCAACACAAAGGAGATCTGCACTTCCTGCCATACAAGGCCTCATAAGGAGCCATGTCAATGCTTCACTGATAACTATTGTTGTAAGCAAACTCTATCAAACTGAGATGTACATCCCAACTTCCTAGGAATTGCAAAACACAAGATCGAAGGAGATCCTCCAAAGTCTGAATAGTCCTCTCAGACTATCCATCTGTCTCTGGATGGAAAGCGGTACTGAACCTCAACTGTGTTCCCAACGCTTTGTGCAACTGTTCCCAGAAACAACTCATGAACTGAGGACCTCTATCAGAAACTATCGTCGCTAGCACACCGTGCAAATGTACTATCTCATCCCCATTTACTCGAGCGAGCTTCTCGGCTGTATATGTCGTGTTCACATGTATGAAATGGGAAAACTTCGTCAATCTGTCCACTATTACCCAAATGGAATCATGATTCTTAGTTGTCCTGGGTAGACCAACTATGAAATCCATGGTTATATGATCCCATTTCCACTGCGGTATCGGTAGGGGTTGTAACATACCTGCTGACTTTTGATGCTCAACCCTACCTTGCTGACAAACCACACACCTAGCCACAAACTCAGCTACATCCCTCTTCAACTCGGGCCACCAATACAAGTCCTTCAGACTATGATACATCTTGGTGACTCTTGGATGCATAACATACATCGACATGTGTGCTTCGTCGAGCACTAACTTCCTCAGACAATCAGCATCAGGGACCACCATCCTATCACGATAGCAAACTAGTCCATCCTCAGACTCATGGAACCCATTACGCTTTTGGCTGCCGATCTATGATCTGATCAACTTTACTGTATCATTTGTTTATTGTGCATCTTTGATCTGCTGTCTTAGCATAGGCTTAACTTGCATCTGTGCTAAGAGTCCATCTAACAAGGAAACTTCCATCTTCACATTCATCTGTTGCAAGGAAACAAACATATTTCGTCTATGGCATACTAGGGAACTCAACTCTGCCTTCTTTGAAGGAAAAGAAGAAGACTTTCAGCTAAGCGCATCAGCTACCACATTCACCTTACCAGAATGATACTCGATGGTGCAGTCATAATCATTGATTAACTCCATCCATCGATGTTATCGCATGTTTAACTTATGTTGCAAAAAGATGTACTTCAGATTCTTATGATCCATAAAGATCTGACACACTTCCCCATAAAGATAGTGTCTCCAAATCTTTAACGCATGAACCACTGCTGCCAACTCCAAATCATGAGTCGGATAGTTCTCCTCATGTTTCTTAAGCTGTCGTGAAGCAAAAGAAACCACATGATCTTCCTGCATCAGCACACAACCTAATCCTTTCTTGGAAGCATCGCAGAAAACAACGTAGCCCTTTCCAGGCTCTGGCAGCACTAGCACTGGAGCACTAGTCAACTTTTCCTTCAAACTTTGGAAAGCTTTCTGACTATGATCATCGCAGACAAATGGTACATCCTTCCTAGTCAACTTCATCATTGGCAACACAATCGCACTGAAGTCCTTGATAAACCTCCGATAGTATCCTACCAAACCCAGGAAACTATGAACTTTTGTCAGTGTCTTCGGCTATTCCTACTCTACAACAGACTCCACCTTGTTCGGGTCCACTTTGACTCCTTCTGCAGATATCACATGACCCAAGAAAGTAACTTCTTCTAACTAGAACTCACACTTACTAAACTTGGCGTACAACTTGTTGGCGAAGAAGAGTCAACGCTAGTCGAAGATGTCGCTAATGCTCTTGCATGTCCTGACTATAGATCAAGATGTCGTCTATAAAAACTACAACCAACTGATCTAAGAATGGACGGAACACTCTATTCATCAAGTCCATGAAAGCAGCAGGTGCATTGGTTAGCCCAAACGGCATAACCACAAACTTGAAGTGACCATACCTTGTCCTAAAAGCTGACTTTGGTATGTCATCCGCTTTAATCCTCAACTGATGATATCCGGACCGTAGATCGATCTTTGAAAACACTACAACACCATACAATTGATCGAACATATCATATATCCTCGGTAATGAGTACTTGTTATTGATCGTGATCTTGTTCAACTATCGATAATCTATACATAACCACATCGATCCGTCCTTCTTCTTAAAGAACAACACTGGAGCACCCCAAGGTGATGTACTCGGTCGGATGAAACCTTTCTCCAACAACTCTTGTAACTGCTTCTTAAGCTCTGCCATCTCTACTGGAGCCATCCTATACGGTGTCTGTTCAACTTGCTACGTTCCTGGAACCAAATTGATCTCGAAATAAATCTCTCGGGGTGGAGGAACATTGGGGAACTCATCAAGAAACACATCCACAAACTCTCAGACAATCGACACCTCCTCCAGGCTAGGACCTTTCGCCTTGGTATCTATAATGGTATTCACAACATCAGCTAAGAACGCCTCACATCCTTGTCGTAGCAACTTCTCTGCCACCATAGTTGATACCAGACACATCGGAATAATCTTCCTATCTCCTTGGAAGATCCAATTTTCTCCATCATCATCAAGCACTGTCTGCTTGGAACCACAGTCCAAAACAACCTTATACTTCTCTAAGGTATCCATCCCAAGGATAACATCAAAACCATGCATATCAAGTGGTATAAGATCCAATTGTATGCGATGTCCTGAAAAAGATAAGATATAAGATGGACACTCTTCTCGAAGCATCGAGGAACCATCAAGAGGGGTTTCTAACAAAAAGCTATCTTTCTTACAACTAACAGGTAAACGACAATTTTCAAGCATAATATAGGCGATAAAAGAGTGTGTAGCACCCGGGTCAACCAGAATAGATATAAAGCAAGAAGAAGACATATTATAATGAAATAACTCCATCTAACCTGTCACCAATCGTGGGTTGACTATCGTCTCCGGCTGACTCATAGCATAGAATCGAGTCGTTGCTTGTTGTCCACGACCTCTGCTTCGTTGAGCAGACGATCTTTCTTGCGACGCTTGACCACGTCCTCGCCGTCTGCTACTACTGGGCTGCTGTCTATCTGACCCTTATTGATTCTTCCTTGGCTGTTGTGTCACTTCAAAATCTCTGTTTGGGCAATTTGACCTCTAATGCCCGATCTGACCACATAGATGGCATGACTGGTCTCGTTGTTGTGGCCTAGCCGGCCCTGTCACTGCCACATAAGATATACTATGTGCCTTAGATGGTGAGGAAACATATCATATTCCCTTACTCGGAGACCACTGCGACGGTACACTGGAACCTCTCATCTCTAACGGTGCTGAAAACTTTGGCTTCTTGAAGCCACCAAACCTCTGTCCCTTGAATTGAGCAGGCCTCTTCTTAGACATGGATTCTCTTTTCTCCCTTACTGACTGTTTGATCCTCTGGACAGATTCCACAAATGTAGCAAACTACTCTCGGTTCTCAAACACAGAAGTAGGTGTTGTTAGCTCAACACTCAAACCTTCACAAAACATGTGATCTGTTCTTCATCTGTCACTGCCATGTGAGGACAAAACCTTAAAAGATCCATGAACTTGGCTTCATACTCGGTGATGTTCATCGTTCCTTGGTGCAGAAGCTCGAACTGGCTGATCTTCTCATCCAGATACGTCTTCGGAAAGTATCTACTAACGAACTCACGTCGAAAAACCTCCCAACCGATCACCTTACCAGGTCGCTTCTCCTCCTCGATGGTCCACCAGTGACCATCACTACCCTTTAGAAGGTAAACAGCGTGCTTTACTTTGTCTGCTTTGGAGATGTCAAGGATCCAGAAAGCCTTCTTAAGGCTTTTCAGCCACAGATCTGCATCCGCTGGATCAGCCGTTCCAGCATAATCCGAAGCTCTGACTCGGCGAAGCCGCTCAAAGGTATTCCCAATACCCGATGTTTCACCATGGGGAGTCTGTGCTCTCGGCGGAGGCACTGGCAATATTTCTACCATGAGATTCATCATATCCATCATCTGCCCCATAAGATGTTCATAGACAGGATGTTCAAGAATGGCTGGGTCAGGTTGGGGGACCTCAGGCACCCGATCTTCATGTGCCTTCCCTATAGCTCCATCAACTGATGCAGCATCGCTGTTCTCAGCAGCATGTTCTTCATGGTTTCCAAACATCTTGGCTTTTCTTCCGCTGAGGGCAGAAGATGATTGTAAAAAAATCTGGAAAACTCACAAGAACAGACACAACCTAATCCTAAATCCCTGTAGACTCAGCGAACCTAGAGCACTGATACCAAACTTGTGGCAACACATCCCACTATCACACAGACAGTGAGGTGTTACGCAAAAATGTGCGGAAATCACCATAACCACAGATTACCAAAAACACAGGTTAATTAAAATGATTGCGGAAAGCAGAATAACTGAGAAACTATTACATTTAGGTCCTCATCCTACAGGGAAATAGGTTATATAGACATTTACAAGTCTTGATATATGCCCACATACTAGAAGAACAGTTGCCTAGCCATCACATGAGTTCATCACCTATTTATACATACACATCTGGCCAGCAGTAGGATATACAAAACATCAATAGTTATACAATGTGAAACAATGTCAAAACACCTCCAAGGACCTGAGAGTACAAGGATGACTCTAGGACTCTACTACAAACAACTAAAACAACATCGTATCCATCGCTTGCCTTCTACTGCTCGTCTTGCTGCTCGGCCGCAACCCCGCGACCACCACCACGTCTAGCTCGAACGCTTAAAAAGGGTGTAAACCAGTGGTGTGAGACACACAATCCCAGTGAGAAACATAACTCCCTACCAAAACTACAAAACCTCAGAAAGATGAAAGTAAAAGCAGTAGATACTGATGAAAGGTATAATAAGAGCAGTCTATAGAGCAAAGCTATATATATACTATCAAGCTTACCAGAAGTACGGAAGGCATAATACCAAAGTATTTCTTTATGGAACATGATTAACAAGATATGATTTATAGGGTCATACCACATAACACAAGATCATATAAGTAACTGCAACGTATAGCAAGATTAACTATACAAGCAAGGCCTCAACCAATGTTCCGTGTTTTGCCTTAAGTAGTAAATGCTATTCGGCTGGATTAAGTATTATTATGGCCTGAGGAAGTGTGTTGTACCGCTCAAATCCAACCTTCAATTGTGAAACCCAAGTCGGTGCCATACAAGGTCAATGGAAGAGTCGGACTCCACGACCTCCCACCTCTTGGTCAGTGCACGAGTACAACACAAGCAGGATCGCAGTCTCATGCTTAAGTGGCCTCAGCCACAGGGTTAGGCTACCCTCTTCCTAGCCCGCCTCGATACAGGTATCGGCACTAGTGAAACTAAGCCACGGGCTTATTCACCGTGCTCTGAGCCATGAACGCATTCATGCTCCCATATCACATATCCTGAGCCATGGGCCTGTTCACCTTGCTCTTCACATATTGAGCTACAGGCCTAAATCCGCACTCTGGATTCTACAACCGAATTTGTACTCATACCTCCTCATTTTCAGCTAGGAGAAACCACACATATTCAATAAAATGCGCTTCTAGGTTAACCCGTAGGAGAACCTGTTTAACCATCACCAGCTCTTGACGATGATGGATCTATGGTCAGGGCAACTACAAGATATATTCCACCTGTGATTAATTAGTATCTTTTATGTGGATTGCAAGATTCATCCAAGCTGTATAACATGCAAACTATAACAAGAATGAACAACATGAAATTCAATATTATGTTTTTATTGTAATCCACATCATCCTGATCCATCACAAGGATCCAACATTACCTGTTATCACTTGGCCTCTTGCCAATCATCTAGATCCATCTCAAGGATCATCACATTACCATGGGATCTCAATCCCTCATCACATAATGTCACTGCCTCTCAAGGCATTCTCATCAACTTAGGCATTTTAGCCGAACTTAGGTCCTCAGACCAAAACACATCATGTATGTTATCTCATCATCAAGAGTAATTATCAAAGCAGTGTTACTCAAACATATATACCTCATATCCTTTTTCCTGGCTATGCATCTGTACCTACATGGTTAGTATGCACACTCATCATGAATTAACGGCAGACTCATATTATCAACATAGAGCAACATTGATGATTATATATGTTATCATTCATGCCTCAACCTGTGACCATTGACATAGTTCATATCATCTTGCAAGGCTTCTTACATGCTTATCATTTCTTTATCATTATACATATGTTTCAAGATGATCATAAACACAGGTACTATCATGGCAAGATGCATAGATGTAATCTACTATCACGATTACCATCAAGCATGTCAAGAGTTACTATCAAAACCAACTTGATTCATGAACAAGAGCTAGCGCATAGGTTTCCATAAGAGACAAGACCCTCACTAGAAATTCCCACTACCATCACAAGAAGTGTGACGGGTAGGGCACCCTTACTAGAGGTGGTTTCAGGTAGGGTACTCTCCCTTATCGCCCATCACTCAAATGCATACCAGCATGTATCAGCCAAGCATAACAGCAAAGGTGTACAATGCAACGCGGTGTTGTGAAGCAGGATCTATCGTGCAACTGAGCCCAAGGGGCGTGTCATGCGAGGTGTATCATGCACCATTTTGTTCAACGCTCCAGCGGGTATCAAGGATAACGGACAACCAAGCGTGCAACTAGCCAAAGAAGTGTGTCATGCAATAGTGTGGCATGCCTCATGGCATATCAGTCAGCACATGTATTGGGTGCTAAGGTGTCGTGTAACGCCCATCAAGTGTCATGTTGTTGGTCGACACACACAGAGCTAAGGCCAAAGGGCGACGCCCACCACAGACTAGCTAGCAACGCTCCACCACAACAAGGCATAACAATACCAAACCATCACATAGGCTAAGTGTATCGGGCAAGTTGCTCATCAAGGTGTGATGCCCGACACACACTCAAGGCAGGGACCAAGTGCAACGCCCGACACAGCCACAACATGTGTCGTCCAAGGCTCAAGGTCAAGATGAAAATCGGGCAGCACCTCCCCCAAGATCATAATGGTCAAGATGCAACTCCACAAGGTCGTCATCAATCTCAAGCACAAGGGCACCAAAACCCTAGTGGATCAAGAAGATGGCTCACCTCTCAACAACTAAGAGAGAGCGGTCTTGTACATCTCTTATCACCAATCGGGCAACATAAGGAACAACCCTAACAAGGTTTACAACCACCACAAAGCTCACCTTTCAAGCGGTCTATGATGAGAGGAGGGTGTTGCTCAAGCAACTAGAGCACAAGCTCACCTCTCAACTTAAACGAGAGAGGGGTATTGACCATATTACTAGCACTCCAGCTCACTCCTCTAGACCAAGGAGAGAAAGGAGTGTCACCCACCAAGAACCCTAGGACATGGTTCGGGCAACAAGAAGCAACTAAGCAAGGAACTAAAACTAGCAACGTGCATAGCCAACATGATCATAAGCAACATACAAGAACATAGATGATGGTAATGTAGTTAGGGTTAGGAGTTATGTAAACTGCCTTAAGCAAGCTCCAAGCTCCAAGGAAGAAGAGCAAGGCACTCTAGGGTTTGGCCACCACTAGAGGAAGAAGGAGACTCCAAGGAAGGATCGGCCACCAAGCTTGCAAGAGAAGAGGGTGTCGTGCACCAAGGGACAGGGAGACTAAGGAACTAAAGGGATCCTTAGCAAGGAAAGGAAACACATATATAGAAGGGGTTGGAGGAGAAACCAAGGTAAAACAAAGCAAGGTGTCTCCCACCTAGGGACACTTGTCCAAGATCATTGCCATCACTCTAGCATGCCCTAAACACATGTCCAAGGCCATTGCCACATGCAAGCATCAAGCACCAAGTGTCCACTAGTGGTGACACAAACGAGGTCAAAGAAGGTCAAAGGGGTCCCTAGGCGACACACCCTGGGCGACACAAGCATGCTCTTTCTTGACACAAGGTCCAAAGGGGGCAAAGGCAACAAACCACAAGGACCAACAAGCTCAACCAAGCCTAAAGGAACTCAAGCAACAAGCCCAACCCTTCCTCTCAACACTAGAGGAAGCAAAGAGAGGGAGGAACACCTCACAAGGTGGCAAACTTGCCCACAAACCCTAGACTTGGGGTTAATTGCAAGTAGCACCTCCAACTCTCAACAAAGCACCAACAAACCCAAATCACCACTAAAGGTGATTAACAAGCAACTAAGCATCAGGGTCAAGCAAAGCAAACAAGATAAGCCCTAAATGGTTGTGGCAACATATCCCACTATCACATAGACAACGAGGTGTTATGCGAAAACGTGCGGAAATCACCATAACCACAGATTATCAAAAACGCGGGTTAATTATAACCGATTGTGGAAAGTGGAATAACTGAAAAACTATTACATTTAGGTCCTCATCCTGCATGGAAACATGTTATATAGACATTTACAAGTCTTGATACATGCCCATAGATTAAAAGAACAACTGTCTAGCCATCACATGAGTTCATCACTTGTTTATACATACAGAACGGCCCACATCCGGCCAACAGCAGGATATACAAAACATCAACAGTTATACAATGTGAAACAACGTCAAAACACCTCCAAGGACCTGAGAGTACATGGATGACTCTAGGACTCTACTACAAACAACCAAAACAGTAGCGTATCCATCACTTGCCTTCTACTGCTCATCTTGCTGCTCGGCCGTAACCCCGCGACCACCACCACATCTAGCTCGAATGCCTAAAAAGGGTGTAAACCAGCGGTGTGAGACACACAGTCCACACAGTCCTAGAGAGAAACATAACTCCCTGCCAAAACTACAAAATCTCAGAAAGATGAAAGCAAAAGCAGTAGAACCAAACCATCGGGTTGCAAAAGAAGAAGGGAAAACAACTCAAAAACTGTAGGTATGACCATTGTTTGAAGAGAAAAAACCATTTTTTTTTACATGCAAGAAAGGTCTTTAGCTTACTCTACTAAGGACGTTTCATGCTCAAGGATTAGGGTTCATCCATGAAGGCAAATTACTCAAGATTCATCATATAAACTCAAACCGTAGGATAAGGTAGTATCTTTAAGCTTAGAACTTTGTTTTAAAATAAGATCATGTGAATACAAGCTAGTAGTAAGCAATAAACATAAAGATAGTTATATAACATGGATCTAGGGTGAAGATGAAGCTCCAAACAACAAGGTAGGTTGAGAAAAGAAGGTAGAATCCCTAACTTCATCACTCCACTCTACCAAACTAGCTCCTTCTACAACAAGGAAGCAAACCCTAGGCCAATGAAGGAAGAAAGAGTTGCTCTCCAATCTCAAGAACAAGGTTGACCATGAAACACCATAGTTTCAACCAAGAAGTAGAGAGAAGAAGGTAGTACAATAAGTAAAATAAAGTAAAGGAGGGATATCTTACTTACTTAGGTCAAGATCAAGCTAAGTAAGCTCCTCAAGCTCAAAGAGAGGGTAGATCCAAAATCTAGATGCATATTCAAAGCAGATCGGCCACCTTCTTATATCTTGGGCTCCTTCTCCACCATGCAATAGGGTTGATCTCTAGATATCAAGGAAGGAGAAAGGGGGTCCAAAAAGTTTGTTTTCATGCAAGAGTGAAGGTATATAAAGCATACTATAAAGATCTGAGTTGGAGTTAATATAACATTAACCCATACATGTATTCAAGAAGAGAGTTAATGACATTGGAGAAAATAATTAATAACTATTTTTCTATGATAATATTATAAAAATAATAATGTATAATTGTAGAAAATTCAATAATGAATCCAACAAAAAAAGAATGAACCAAATCGGATTTAATATGAGAGAGTTATGCCCTTCTAATTAATATGTACAGATTGTAGTGACTGTGACGCTGCATCGTGAGCCGTGACTGTGTCGTGTGCCGTGACCACATCATGTGTAGTGACCACGACGCTGCGTCGTGTGCCATGACAACGACCAATGCCACTCAGGACAACCAATCGTAAAATAATTATATCTTGAGCTATATTTATCAATTTTCAATGAAACAAAGTGTGTAGGACTAGCAATTCGATACTTTATCATCTCAAACTCTATGCAAGGGCAACCTAGAAGGTGATTTCTAGGGTAATATTTAGGGAAGAACGTGAATAGCGGTGGAAATACAAAAGGGTTGCCATAGATTCGACTTGGTAAGTTGTTTTAACTGTGCTGCTTCCTTCTTTTTCACATCCCCTTGCTTAGAACCCTTGATCTATCGAATTTGAGGTTTGGGTTAACCTCTAACCTTCATCTTCTACCTATAGCAGACCTTGTTCAGGGTTGAAAGGAAGAAGAAATTGCTGATTTTACTAGGATCTTGATATGAATTCGATATTTTCAGAGATGTGTTGTGTTTTTAAGGTGTTTTCACACCTTAGGGTGAGTGGGTACTTCTATTAAATAGTAAATTGCATGAAAATGAGTTAAATCATCAATAATTTTCAATTTCTTAGTATGGGATTTCAAACCCTAAATGGTCTTCTTGATCTAGCTTTTTCTAGATGATATGAAATGGATTATTTCTCTATTGTGACAAATGCTAATTAGTCAAGTATCCTTGTTGATAACCAATTAAACCTACATATAGAAATGTATTAAGGGAATGTTTGAAGATAAGAATTCTAAGTATTAGAATCATCTTCTCTTTCATATATTACTTAATGAGAGAAATGTGGGAATGGTAGACGAGGTAGACTCAAAGAAGCGATCGGGATGGAGAGTGGTGCTTTCACTATAAAATACCTAGGTTTCCCTTTCGTCGCCAGTAAAGCCTTTGCCAGAGATTTCAAGGTTTGTCTAGATAGCTTCAGATCCAAAATAGAAGGGTGGAGCGAGCTGAAAATTTCTATAGCCGAGAGGTTGGGTTTGGTGAGATATTTGCTTCACGCTATGGTCCGCTTCTGGACAACGATGGGTGATATACCCATACCTATCCTACAGGGTTTCATAGTTATGACAACAAACTTTATTTGGGCAGGCAAGGGACATGGTGTTGCTTGGGACCATATAGCCAAGCCGTATGAAGAAGGTGGGTTGTAGATCGTACGACCTATTCAACTAATGTGAAACAACAATAAAAAGATAATAGAAAGATTCATCAATAAGCCTAACAACATGTGGGGCAAGTGGATGAAATTGAGATATGGGGGAGGGCTTCTCTTTTTGTAGAAACACTAGACCTTTGCGGGTGTGGATAAGCATGTGCAATGAAGTCATGATGAATCAATAGTAGTGTAGTGTTGATACTAATGGTGCTTGGCACATCCAGGGACAAACACCACTGATCAACACCGCTATTGGAAGCTCCTCTCCTACAGGCAGGACCAAGAAGACTTGGGGTCGATATCATTGCTCCAAATGGAGTGTTCTGTGCTACAGGGTGATTCTTGATCGCCTTCCTACAAAAAAGAGGATGATAAGATGGGGGTTCGTGGTGAATGGCAGATGCTACTTCTACAACCAGCATGAGGAAACCTATGAGAACCTTTTCTTCAAATGCAAGTGGACTAAAAGGATGTGGAGGTTGGTCTATTTGAGAAATGAATGGGGACTGGGTGGCCAGACGCAGATTGGAGATGCCCTAGCTTGGGCGGATGCTAAGTATACTAGAGACAAATCTATGAGAAGGTATGCAAATCATTGCATTATAGGGATCAGTTACTTCATTTGGGCTGAAAGAAATAGAAGGATGCATGACCAGGGTAAACGGAATATACGTACAATTTTATAGACTTTTTCTAAAGAAATGAAATGGCATGTTAAGTGTAGGACTAAGATTTTGCATACTCTCAATCCGAATGTGTATTTATACTGGGGATTTTGTAGTTCATACCGTGTATATAGTTTCCCTTTTCTAGGCCCTGACTGGGTTCCACACAATGTTTGTATAGTTCTCTATACACCCTTTTGGTTTAATACATTTACCTTCCTCTAAAAAAATGTGGGAATGAAGTGATAAGAAAATGAATCATATGCGATGCATAACCACCATGTTACAAACATCTAGTGAATGCAATAATGAAACACATTATGATGATGAAACCCTAGCAGGGTAAATTAAGAAAGTAATATAAATGAATGACAAAGTAAGGGAAAGGAAATTCAAGTGATCAGATAAGGAAGACTTTAGTACAACTTGTGTGATCCAAAGATTGAATTTCAAATTAAGGGAGTAAAGTCACATAACAATAACGTCATGCTACTGATAAGGACCAAAACCCTAGAATGTTTAGAGTTGTAGTAGTTCAAGGGATATCACTAGTGATTTGACCTTGAATACTAGCATCTCTATAAAACAAGATCATGAGATTAACACTATGAGAAGTAAACTGGCACTAATAGTAATCCACAGTTTAAAGGTAGCAAATCTGAAAGGTAGAAAAACAATATGGAAATGATTCAGAGCAAAGGATAAGAAATAGATTTGAAATGTACCAAGTGTTTTTTCAACAAAAGAAGAAATATAACATGAATAAAATGTGATATGAAATTAATTATTGCAGTGATATCAAGAATGATGAATAATCTATTCTTACCTTGAATGTTTCAATGTTAGGGATGTTTATTCTATATGATCAAAATGAGAAGGATAGGTAACAAGAAGTAATTAGTAATGAATGAGGAGAGAAATAAGAGAAAACAATGGCTTTCAGTAATACATGAATTTTTTTTTAGAAGTATAATTTGTTGAAGGTATATTAAGGTATGTAAATATGTTTACGTATGATTTCAGTTGTACATGTGCAAGCAATATGTTAACTAAAAGGGTCTGATAGTTGTAGTCACTCATACCAATAATCCATCTTAGTATTGTACAATTGTGGTTGAATCTCGTCTTGTAATTCATTAGTGCTTTACTATTTGAGTAGCACAATAGTTAGTACATATTGAGTCATATGAATTGAGATAGTTGGATCAAATTATCAATGTTGAGGTAACACCTCAAGAGTATGAAACTAATGAAAATGTTTGTTTCTCTTCTCTTTCCTATGATTGATTATGACATAGAAAATTCTTCTTCTATCATTTAGAAGGCTTGCTTACAAATATGTTGTGATTAGAAGAGAAACAAATGACTCAGTGTTGAAAACAAAATTCTAGACCACAAAATTTGAAAGCTTAAAAAGAGAGATACCCTTAAAAAAGGTTCTTTGGAGGAATCATGGTGTAGAAGAAGCTACCTGGGAAGTGGAGATGGAGATGTTTAACAAGTATCCTTTCCTCTTTTAGAAATTTTGAGATGAAATTTTAATTAGAGAAGGAGAATTGTGACAACTCATTCCTAGCTTTGCTGCTAATCCTAGAGATTTAAGATAATCTTAATGCTTGTCATGCTTTTGTTAGTGGTATTCTATGTTGTGCTTTATATTAACTTTATTAATCTTAAATACTTGTTTGGGAAACTCATAATCATGACTTAAGAATACTATAAATATTCAAGTTGGAGTTAATATAGCATTAACACATACATGTATGCAAGAAGAGAGTTACAGATATTAGTGGAAAAAATTAATAAATAATTTTTCTTATAAGAGTAACATCAAAATATTTTTGTATTATAGAGAATTAAATTATGAATCCAACAAAAAAAAGAATGAACCAAAATGGATTTAAAATGAGAGAATTATGCCCTTTTTAGTAAACATGTACAGAGTGTCGCGACCACGGCGCTGCGTCATGAGCCACAACTGCATCATCTGCCGTGACTATGATGCTGCATCATGTGCTACAACCGAGACACTGCATCATGTGTCGTGATTGTGACCGATGCTGCCCAAGATGACAAATCATAAAATGATCATAACTTGAGCTATACTTATCCATTTTCAATGAAATGAAATGCGTTGGAAACTTCATTCGATCTCCTATCATCTTATACACCTTCCTCTATGAGAGGGTGACCTACAAGGAAATTTCTAGGGTGATTTTTGGGGAAGAATGTGACAAATGGCATAAATCCAAAAGGGTTGTCAAAGATTTGACTTGGTAAGTAGTTTTAACCATGATTCTTCCTTCTCTTTATTTCCCCTTGCTCGAAACCCTTGATCCATCAAAGTTGAGATTTGGGTTAACCTCTGACCTTCATCTTCTACCTGCAGTAGACCTCATTTAGGGTTGAAAGGAAGAATTAACCACTGATTTTACTAGGATCTTGGTATGGATTCAATATTTTCAGAGATGTATTGTGTTTTTAAGGTGTTTTTACACTTAGGGTGAGTGAGAACTTCCTTTAAATAGTAGATTGCATAAAAATGAGTTAAATCATCAATAATTTTAAATTTCTTAGTATGTGAGTACAAACCCTAAATGGTCTTCCTGATCTAGCTTTTGCTAGATGATATGAAATGGATTATTTCTCTATTTTGATGAATTTCAGATGATGAAATCACATTAGAAATGGTTACAATACATCTAATTGAGAATTCTTGAAGTAATCGTAGAGGTTACATGAATGTACTAAAATTAAGGTTTTTGGATATGATTGAAATTGGTGTAAAATTAAATAGAGATATTTGTCTATATTAATCTCATTGATTATTAATGAATTATTTATCTGAATGGGTGGTACATAAATGTCATATATTATCTTGGATTTCATGTGGTTTGAATAGTGTTCTCTTGATATCTACGTAAAGAGGGTGAAACCTTAGATGAGTGGAAAGTTGGAAATTTGTGAATAGATGTTGTGAAATCCCTTTGAAGTGCTTTTATTGACATCATAAACTTTATTTATTTGTTGTTATTCTTAATGCATGATATCTCAATGAATGGTGAGGAAACCATAATTTAACTCAATTGTAGGATTTCATATATATGTTTATTGTATGTGAATTGTTGAAAACGGTCTTTCTTCAGTGAATGTTTATGACACATTAAGTCCTTATGTGTGTCATGTGATAAGTGAATTAGGTAAATGAAACCCTAATGATAGGGTGTTTAGTGAAACAAGTATTGTGATATCAATGTATCTCAGTTTGAGATGTGGTGATGCTTAACAGTTCAGTTGTGGTAAATGTTATCAGATGGTTTATGAAATTAATGATTTATAAAGATGAACAAAGATATGTTGATGTGATGATTGAATTGTGAATTTAAAGAGTGAATTAGACATGTTGATGCACTAAAAACTGTAGAATCCTCATAGGATGAGGACTGCACTGTGAGGAGGAAATGGTTTCCCAACTGTAGGTAGTCCAAATCGAGGTAAGCCAGAGCGCACGAGTAGGGTGTGTGGGTCTTGACTAGTAGGGCAGACTTCTTACAGTTGTGTGGTACCCAAAACCAATTGGGGATGCTGGTAGTACCTGTGTTACATGTTGAGTGATCAGTAGTTAGTAGGTCCACTAATGCACAATAAGCCTGAGGGTTTTGACTCACCACCTGAGTACCCATGTTGAGAGGTGGAGTCTGAGATATTCGACTTCTCCCATTAGCCACCGAGAGGCAGATGTGCCGAGGCCCACTGCAGACGGGGTCTTACTCAAGAGATAGGCTTAGGAACTCAGGCAAGCTTCTAATCCTTGTACAGTGAGATCGTAGCTTGCTGTGATTCTTTCACATGTTGTGGTACACCTCATGTGGGTTTACGTCATAATAAGATGAATGAGAGGTTAAACAAGTGTGCACAATTATTCAAGTATTCATTGTATGTTTTAGAATTATTAGTTCTCTTTATGATCAATCAAGTATTTTCATATATTGATTCACTCTTGTAGATATCTAGAGTATCCTTCCATATTTATGATTGTCAATGATTAGACTCCTTAAAGCTTACTGTTGTTATAATTGATATCAGTTGATCGATAATATATCTACAATTATGTAAGTACTTTAAACTATTTCTATGAAGTACTCATTCACTGAGCGAGTAGGCTCACCCCTCTACTCATAATTTTTAGGGAAATGACGTAGACTGAAGATGTCATTGCATCCGCGTAGATCTATCACAAGAGTTATAAGATTAGTTTAGTTCATTCGGTCCTTGTATAGATGTGAGAGAGTTATAAATGATGTTTTGTATCTTTGTTTCCTTAATAAGAGAGAATGTATCATATTATCATGTCATATGTAAATTGAAGTGTGAGAAATAGAATGAATGTATGGATGTGTATCATTAATGTTGGGATCATATTAGAGTAATCAAAGTTTAATTCTCTTGTAAAGTTTGTTTATGTGATTGGATGTGAGAAAACAAAGAGTTTCAAATAAAGGAAAAAAATAAGGAGTGAACATTGTATTAAGTATAATCCTCAAACTTATGCCCTAATCTCATGATTAGTGGTAACAGTGGAATGTGGGTGTAACAACCACAATCTGAGTGTTTATAGCATTAGGTTCCATTTATAATTTATGCATCCATCAGATGGATGTAAAGACCATGTTCTTATATATGTGGAAAAACCTGAGGAATTTTCAGGTAGTGGGAATGAGTGCAAGGTGTGTGAACTTTTAAGTCATTGTATGGCTTGAAACAAGTCCCTCAGCAATGAAATGAGAAGTTTGATTTTGTGACATCATCATTTCGCTTTGTTAGTAATGACTTTGATATGTGTCTCTACTGCAAAATCTTCAATGATGGATTCATTTTGTTATGCTTATATGTCAATGATATCCTACTTTTTGGTTCTTATATGAAAGTAGTAAATGAGACAAAGTCACTCTTGTCTAGAAAGTTTGAGATGAAGGATATTGGTGTCAAGGATGTGATTTTAGGGCTTAAAATAATAAGTTTTACGGATGGTATAACTCTCTCTCAGTCTCTCTATGTTGAGAAGATACTGGAGAGGTTTGAGTACACATCACATAAACCTATTAAGACTCCATATGATTCATCCAAGGCCTTATTCAATAATGAGACCAGGGTTCTAGTGTCTCAATTACAATACTCTCAATTTATTAGAAGTATGATGTATGTTATGAAATACAAACGTACAAACATTGCTTTTACCATGAGTAAGTTAAGTAGATACACTAGTTGTCCCAAAAAGATCCATTGGGAAGCTCTTGATAGAGTTTTGAGGTATATCAATGGAACTTGTTCCCTTAGGATGCATTATGGAAAATATCCTTCTGTAGTCAAAGGATAAAGTGATGTAAGATGGATTGCCATGAACTCAGAGAGTAATGGTGTCTCATGATATGTATTCGTGTTGGGAGGAGGTGTTGTTTCTTGGTGGTCTAAGAAACATAACATGTTGTCTTGGTTTACTTTTAAGGCTGAGTTGTGTGCTTTAGATGAAACCAGATTGGAAGCTCAATGGCTACATGGACTTATGCATAGTTTACCTATGGAAAATAAATCTCTTCCTATAATTTTAGTTGATTGCCATATTACTACAACTATTTCCAAGATAAAGAGTTCCAAGTACAATCAACAGTAGCGTAGACACATCCAAGCCAAACTCAAGTCTATAAGGGAGTTAGTGTCTAATGGGGTCGTGGTTGTGGACTATGTCTACACCAAAGATAACACAATAGATATTTTTCCTAAATGTATTAACCTAGCCACAGTGGAGAAATCTATGTTGGGGATAGGACTGAAACCCCTCATTATTTGCAGGTGGTAGCAACCCAACCCAATAAAGTGAAGATCCTACAAATTGGGTTCATCGTGGTAATAACAAGCTATCAGGTGAATTAGATGACACCATGTAATTTCATTTGAGGCTTCATACATTTGTGTTTCTATCCCCTAGGAAAACTAAGAGTATAATGATTGCAAGCTAGTAAGAGATTATTCTATGAATGGTGTTAAGTCTTAGGACATGATGTTAAAAGTACCTCCTTAGAAACTCCAACTAAATGATTGATGTTTTATAGGCCACGAAAGAGGAATCAGGTTGTTTAATAATATTAATTAGGAGATATTATTTCTAGATTCATGGCCTTTAATGCATCCGATTTCTTTTCTTCCATGTCTTTATTGTGTTGTTACCAACCTATACTCGTGTACCCAAGGTTCAGGTTCAAGATGTACCTTTGTTCACCTAGTTCCTATGAAGGTCACATTTGAATAAAATAAAAAAGTATCTGCTAAAAGCACAATATGGAGGACACAATGGTAGAGCATAATACACATTAGACTTTGTGGGGGATTCTTATATATATAGTTATAGCATCCATGTTTTAGCATGGGTTAAGCCCAATGTAGTGTAACTACTACATGGAGGAAAATGTAGTGTGTTGTTTTATGCAAATGGGAAGAGTTTAGTCCAACATTATCACTCTTAGAACTTTTTTGGTCCTTATATGTAGGATCACATGTGAAACTAGTGTTAAAAGTGTCCTAAGGGAGAGTAGGATCACCTCCTTGGGGGGTATGGTGAGCACAACAAACACACACGCACGCACACATGTGCGTGCCACACCTTGCCTGGTCAGTCCAGGATGAGCAAGGAATAGGATCGGGACTAATAGCTTGTGGGTTATGGGAATTGTCATCATTCTTATTTTTCATAAGGATACAACTATGTAATAATTATTTATTTTATTAATTCTTGCTTTCTGAAGAGGATTCATTAATCCTAATTGGAAAGTGTTTGCCTCATGCATTTTTACATAATGTGTACAATAGTGATCTGGTGATTGCACCTTTATGGGAATAGGATGTCGGTGTGTGTAAGTCTATAAATAAGCCTCCGATCATTAGGGTTAAAAATAATCTCACGAACATCTGTTGTCAGCGTTCGAGTGTGTGTTTTTCAAACCCTATATAATTGTCTTCCTGTTGTCACGTCTGAGTTACTGCGTGAAGAGTTTCTCCTATGCAAAGCAAGTTCCAATCTCTCTTTTGAGATTCAATATGTCAGAAAGTGGTTCTTGTGGTCACTGATATGCACCAGTAGTGCATCTCGTCAATTTTTGCATCACTTGTTGTCAACATGAGCGAGATGTCTTCATCAGGTTTGCAAACCGGGTCGACTAGAAGAAGAGTGCCTATCCAGAAGGATTGTGGGAAACTACTTTCTTTAAGTAACACATTCTTGTCTCAGTGAATGATCTGGTCTGAGTTTGTAACATATTTATCTTTTTTTCTCTTATTCTTTTGGTTCTTATCTAGATCTAGCATGAATATGTTAACTTAATTGCATATATTACTATTGTTGACCTAGAGGTTATACATTGTCCATATTTTGATAATGACTTAACCATTCCATTCATATGTATCTAATATGGGTATTCAAGATTGATTTCAAGTGTTAGGTACATGAAAAGGATCAAAATCCACAAGCCCTAGCTTGCTCAAATACAAGTCAAAAGTTATACAAGTGTGCTAATTAGAAAATCTATGTAAATGACCTTAGAAGACTTTTGTAATCACTTATATTGTTGAATTGACTTGTAACTAAGATGAGAAAAATTATTGGGACACTTAATACCAAGTTTTAATCACTATTTTATCACTTTAGAAAATTGATCACATGTTGTTGATCGGTCCAGTTTGGAATCTCGACTGATCCACTGGATCCAATTTTTTGGAGAGTGATTTGATCGAGTTGTGCAAACATAGAACTCGACCCATTGGAGAACTAACCAATTTGATTTTCATTGGTCAATCGAGTTTCCCCAGGAAAAACTCGAATGACGGTTTGAATATCAACTTTGTCTTTTAGCCGATCGGTCGAGTTACCTTTATTGAAACATGACTGAATGCATTGTGTACAGAATGTGCAGAAAAAGTGATTATAACCATTGGTGGCTTAGTTGATCAAAAATAGGACCATTTCCTTGGGTAAAAATAGCTATACTTCAGACCAAAGTGTACCCCAACTCAAAGGGGCACCCTCAGCTATAAACAAGACCACTTAGAGTTCATTCCAAGGTTGCTCATTCATTATATGCTTGGTCCTAGCTTAGTTGAGAGTGTTCCAACCCTTTGAGACCCTTTCTCTCTCTTGTATGAGAGCTACTCCCTATATTGATGTAAATATCCACCTCCATTTTCCTACCCCCTTTCCCATTAAAGAAAAGACTGAAGATCTTCTCCGAGCGAAGGAGAAGGAGTTGATGTTCTTCACGGTTGAAGAAAGCATGGTGTTCCAGATCTCCAAGTGAAGAAGATAGGCAAGGCGGACATTCAAGAAGGATAGGTAATCCCTGGAAGGCCAAAGACATGAAGGTGTAGTGGGTAAGTCCTTGAAGAAGGCTGAAGACTCCATAGTTCAAGTGGGTAAGCTCCTTCAATAGGTTTAAGATTCTTGCTTGAGGTACTAAGCCCATGGATTAATGTGGTTTTGTCTTGTAATCTTATGATGGAATATGAAAGTACCAAGATTGCAAATCCTAGAGATTAACCACCTCTAGGTAGTGGACTGACATTGCTCCTAGTTAGGATGTGTAACCCTCTAAACCACTTTGTCCAAGTGTATGTTATTCCTTATCTCTCATCCTTGCTATGTTTGCTAGTTAAGACCTCAAATTAGCTGTTTGTTTAAGTTTATGCACTTAATATCATTTGGTTGTCAAATCTGTTTTGTGAGATTTGTGAAGATCTATTCACCCCCCCAGAGCCCTTTGATCCCACAAATGGTATTAGAGCAATTCTTCTCCAAGCTACTTCTACAAGTATGAGAAGATGTGTGATTTAGCACTTAGATCCCTCAACTTGGAAGGAAGCTTCTCCATGAGTCCTCCAGTCTTCGACGACACCAACTTCCTCTATTGGAAGAGAAGAATGCAGTTCTACCTCCATGGTGCTAGCTATGAGATGTGGAAGGTAGTTCACCTCAAGTATGAAGATCCAAAGGGGGAAATCTCCACATGGACGGAAGCCCAAATGAAGCAAGCTCAGCTCAATTCCAAAGTCGTGAGCATCACCTATGCAACCCTCACTCCATCCAAGTTCAACCAGATATCCTCATAGGACACCACACATGAGATTTGGAACAAGTTATGTGTCACCTATGAAGGAACATAGCAAATGAAGGAAGCCAAGATCTACAAGATTGGTGGTCTACATGAGAAATTCAAGATGGGTAAGAATGAAAGAGTGGTAGACATGTACACAAGACTTAATGTGATCATCAATGGATTGGCAGCCCTTGGTAGTGTGATGGACAAAGGCACAATCAACTCCAAGATCTTGAGATGTCTTCTAAAGAGATGGGATCCCAAGGTGACCTCCATTGAAGAAGTGTACTAGCTTAGTGAATTGTCAACCAAGGAGCTGGTTGGAAATCTTCAAGCTCATGAGCCAAGGCTTGACAAGAAAGAGGAAGAAGAAAAGAGAGAAGAGAAGGAGTCCAAGAAGATCAAGGACATAGCCTTCAAAGCTCAAATTGAAGAGATGATTCAGAAGCAACAACTTGCACTCAAATCCCCCACTACTTCCTCAAGTGAAGATGAAGTCCCAAATGAGTATGAGGCAAACTACTCCAAGGGAAAACACTTCAAGGGGAGGCCTTCTTCATCTACTCCTAGATGCTATGAATGTGGCCAAAAAGGCCATTACAAGAGTGACTGCCCCAAGGCTAAGAAAAACGACCACTAGAGCAGCCACAAGAAGGACAAGGAGTACAAGAAAGAAGAAAAATACAAGAGAAAGGGGAAGAAAGAAAGAAAAAGCAAAGATGCATATCATGTAGCTTGGGAGGAGTCTTCCTCAAGTTCTTATAGCTCTGAAGATGGAGAATGCCACCTTCTCTCACGGCCTCCACAAGTGATGATGTAAGTGAGGTAAGTCAGGTAAGTGAAGTCAACTTAAATGAGTTGTCAAAAGAAACTCTCATTGATATGCTTAATGCTAGCGGTTTGTCTTTTACTAAATGCAAATCTAAAAAGAAAAGTCTAGGAAATATTATAGATGATCTTTATACTAGGATTGAAATTCTTAATCAAAATTAAAATTTGCATCGTGATAGTATTGATTCCTTGCAAGGGCAATTTCTTGATCTTGAGCTCCAATACAATGGAGTTGAAGTTGAGAATGATGTCTACCTTAAGAACATTTCTAATCTTAAGGAAGAAAACCAAAAATGGCTAGTTGAGATTGATGTTCTTAAAACTAAAAATATAGAACTTAATCACATTGATGATTCTAGGATAAATGAAGTTTATACTTATTAAAAAGAAATTCTTTTCCTTAAATATGAAAATGCTAAGTTGCTTGTTCAAATAAATGATCTATTTTCGAGACTTATCTTGCAAAGTAATGAGGTAGCTAGAACTACTCTAGAATGTGCATACTTTCATACTAAAGCCCTTTGTTTAGAGGCTGACTTGTTGCATGCTAGAGATGATGTTGCTAGCTTATCTTCTACTGTCATTAGTCTTAGTAATGATAATGAAAAGTTAAGAGCTTCTTTGCAAAAGTTTCTTATGGGAAAGAAATCCCTTAATGATGTCCTAGACCACTCTACCAAACAAATTGGTACTAGTGGATTAGGATATGATGGGACTTCTCCTAAAGGTAAGAACAAGAATAAGAGTAAGGGTAAGAAGAATTTCAATGAAATCTTTCAGTTTCGTATTTTACTATGTTAAACTTTATGTATTCCTCTATCCGAAGAATACATGGAATTTATAAAAATGGCTATAATAGAGTGTTTTTTATTCGTATTAACAACTACTCTAGGAGAAATGTTTTTATGTGGTTGAGTATACAATTAAAGGGGTTGGATATAAATAAAATCATCATTAGAAGGTGTATACAATCACCACTAAGGTGCCACAACAAAAATTGGGGTCAGGGGATAGCTATTTCATAGATTTAAGGATAGGGAAGATGTTAATAGAAGAATCTATTTCAAGGATATGACCAGTCAAGAGTCAATGGGTTGCATGCCAAATACACCCTAGAGGTCATCTGTGATATACATTTCTTAAATGATCCAATGATGATTCCCAATTCCGTAACGTTTAGAATATACACTGTTGTGACCCTTCTGAAAGACATACATGGAAAGAAACACTAAAATAATTGTGGATGTGAAAAGCTAATTAATAATGATCCTTAGAATGACAGAAGGGGTGGAACAACATCAAGCACCAAAATTAGCAACCAACACAAAAAAATTGATTCAACAACAAATGAACAATAGATTCCCAAGGGAGAATCAATAGGCAAACAAAGGAACAAAGGAACCTACAATGAAATAACTAGTTGAACAATTCAATAAATAGCCCCTCATATCAACACGTCTGTATAAGAGGTTCATGTACAAATAGAAGAAGAGATACCCACTATAAATGACCATACAAAAGAGGGCGAGATTAGATAAGAAGCCTTAAAAGACATAGTCCACCTAGAGAAGCATGACGAGACCAAATCCCAATATTTGAAGAAGTTATACCAAAAGGGCCAATAGGGATGATCAAAGCCACATTCGATAACTGATAGATATACATGTGAGAATCAATTGCAAGATGGTTTAGATTTTCTCATGGAGGATAAAAAAAAGTGGACCAGACAACCATGGTGATGTTGTCTTGTAGAGAGGAATTATCTCAGTCTTAAAGGACAATATCCATGATACCTAGAATATCATTAGATATATGTCACTAAGTGTCATGGTAGAGTGCCAATCTCTATTGAGGGATGGTATTCATGATGCACAAATGGAAAAGTACCTACCAAAAGAAGACATGATGAAAAATCAGGATCCCTAAGAAAAGGAGAAACTTATTGAGCAACTACAAAAACATCTTCCCCATGTCATCTTTCTCCCTCTTCTTCGGGAAAATCAATGGACTCAGTTGGTAGTGAACACCAAGGAGAAAATAGCTATCTTGAACAAAAATTATGATGTTGAATTTAGTATACATAATTATACCAATATGAAAGAGACATGATTGTGATGAAAGAAAAATCCAAAACTTGTGCATAAGAAATAATCAAGCTTACAAAGAGCCAGATAAAGGTGTATATACATACAAGAACCAGATAAAGACTTCAAGAAGTAACAGTTTTTCCATAGAAGTTCATAATAGACCATAGAGTCTAAACTGTGTCTTTTACGTCATTCTATGGAGGAATTTCCTAGACTGTATAGGACCAGTGGTTAAGAGTTTGTAACACAAAGATTATCATCCCCTTCACATAATCTATGTTGTATGGGTGTTAAGATCCTACTGGGATAATGAGGGACTTATCAATCAGGAGTAAACCTTACTAGCTTATATTTCACCTCATCCTTTGACACTTTGGAGATAGAGTAAAGGATAAATTTGGTTGGGTGTAAACGATCAAGGTAGATATTATCTCATCTTTTCTACTTTAGTATGCTTCTACTTCCATCCCTCGACGTACAACCTTGCATATACAATCTTGAATTTTTTTTTTCAAATTTCTAGGGTGAATATTTCTGACTGAACTTACTGACATAATCCTTTATTATGAAAATGTTAGATGAAATGATATGTCAAGTTTGTAATTCAATAAAATTTTGATTTTCCTGGAGTTGCATTAACTTCTAGACTATGCATTTTTGTCTCTGAGGCATCCTTGAGTATATTGTTTTATTAATTGACAAATTCGAGTAATAAACCACCATAACTCGCAAAAAATCATGCTTTTATGATATCTCTACCTTACAATACTATACACTGTGAATAAATTCTTGCACACTTGGAAAATCTCTTAAAAATAAAGAGGATCTTATCCTGATTACACTTCTAAATGATCATTTAAGACCTAGAGTCAATATGGAAATGTACAATCTTGAGAAAGGTAAAAATTACCCTTCTAGTGAAAATTTTGAAAAAGATAAAAGAGGCCTAGAAGCGCACAAAAACCTTACATATACCTTCATCCCAAAGACCAAAATGAAAGAGAATACAAGCCTAAGTGATAATTAAAAAATGAGATTTGTGCCACGTTATGATCCAAGAGTACTACCTGAGATGTGTATAGCTTTTCTCAAGTACAAAAATATGTCGTGACTAGTAGTGAGATCAATAAGATCTATAATATAACCCCTTGTTCTTTGATGGTGTTCACTAAAAACACTTTCCAGTACACTAGAACTCTTGTTAAGTGACCTAGAGAAGAACAAGTTGTATCTTATCCTTAGCCACCGTATACACTCTGTTGACTATCTAAAAAAGAAGAGCTAGAGAAAAAATGACATTTTGTTAGAATTATGAATGGTACAACCAGAAAATGGGAGTCGGGTTGGATAAAACAATGGAAGAACCCAACCTTGAAAAAGGGAGTAATAGATAAAAGGTTGAATCACTCCAAGTTTTTAAGGGGAATTCTAGGGACACGAGAAGAAGATAAAATATCCATGATAAATAATACCATAGAGATGACATAAAAGCATGATCATAATACTATGACTTAGCTAAATACAAAATTCCTTATTTGTTACTTGAAAATTAGATTCTATTTATTATCTTGAGGAAAAGACTCTAATTTGAGGGAGTGGAAATGAATGAAACTGTTGGTTTCTATATCAATGTTTATACATGTGGGAATGTGAACATGAATGGAACTACAGATTGCTAGCTACATGAATGTTTCTAAATGTGTGAAAACCAAATGGAATTGCATGTTGCATTGCTAAATGTGTGAATATTTGAATATTTTTGTTGTTAATTTTGCAGGTTTGTGGCTTGTTGTTGGCTGATATCAATGGATGTCGTACAACCTGCAGTTCAGTTATCCTGCGACCAGCCACAGCAGGTCTGCAGACTGACAGGAAAAAAAAAACAATAGGCGTCGGTTATTTGTATAAAAATGACACACATAGTTATAGTGTCGGTTTTCGTACTCATAACCGACATATATTTCCTTAACACCACGGCCGTGCTGGCCAGCACGGCTGTGGCACACCTAACCAGACAACACGTAGTTACAGTGTCGGTTTTCTACTCGTAAATGCCGTCTATTTCCTTAACACCACGGTCGTGCTAGCTAGCACGGCCATGGCAGCTGTCCGTGCTGGGATGATAGGGCGTCGGTTTCTTATATAATAACTGACGCTGATAGTGCCCAAGATGGCGCCCTTTCTGTGGCGAGAAGGTATATGGCGTCAATTTCTTATATAATAACTGACGCCTATAGTCCCCTGATGGCACGTTTTTGGTAGCGCGCGAAGTGTTTTGGCATTGGTTTTGGAACCGACGCGTAATGGTTGGGCTTTTAGCGTCGCCCACATAGGTGTCGCTTAGAAACTGACACTAAAGGCCTTAAATAACCGACACTAAAGGTAGGTTCTGTAGTAGTGGATCTTGTTTTATAGAGATGCTAGTATTCAAGGTCAAATCACTACTGACATCCCTTGAACTACTACAACTCTAAACATTCTAGGGTTTGGTCATTACCAGTAGCATGACATTATTGTGATGTGACTTTGCTCCCTTAATTTGGAATTCAAACTTTGGATCACACAAGTTGTACTAAAGTCTTCTTTATCTTATCACTTGAATGTCATTTCTCTTACTTGGTCATTCATATATATTACTTTCTTAATTTACCCTGCTAGGTTTTCATCCACTAGTAAAAATTGGGCCATTATTCATGAGTCAGTCCTGTCACAAACTCCTCTCTAAATGCCTTCACAAAAAGAGACGGTTGTGAGTATAAACCTCACAAATAGTCCGTGGTGAGAACTCACATGACAAATACCAGTGGCCCTCAAGAATACAATTATCATGGACCAACTGACCCTCAAGAATGTTATATTGAGGGACTATTTAGCCTTCATAATAACATTATTGAGGGCATGTTCAGTTCTCATAAATACATTTTTGAGGGACTAGATGGTCCTGGAGAATATATTTTTGAAGGGATAATGCCATCATCAATATTATTTTTTAGGGGCTATGTGGTCGTCATCAATGCAATTTTGATGGTCAATCTGGATCTCAACACTACATTTTCGAGGGACTAAAGACCTTCATCAATATATTTATGAGAGACTATTGTAAATGATTTGGTTATTGATTATTGAATGATTTATTGAATTTTAATTAATTGTTACTATAGTGAATATCAAATTTTAAATGAAAATTTTTATGTATAACCTCAAGCAATTATTTTATAATATTCACATGACATCATAAGAAAATTCAACACCAAAATGACACATAAAAATGTTAATTCACCTCAAACCAATTTTTATTATTGAAGCAAAATATTATCCATACATTGTGTGCTCAACGCTGATATAAATAAAGAATACATATGGTTCTAAAATTTGAGATTGATGACAATAATGCTAGAAACTCTTAAGTTCAATAATATCCCCATATTGCTTCAAATGGTGTGGTGCTCTTCATCAATGTCAGGCCTCATACGGTTAGGTACTTGAGTATTCTTCTCCTAAAAATGAAAAATCATTATATTTATAGAATTTAAAGTTTATACATAAATCATAGAATAACAAACAACTTACCCTTATATTTTGGTTTTGGTCTACTCGAAGGTGCATTGTCGGTCGAAATTCATCATTAAAAGCAATTCTACCCTATCAATATAAATACAAAAAGGAATCAGAGTGAGTGTGAAGTAGAGATAAATGTAAGTGAACCAACATAGTAGCAACATGCACCTATAAACTAAATTATAGTTGAACTCAGTAAATAGTACATAATTAAAAAAAACTCATTGGGTTATATGCCTATATCTCTGTTGACTGCACTTAGTTGTTGTCATTAGAGAGATGCATTTTCAGATACAAAAAGAGGACGATCCTCACATGATTAACCACTTGAACATTATTTTATAGAAAAACTTCATCGACGACTCATTTGTAGCACCCTAATCAAGCACATGATATTGTTAGAATAGGAGCAACAGACCATAGAACTTGGTTGACTTCTAAACAATTAACAAATGAATTCTTCAGGAATTGATCTTTCCAGCAGTTTGCATCTAGTTGCTTTATGGAAGAGAAGGAGGCAACTCATTGTCTATTGATGTCAAGTGGCAAGGGAAGTCACATTGTAGGCTCCATTTGAACTTCTCCCTTATTAGTTTCTGCGTCACGGATAGGCTTGAGAGCATGGGTTTTCCCTTTCTTGCATCAGTTGTGTATTTGCAAGGTTATCGTTGGGTCTTGGGAAAATGGCAGCAACGGCGTTTTCAGGTCTGTAGTTGGCTCCCCTGTGAAATTTTTGCTGCAGATGAAGTCGGGAATGCTGCTGCATTTTTCGTCTCCCCACTGGCTTCTGCTATCACCAACTCAGTGGTGTACGTTGATAATGGTTTTAACACGATGGGACTCGCCTGTGACATCCCAGCATTGTCTATATAATAGCCTAATGGAGAATCTTATTTCTAAATTTTGTTTGGTTGGCACATTAGATTTTTTTTATATGCACTCAGTCACTTCCCAGTTAGAAGTAGCTTGTCATACTTCTGTTTCTATAGAGTAACTGGCTTGAGTTTTATATAAGCACATGTTTACATAGATGGGCATCATCATATCTTTTCGACTATAATACTTTTTAACTACCCCTATATCCCCTAACCGGAACTGGCTTGAGTTTTATATAAGCATATGTTTACATAGATGGGCATCATCGTATCTTTCTGACTATAATAATTTATAACTACCCATATATCCCCGAACCCTATACAAAATAAATCCATGACAGACGATGCCATTGTTTATGTTCTTCTTGAGCATACATATGAAAATCCAAGTGAGAAGTCAGATGCCTTTTGTGTTGCTTCCTTGTATAGAATTAGTGTGAGAACCATAGATGAAAGGATGAACAAACCACTTTGTTTGCCCATAAGAGGTTGTGTGAAGCCCGAAGATGATCCAACTTTTACTACCAAACCACTTGGTCTACCTATATTTAAATTTATATCTGACAAGTATCCTTCAGGTATGGGGTGTGGAGCACTAGATGGGTCTTTAGTACTGCGGTTCATTTTCCTCACCGTTTGGGTCTGCTAAGATGTCGTCATCATCAAGTAATTTGGGTCTGTTATGTCTTCACAATACAACTCTGTCCGTTCAAGGTTTCAGGTGTGCGACGGCCAAGGTAAAAAGGTCACTGAACTAC
This sequence comes from Alisma plantago-aquatica, assembly GCA_963693085.1. Lineage (NCBI taxonomy): Eukaryota > Viridiplantae > Streptophyta > Magnoliopsida > Alismatales > Alismataceae > Alisma > Alisma plantago-aquatica. The sequence continues at coordinate 1,436,133,138 of OY856409.1, forward strand.
CAACTTCAGAAGTGAAAGAATAATGACTCTCGTAAATATACGGATGATCGGACCAAAGCTTTGAAAAACAATATGGAGCTTATGTCTGCATCTGCATCCTATAAGCTGCTCGAGCATCCAATGGCAGCCATTCATCCATGCATGTCTTCCTTACAAGTAGTCTTGCAAGTGTAGACAACAGCTTGTCCAACATAACGACTTTGACGATGATGTTGGACATCATAATTTGAAGCCATTCCCCAGTATGAAGACTGAAATTACCAAGATCCCACTGAGTGCGACATTCATATCCTAAATAATGATCATTCGTGAAGTACATACAATCCTTATCTAATTGAGTGAATGAGTGATGACATTATTACATTTCCCAAAACCGCACATGCTATAGCTATTCTTAGGTGGTTGTCTGCTACATGTTACAGATGCAGTTTTCTACATAACTCACAGTAGTAAATGAATAGGGTAATGACATCCTCATAATGACTTTTGATACAAAATATCCAATAAGAAGATCACATGTCCAATCTTGAGACATGAAATAAGGACTTGCTTGATACTTACACATGTCCACACCATCTAGTCGTGATGGAAAAATTAAGTTTTTACAGGTCAATTCCCAACTCATTAGCAACAGCCAGGAGTAACTAAGTGTTAGTCAAGCACCCAAATCAAAAGCTAGAACTAGAATATAAAACTAATATTGAACACAAGAGAGGAAATATAATATTGAAAACCTCATTTAAACGTTTAGTTCTTGGTGTGAAAGACACTGATGACAATGTGCTTTGTGTGCTCTACATTTGAGGATGACTTTGTCGATTATTACCAGAAGTAGGGCACCAACTTTCAACTGTAGCCTTTAATAAAGTGCACATGTTAATATTCTTATGTGTATGAATATCGAAAAATATCTATAGCTGTTATGAGGTACATGTAGCTGAAAGATTAGTGGATGTCCATTGCTAGCACTTTGCATGGGAGACATGAATCCAAAAGAACTACTTTCAACCCCTTGTGTGGAAAGCCTACCTACTCCATTCTCCCTTGAATTACATTGTATGGAAAGCATGCCTACTCCAGTCTCCCTTGAATTGGTTTGTCTAGAAAGTCTGCATAAGCCATCCCCGCTTGAATTATTTTGCTTGGGAAAGATGCCTACATCTACACCACCACTTGTATTGTCTTGTATGTGAAAAGAACCCACACCCGACCTATTTGTGCCACTTTGCATGTGTAAGACACTTGTAGTAGTCTGATTGGGGTATTCAGCTACACAATCAGCATTAATACCGCCATCCTATAACAAATAGATCAATAATGTAAAAAAAATTATATATTATATTGACATAGACAACTGAATCTAAGTTACCTGTGATTGATTATACCAAGTCATTATTTGGGAGATGGAGTTCTTCAATCCATATACTGTTTCTTCAAGTTCCTTAAGTTTATCCTAAAATATAAAACAAATTACAAACATCGATCTAATAGACTAGTTGTAACTAATAGTTCAAGTTTAGTTTTAATCCAACATGCATCCTTTACATTGCTTTCCTCAAGAAGCATTTCATATCTTATACAGGCAGCTTTTCCCCTATATCCTGTCTCTTTGTGCCCAATTCCAACACCTCGGATCCTAGCCTTTTTGGAAGGATTTAAAACTTACAAATAAGCTTCACGTGTTAGATTATCAACACTTCTAGGATCTATTTCTTCTTGGTTTGCTACTTGGTTTTCCACAATATCAAAGATTTCAAGTTGTAATTAGAAAGCATCATAAAAGGAAAGCTTAAATTGAGATATCTAAGCATATGTAGCTTTGTACACATGATAGGAAATAAAAATATCCATTTTCTAACCACTTGTGGGCTTTTGTTGTAAACTTTTTCCAAAAAAATGTTAAGAGGCACAACGGGTTGTTCTTCACTGACCTACACATGATAGATAACATAATCATTGTCCATGTTATATGTTGAACTCCTACTAATAAGGACAAGTGTCCATTATTAATACCATTTTTGACCGGTAGCAACTCCATGGCTTTGATCCTGTGGTATGATCCATCACTTTTTTTGCTTTGTTTTCCTTGTTGATCTTGGAAATTTTCTAAACCATAAGAAACATATAATTAGAAAAAGTAGATAGGTATACATGCAAGTTATATGAAACCATTGTACCTTAGACTTCTCGGCTCCCCATTCTTTAACAAGATTTTTAATCTGGTCCATCTCTATTGAAGCATTTTTCTCAACTTTCTTCATCATCAATTCTGGTTCAATCTTGTACTTTTCATAGTAATCTTTCTTTACATATGCCCTCCACACTGATATCCCTTTACTAATGTGTTCAACAATGTGATTCCATGCATTAGGGTGACTGTCTAAATAGAAGTACTTCTAATAACATAGAAAATATTACTTTAGATATAACAATCATATAATTTGTTTGTCTTTTTATGAAAAAGATTATTGATGCCTAGACTCTAGGGGAAATCCCCCTGTATTTGAATAAGATTCTTATATCACTAAGTTGTTGATCTCAACCATCTTTTATGTTTGGTTCTTGTGTCTTGATATCATGTCCTTGTTTGCCTATTGTGAGTCTTTTGATCCTAAATTGGACATAAGTGATTCAAACCCATTAATAATCATATAAAATGAATGGAACCTCAGAATGACTTGAAACTAAAATTCCACCTTGATCAAGACCTTTAAATAAGCAAAAGATCATATAATGAACTACTAACCACCATTGAACCTAACTTGGACAAAATCCTAATTGAGCTACATAGGGTTAATGATGAGAATCTAATACATGTATGCAATCTTTTTTTAAATTAGGTGTGTCTTGTTGTTAGATGATCAAGGATATGTTAGGTTATGGAAATTCTAAATTAGGTATGGGATTTAAATAGTTATATTACTATGGATTTCTTTCTTGAAATGTGATACATATGTATGCTTGTTTACTTGCTCAAATAGTGCCATGCAATATTCTAGTATTGTAATTGATGTTTGTCTTGTATCGTTATTTTATAACTTGCAAACATAATATAAAAACTCCATTATACAAACCTTGTGAAACTGCCTAAATTTTGGGGTAAGGACACGAGATTGGGTGTCCTGCTTCAGTTGTCAAGATAGAACAAACCATGTTAATAAAAGGGTTAGCTTTTGGGAATGTCCTTGAGGTCCCTCTCATATAAAAGGGTTTGCAAATCTTGAGCACCCTTACAAGCTCTTCCGATGGAAAGTAGTCGAAGGTCGTATGATATATGATGATGTTGGTATATTGGAGTAAAGTGATCTAAATTATGGGCTCTCATTTTGCACAATACTTAACTTATTTATTCTTATTCATTTACTTCTGCAAGTCTTTTTAAATTGTGCAAATCTTATGTTTATGTATCTTTTAGTCATGTACTCAACACCTCATGTGCTTGACCCACCTTGTTTCACATATTTTATAGTATCCTTGTTGATAATTACTTAAACCTACACATGAGAAATGTATTATTGAATGTTTGAAGATAAGAATTCTAAGTCTCGAAATCATCTTCTCTTTCATATCTTCCTTAATGAGAGCAATGTGGGAATGAAGTGATAGGAAAATGAATCATATATGATTCATAACCACCATGGTAGAGACATCTAGTGAATGTAATAATGACACACAATATGATGAGGAAGTTTCATGCATATTGGAGAACTCAATCATGCATATTGGAGAAAACTTTTAGAATATTTGAGTGTTCTCAAATGTTGGTTCTCGGTCAAACTATACTTCGACCAAAATGCTGACAGAGTGCTTTTTAATAGTGTAGTGTTTTATTTTTATTTATTTATTGGTAACTCCAAATGATCTGAAATTTTAATTAGAGATCTGAAACTCAATTACAAACAACATGTAAAATTTTCATAATTTTTGGACGCATTTAGACCTTATCAGTAGACAAATTACAGTAATATTTTTATGACATAAATTCAGCTGGAATATGAGATAATATAGTGAGGGGTCAACGTGCAATTCACCCAAGCAGCTCAATTGCACTATATGGTGAACCTAATGCACAAGGAGATCTCATAATTCATGATTCAATCAAGAGAAATGAAATCCCAAAGAGAGAGGGACAGTTAGGGTTTGAGAGGAGAAAGTGATGGAGATGCTAACCTAGGGTTTTGCGGTTTGAGGAATGATGAAATCATGTAAGTTTAGCCTCTTTGGATATAGTTTCATAGTGAATCCTCTCCTACATGTCAAGATTCCATCCCTCCTCTGATTTGATATGAAATGGTGTCAAAACTTCCAATTTTCTCACTCTTTCTTCATAATCCCTCAATTTTAGGGTTTCCGAGTTGAAAGGAAGAAGAATTGGGTGAATTGCTAGGGATTTGATATGAGATCAAGATTTTCAGGGATGAGCTGTGTTTTTAAGGTGTTTTAACAGCTTAGAGTGAGTGGGAACTTCCTTTAGATAGTATATTGCACAAAAATTGGTTAAATCATCCAAAATCTTTAATTGCTTAGTATGCGACTACAAACCCTAAATTGTCAGTTTGTTCTAAGTTGTTGCAAAATGACATGAAATGGAATCTTCCACTATTTGGATGAATTTCAGATGATAAAATCATAATAGAAATGTATACAATACATTCTAATGAGAATTCCCTAAGTATTTGTAGAGGTTATAAGAGTAAACTAAAATATAGGGAATTTGTCTATGACTAAAATTACTGTATAATTAAATTGAGAAATTTGTTTATCTGGATCCCCTTGGTTATGAATGATTGTTTATCCGAATTCATAGTACATATATGTCAGATACTATCTTGGATTTCATTTAAGGTGAATAGTATTTGTTTGATATCTCAGTAAAGTGAATGAAATCCTAGATGCGAGGAAAGTTGGATATTTGCAAATAGATATTGTGAAACCCATTTGAACGAATTTTCTTGACATGATAGACATTATTTATTCAATTTTATTATTGATGCATGTTATCTCAGTGAATGGCATGGAAACCCAAATTCAGCTCAGTTCCAGGGTTTCATACATATATTGATTTTATATGATTTATTGATAGTAATCTTTATTCAGTGAATGTTTATGTCGCATGAAATTCTTATTAGAGCCATGTGATAAGTGAATGAGGTAAATGAAACCCTAGGGATAGGGTGTTACTTGAATCAAGTATTTTGATATCAATGTTCTTAGTATGAGATGTGGTGATGCACAACTCAAGATTTGGGCTGAGGTGCACGTTTCCAAAGGAAGTACAAACAATTTAGAGGTGAAAATGATGATTACTCGTATGTTAAGTAATTAACTATTATCAGTGTATTAAGAAGTTCAATTGCATGATTCTAGTGTATACAATACCAAGTGGACATGTATTCTGTTATTTAAGAATTTTAGTGTGCCTGTAGGTATAAAATGTTAATTTCTCAGTATATTATAGTGTTTTTGAGTATATTGCTCTGTCAAGTTTAGAATGATATACATGTTGTGTTATAAACTTCAAATAAATAGACATGATACAATATAGATACCAGAGTCAAGTATAAGTAAGGGAAAAGATACAATATAGTAACAACTTTCCAAGAATAATAAAAGAATATACTTAAGAGCCCTGAACACTGTAGATTCCCTATGAGAGGTCTACGCCGTAGGGATGAAATGACCTAACCCTACCAATGTCCAGAATATGGCGGTCAGAACGTACTAACAGGTGGTACAGGGGATGAAGCCCTAGTGAAAGTCTCCTTAAAATATAGAATGTAGTGTCTGGCATCAATTAGAGATCCTAGTGGCACTAGAGTATAGTAAAGTCAATAGGTGGCTAGACTCTCCATCTGCGTGCTACAGTTAGAGGAGTCAAGTTTTTACACCATAATAGGTGTGCTGAGGCCAGAGAGCCATTTTCTTGTTGTAGACCAGCAACGTAGTCAGGCTTAGCATTCCTGGGTGTGTCAACTAAGTCTTGTATGGTGAGATCATAGTTTTCTACGAGTCTTCATATGTAGAGTACACTGCATATTATCAGGGCATATGCTAAAATATGATAATATATGTTTTAAAGAGTTTTTATAAGCAAGAAAGGCTAAGATGGATTCGAGTATAGTTTCCTAGCAATTGTTCTTTATATTTTTCTGAATTATTAGTTCTCTTTGAAATTAATCAATCATGCTCATATATTGATTTACACTTTTTGATATCTAGAGTATCCTACCATATTTATGATTGTAAATGATCAATCTCTTTAAAGCTTATTACTGCTATAATTAATATCAGTTGCTCAAAAGTATATTTGTAATTATGTTATCACTTTAGACTATTTCTTTGAAGTACTCATTCACTGAGCAAGTAGGCTCACCCCTCTACTCACAATTTTTAGGGAAACCATGTGAACTTGAAGATATCATTGCATTAGAGTAGATATGCCACAAGAGTTAAGTATGAGTATAGTTAAGTTCAGTCGGTCCTTGTCACTCTAGGTCCTTATAAAGAAATAAGAGAGAGTTGTAAATGATGATGTATAACATTATTCCTCTTTTAGCAATATATGTGAATCAGCAAGTCTTATGTGCTTAAAAGTATGATAAACATAATGAATGTTCATACATGCATTTTCATGGTTGAAATCAAATTTGAGAAATGAATGTTTAGATTCCCTTGTAAAGTTAGTTTATGTGGTTCAATGCGAGAAAACAAAGAGTTTGAAAAAAAAGTTGGAAGTGAACTTTGTATTAAGTATAATCCTCAAACTCATGCCCTAATCTCATGATTAGTGGTAATCGTGGGATGCAGGTGTGACAACTTGGTATCAGAGCTTAGGCTGAGTTGTCAGGGACCATTAAGTTAGTAAGTTAGAGTCATAAGTGTGGCAGATAGGAGATGTTATTATGTTAGCTTTGGGGACTTGAGTATTTGGATATCCTGGCTGGGTATATGTGTACTTGGATCAATAGTATCAAGCTACTATGTCTATTCTTTCATGTATACCGTGGCTAGGTATATAGTGGAAGGATGGTCTAGAGAGGAACCCTAGAAATATTAGGGTTAGAAACAAGATAAGTAAGATGAATTAAGAGCATAAATATAAAATTAGATAGAACTTTCATTTCATATTTTTGTTTTATTGGACATGAATAGAAAAGCTCCTATATGTTTGAATTCAAATATTCAATATTTTGAAATATACATGGGTCTTTAAGATTTTTTGTACACTATGCAGTTGTAGAATTTATTGATTACATTTTTTTGTATCAAGTAGACTAGAAATGATCTTTGAATGAGTTTTCCTTAGTGGATAAGTTTTCTTCCACACATTTGAGATGAACAGGAGTTGAGTAATCCTGAGTAGCTCTTGGCTTCAGGACTGCATGTTTGGCCTGATCCGGCTGGCAGGATGCATTACTGGCATCTAATTACTCCTATTAGTAACATAACAAGAGTAAATTCTAGATATATTAGATCCAAATTCTAGTATGAATGTATATACTCTAAGATTTTGAAGTATAAGGGAAAGACTGGGATAACTAAGAATCAATTGGAACTAATATCTGAGTTCCAACTTTGGGGCCTCATATGAGAAACCCTTAATTGGGAATAAAGGAACATGACATAAGGTTCAGATTAATTTTAATTATTAGTATTATATGAACTCTAAATATGAAATATGGAAAAGATATGAGAAAAGTATGTAAGGGGCCAAGATAGTAAGAATCAATCATGAGGAATGGAGTATATAACAGAGTATAATGTTTTTATGTACTCCAAATCAAAGGGAAAATTGATGAAAAGAGCTAAGTATACAATAAGTACATATAAGTGAAGAGTCTTCAAAAGATTTAAAGTGAAGAGAACTAGATGAGCATGTAAATCATAAAAATAGGATAAGAAACTTAGTTGAAACAAAGAGAAATGCTGGAAATAATGAGCTTGATTAAGGAATGAGGGTTATGATATAATTGAGAGCATGGAATGTATACCTTTATTAATAAGTTTAATACATTCATCCTTACTACCTTTGGATTCTAAGTCTTTATAGAACAACAAACTAGTTTCTAAAAGAAGAACAAAAGTGTAGATAAATAAATGAATATGTCATACAAAGGTAGACTATATTTAGGAAGGAAAAACTTGATTGAAAGAGAAACTATGTTTCACCCATGCATGAGCCATTTGATTTAAAATGAAGGATATGTAATGTATTAAACATGAGGTGATACTAGTAGAGAGATTATTGATATAGAATTTCAACTTCACATCAGTAGAAGGATAAAAGGAAATATATGCAACATGGTATGCTTGATCATACACATAAAAGAAGCAACATGATCATAAGAGAAAACTAGAAGTTAAAGATGACATGTGGAATAGTAGTATATGATGGTAAGGGGATTATGGAAAGTAAAGAAGGGTTTGAAACATAATGGAGTAATATAGATTATAAAAGAAAGTGGTTGCGAGATTCAAGAAAGTGCTACTTAGTCAAGTATCCTTGTTGATAATTAATTAAACCTACATATGAGAAATGTATTATTGAATGTTTGAAGATAAGAATTCTAAGTCTCAAAATCATCTTTTCTTTCATATATTCCTTAATAAGAGCAATGTGGGAATGAAGTGATAAGAAAATGAATCATGTATGATGCATAACCACCATGGTAGAGACATCTAGTGAATGTAATAATGACACACAATATGATGAGGAAACCCTAGCAGGGTAATTGAGAATGTAATCTTTCTGAATGGCCAAGTAAGAGAAAGGAAATTCAATAGATAAGATAAAGAAGACTATAGTAAAACTTGTGAGATACAAAGTTTGAATTTCAAATTAAGGGAACAAAGCCACATCACAATAACATCATGCTACTGATAAGGACCAAACCCTAGAATGTTTAGAGTTTTAGTAGTTCAAGGGATGTCACTAGTGATTTGACCTTGAATACTAGCATCTCTATAAAACAAGATCATAAAATTTGCACTATGAGAAGTAAACAAGCACTGATAGTAATACAGGGTTTAAAGATAGCTCATCTTAAAGGTAGATAAACAATATGGAAATGATTCAGAGTAAAGAGTAAGATATTAATTTGAAATGTAACAAGTGTGTTTTGAACAAAAGGAGAAATACAATATGAGTGAAGTACAGTATGAGATAAATTCTTACAGTGATAGCAAGAATGATGAATAATCTATTTTTACATTGTATGTTTCAATTTTAAGAATGTTTAATCTACATGATTAAAATGAGAAGGATAAGTAGCAAAAAGTACGTAGTAGTGAATGAGGAGAGATATAAGATAAAATAATGGCTTTTAGTAATATGTGAATTTGTTTTTAGAAGTATAATTTGTTGAAGGCATATTAATGGATGTAAATTGGTTCTACATATGATTTCAGTGTACATGTTCAACCAATATGTTAATTAAAGGTGACTGATAGTTGTATTCATTCATACCAGCAATCCATCTTAGTATTGTACAATTGTAGTATGGTAATATGGGTTGAATAATGATGGAACAAATGAAGGGTTACCCTGAATAAGGTAGTCTTACCTATTCACTCATATGAATAGAAGGGATGTTATCCATATTGTATTGATATGTAACCCTAATGAGGTATAGCTTGTTATACCTACTTTTAATATAATTAAGTGATGGTAATTGGGTATTAATAGTCTTTGAATGACTAATACAATCATGGAGTACTTTGTTATTGTTTTTGAAACCCTATTAAGCTATAACCCGATGGTTACACCTTGAATTATGTGTGGGTTCATACTTGAGAATAATATGGAATGTAATGGTAATGCTTCACCTTATGCATCCATGACGCAATGGGGATGTCATGAGTGGTATTGTACAATTGTTGTTGAATCTAGTCTTCCAACTCAAGATTGTTTTTCTATTTGAGTAGCACAATAGTAAAATTCAAAAGAACATGGTGAACTCTCTTTTGTGACTTAGAGGTAATACATAACAAGAGTACATATTGAACCGTATGAATTGAGATAGTTGGATCAGATTATCAATGTTGAGGTAACACCTCAAGAGTAAAAAAAAATATTGAAATGGTTGTTTCTCGCTCTCTCTGCTATGATTGATTGTGGCATAGAGAATTTGTTTGTTATCACTGTGAACTATTTTAACATGTTGTGATCAGAAAAGAAATAAAGGACTTAACATTGACAACTACATTCAAGTATGAAATACAAGAATGTAATGACATGTAAGATTACAAAAGCTTAAAATAAACTTTGACTATACTTTTTTTTTCATATTTATGTTTCGGGGATGAAACTTTTTAAGGGGGTGAGAATTGTAATAACCACATTTTTGCTTAATTGGTAAACTAGGGTTTACCTGAATGATTACATTCTAGATTAGATTGAACATCATTTAGACTTGATTAATGATAGTAGATCAATTGTGATGTTTCAAAGCTAAGAAGAAACTCTAACTATGATTTTAGTTTGAATAATTAGGGTTTGAGAAATGTAAACCCTAATCGGCAAAAATTAGGGTTTTGATAGTACATGAATATGGAATTTGATCAGGTTAGTAGTGTGGTAAATGATTTTTCATATTTTCTAAAAATTTTGTATTTAATTGAATTTTGGATATGATATGGATAACTTAATCATACATATTGGAGAAAAATTTCAAAATATTTGAGTGTTCTCTAATGGTGGTTCTCAGTCAAACTATACTTCGACCAAAATGCTGACAAAGTGCTTTTTAGCAGTGTAGTGTTTTATTTTTATTTATTTACTAGTAACTCCAAATGATCTGAAATTTTAACTGGAGATCTGAAACTCAATCATAAACAATATGTAAAATTTTCATAATTTTTGGACGTGTTTAATCCTTATCAGTAGATGAATTATAGTAATATTTTTATGACAAAAAATTATGCTGAAATAAGAGAAAGTATAATGAGGGGTCAATGTGCAATTTACCCAAGAAGCTCAATTGCACTATATGGTCAACCTAACACACAAGGAGCTCTCATAATGCGTGATTCAATCCAGAGAAAAGAAATCCTAGAGAGGGAGGGAGAGTTAGGGTTTGAGAGGAGAAAGTGATGGAGATGCTGACCTAGGGTTTTACGGTCCGAGGAATGATGAAATCATGTAAGTTTATCCTCTTTGGATATAGTTTCATGGTGAGTCTTCTCTTACATGTCAAGATTCCATCCCTCCTCTGATTTGATCTAAAATGGTGTCAAAACTTCCCCTTTTCTCACTCTTTCTTCATAATCCCTCATTTTTAGGGTTTCCGAGTTGAAAGAAAGAAGAATCGGGTAAATTACTAGGGATTTGGTATGAGATCGATATTTTCAGGGATGAGCTTCATTTTTAAGGTGTTTTCACACCTTAGGATGAGTAGGAACTTCCTTTAAACAGTATATTGCATGAAAATTGGTTAAATCATCCAAAATCATTAATTGCTTAGTATGCGACTACAAACCCTAAATTGTCTGTTTGATCTAAGTTGTTGCAAAATGACATGAAATGGAATCTTCCACCGTTTGAATGAATTTTAGATGATAAAATCATAATAGAAATGTATACAATACATCCTAATGAGAATTCCCTAAGTATTCTCATAGGATATAGAAAACAGATTGCAACTGTAGCTCAGCTTCTTTGCTCACAAGGATTGAATCTCAAGTGTAATTGTGTATGTAAGTTGTACTTTGAGGTGTCCTATGGCTGTCCTATTTATAAGAGTGGTTTGCTAATTCTTGGGGACATTATAGACACCTTCTAGGGTGTTCTTAGTGTAGAATATGAGTGTGGAATCATAGGTTACATGATTTAGAAACCCAGACCTAGAGTTTGAAGCAGACCTCCACGTATGATAGTTTTGGCCAGTTTTCATGCATGCAATGTGGTGGCCTTTAAACAAAAGACAATGAATAAGAAATGTATGTGATAATAATTTTAAATAGGGATCTAGATAAAACCTATTTTGGTTTGCATGTCAAATACATTTTATAAATCTCAATAAATCCCTAAAAAACAATCTAACTCCAGTCTCCAAATAAAATTTTATCTCTTTTGAAGAGGAAAATCTTGTGACATTAAAATTCATTATATTTCTAAAATAATTAATCTGACTTTAATCATCATATCAGTTCAAATATACTTCTTGCTAATTTATTATACTATCAAACAAGATATATTTAGTACGAAATTTCCTCAAATTTATTACCTATTGGCATACAATACAACCATAGATTTCATTGATTATTATCCAAACATGATTAAGATTTCAACATGACTATGGAGATTAAGAGGACGATAAACACTCAGTTAAAGAACTAAACATCTCCAAACGTTTTCAATATTTTGAATTTCTATAGAATCAACCAATTCCCTTGGGTCCAGTTCTTATCTTTCTCTATTCAACTTAAAAACCATCAAAAGGGAGAATATGATAGAAAGAAAGAGAAAACATGTGAATTGCTAACTACTTTTACTCAAATAAATGGAGGAAAGAACTTGAAAATAGGAAATAAGATTCACCATGATGTCATATCTAAGGAAGATCAACTTATTTGATTACACCAATTCTAGGAAGATAAAACCCTAGATCGACATCCCATCGTCTTTCTCCGCCCAAACCATAAAATTGCCTCTCTATCAAGAATTTCATTTTTATTGATAAAATTATAGATTATGGTAGATACTCAAGTGTTACTCTAGTGATATAGATAAATTGAGGTTCTTGTAACAATTAGAATAAAGACCTTCATTGCATTTTTGTTTCAATAGAATTTTTCAACGATCGAGTTGTTCTTGTCATGAAACTCCACTGATGAAGGAGTCTGTGGTCATTCAAACATGCTACAAAAAATGTTAAAACTTAGCACATCAACTGAAATGGATTTTTTTAATATATATTAAAATTTTAACCCGAAATATAAATTAATAAATAGAAAAAAAATATTAGACTGCTATATTTCAGCTTCACTGCATGGTCGATGAGGTTAGTCCTCGATGAAACACAGTCGACAAACAGACCCAAACAACATTTACAATTTATTAAATTGTGAATGATGACCTATATTTGAGTTACAAAAAATATTCCCAAATTTAAAATATATTCGAGTTGCATAATCATTTACTACACCACTATATAAATACATTATGCATTCATATGATATCAAAGTCTTAATTTAGCTGAGTAGGACTTTAACTTCTCAAACCCTAAGTATTCAAAATAAAAACATTATTAGAGTTTCTAATTAGGTTTAAAATAATACAATTATAATAACATAAGTTAAGTAATCTTAAACAATGTTCAATCCAGAAAAGCATGAAATCTTCTAAATAAACCCTAATCAGATGACCAAGTTGAAAACAGATTTCTACTAGTTCTTCCCTCATTTTTGGATTATGTCTCAAAATCCAGGGAAATGTATAGAAGAAGATCATAGGATCTAGTTGTTCATCTCTCTTAGTGTCTTATTAAACTGATTACTAGTTTACAATGCTTTTACATTTCATAATTTTCTTGGTTCTATGATATTTTAGCTTGGAATTTTGAATCTATTAGTATTAGATGCATACTTAGTCCCCCGTCATCATCATATTTTTTTTATTATTGCATTTACTTCAAAAATTGTGTTAATATATCACTATCAAAACATGATTTACATCACCTTTCTTATTCTTTTAAAATTTTATTATGTATCTCATCCATTAAGATTATTATGTATTCTATATTATTATCCACATGCATCCGTTCTCTTCAAAATGTATAGTATTTTAGTGGGTATATTTCTTAGTTCTCATGTTTCTTCTATAATTTCAAATTCATACTCATATTTTATAAGAAATTATCTTCATAATATATAAGATCCATTCATCTTACTCTTATGAAAGATCCAATATCTCTTTGCTTTCATATTTAATTATATAATCCTTTTCATTTTTCCATGTTATCCATTTTATTGCATCAAGCATTGTGTTGTACTGCCAAGCTATCTCCATTTGGCTGCTTGGCCAAGGGTGGTACTATCAAAAACTCCATACTAACTTATCGTATCATTCAGATACTTGACTAGAGTACATGAACACTAATTTAAGTCATAATGCATATCTTACAAGTTATTCTCGACATCCATATTGTAATTTAACCCAATATCTAGTTCTCTGTATTGACTCATCTAACCTAAGCTTTCATATCACATTGTAGGTACATATCTTTTGACAAGCATAAATGCAAACCATAATAGAGAAACCCTAAACCTAAACACAAACTATGGAAAAAGGTTTACTCTCGACAAACATGACTAACACAATTTATGAGAAACACATGTAAGTTTTTCCTTTTATTAAAAAAGTCTGAGAATCAAATTCCAAATACGAACATTCACAATCCCAATTATCACAAATCTTATTTAGCTCTATTAAGTCCAAATTAGGTCTTCTTACTCATATGTGCTTTGTTGTTCAACAAATTACATATACATGAAAGAAGCAAATTTTAACTACAAGCCATCCTAGAAAAGAGGGAGTATAGTGATAGTCTAATCTAGATAATTGTATTTACATCTTCTTCATCATGACCCCTCCGCTGGAAGGTATTATACCTTAAAATATTATAAAACTATCGAGACACATACTAAGCCGCAATAAGTGGATACCTCCCTCTCATGATAAGTACATGCATCACAAACATTTAAATTTACTCAACTTAAATAAAATTATAGATATTCAAATGTCTAACATATAATTCTAGCATTTACTCAAATTAAGTTTAAGTCCATAGTACGATTAATTACAAAGGCATTTATTTATTCAAATCCAACATCATTCATAGCATATTCATGAACATATTAGCAAATGCTAATTATTTCAGATACACAATCTTATTGAAGAGAAAACAAGTCAAGATCTAAACAATTAGAATCAACACATAACAATAACACCTTATTTGTGACACCCCACCAACTAGAACAAGAAAATATCATCCTGAGATTGAATTCTACACAATACATGATTACCATAAATTTTATTCAAATGATAAGTGAATCAAAATCAAAATAATAATGAATGTTAAATCCCAACATAAACTAATTTTCACATTCAAGAACATATTCTATACTAGGCAAAGAATAATAAATAAACATATTATTTTAATAAAAAATGATCAGTTTCCATGAGAAGAAACATACTTAGCACCAATACATTTATCAAATTCTAGTAAAAGAAATGTAACAATATTCAACTAATATTCTACATGTCTTATCATTTGTGATTTATTTGTTGTGAATCTACTTGGCATGTACATGACCAAGTAGAGTGGCCCTACCTGATTCTCATTTCAATGACTCACCACATTTATCATAGGGTTTATTGATCCACCCTAAGATGTTAGTAGTAGACCCTGGTCCATTGTAGGGTTGCCTAATTTGGCTTGGTTCCTCATCCCCGGTAAGATAGGAATAAACATGAAAAAATATAATATATCAAAACATTTCTCATGCTTCATAGTTTATATACATCAGAGTCTATTTCTCATGCACACAGACCTTCATAGCATAGTATTTAATACCACACTCACACTAGATGACCATTCATTATGCTCATAACATTTTCAATATACAACATATACTTATTCCATATGATTTTAATGGATATAGTGAAACTTGATGCATATATATCAATTTAGTATTTACCATTCATTAGTTACTATTTAGCACATATTTTATCTCATTTTAAATCCATTAGAATTAACCATTATGATATTACAAGAATTCTAACAGACAATTACAACCCAAGAACCCCTTCTTATGAATCAATTCACATCCTTGAACGTCATTGTTTAACTAAATTAAACTATTTTGGTCTAAATTCCTTAATCTATCATTTGAGAGAACTATTCATTATTATCACATTTCTCATCATATTAGGGTTAAAATTAGGTTGTTATATCCATCATATAACTACTAGGTCTTATTCCCATTTTAGATTGTTACTCTGAACTTCATTCATTTCATGTCATTACGCTATTGAAATAAATCATTCTTAATTCACTTAATGTGCAATAATTCTCCCCCATTAACATTCATCAAAAACCAATTTTATTGTATTTCTTTCAATTAAGGTCAACCCAAATGAACTAAAATAAATAGGTTATATACTTCATCATACTCATTTCACTAATTTCATCCATAACTAATGATCACAATCCAATTTACTCTATTCCATTTCATTTGTTGCATTTAGAGAGCATATCATGTCATTTTCTTGACATTTTTGTAATAAAAAAAATGATTACATTCTATATAAAAGTATTCACTTTATGAGAATAGTAAGGATTAGGTTTTCTTCTTCTAACACCTTAATCTCTGGTCATCTTCTCCATCATTGTTATATTGATTGTATAAAGACTTGCATTCAAGTGAAGTTTACTTATTATTCCATAATTATATTAGAATAAAAACATTAGGATTATATCATCCTAATCAGAGTTATCACCTTTAATGAAGTACTAATACTTGAAATTGAGCATTCATTCACATTACAAGATTATGCACAAGTTCGAGCTTTATATCTCATACTTGTCCCAATATTAAATTTCTATGGGTTTTCAAGAAATCGTTCTAGTTCTATTCATCTTACTTCATCATCATAAGCACCTTATTATTAAGTAATCTCATTTGGACGTGCAAGGATTCATCAAAACTATTCATGCACATGGAAACCCTTGTTTCCATTTCTAGACAGTACATCCATCAATTATTATATGCACTGATTCATTGTCTTATTTGAGTGAATCCCTCAATACTAACCATAGACATGGATACCTTCATTTCAAACACTTATTGTGGTTCTTACGTACATTCAATTTTTAAGAAAATATAGTTGATGGACTCATTTTTATGAAGTTCAAACCTAATTTTGAACATGTCAATGCAGTTTTCAAGTATATCATTCATTTGGTTGATTTTAGACAATATAGGCACATGGAAAGGTAGGTCTTTGACCATAAATTTCTCAAACATAATTCGAGTATACAGTTGAAGATATAGGGACATACAAGTTGGTAAGAACAAATCTAAATCAACATTATTTAGTTCCCAAGATTTTCCCAATTGATTACCCAACCTCATGCAATTTAATCAATGATTTCATTGATCGTAGTCAGACATAATTAAGCTTTCAACATTAGGGAGATAAAAACTCACATCAGGAACAAAGCATCTAAAAGACACACATCATATTCTAAATTTTTAGAAAACCAACCAACTCACCAGGATTTAGTTTATTTCTTGTTGTTTTCAACTACAAACCCAAGAAATGGGGAATAGGGAAAATAAAGAGTAAATAGGTGCTTTTACTTCCTTTTGGATTCAATTAATAGGAAGTACTAATTTTAGACATAGAAATGATTATTCACCATGAAATAATATCTTGTGAAAATCAACTACTTTATTTCATAAATAGTAGGGTATAAAACCCGAGTTCATCATCTTCACCTCTTTCTCTTTCCTAACACTAAATCTACCTTTTTCTCAAAAGTTTTGTGTCTAGATCAAATGAATGATTATGGGAGCTACTAGGATTTTAGATTAGTTATACATATTAATTGAGGAAACTGTAGCAATTACTAACAAGTCCTTCATTACATTTTTAGTTCAACAGAATTGACAAAGATGAGTTATTCGTGTCATGGAACTCTAATGATGAAGGGATACGCAGTCATTCCAACAATGTCAAACAACTATCACAATTTGAAATGTTATCTGAAATGGATAGTCAAGCATATAAGCAACATCCCAAAAGAATAAACCAATGAATAAATGAAAACCAAATGTCAAAATGCTATGTTTCATCCTGAATGCATGGTCAACTAAGTTAGTCCTAGGTGAAACTCAACCAAAAACGATATGCAAACACCATTTAATGATTTTGAAATTTGTAAGAACACTTATATTTGATTTATACAAAATATTTACAAATTTCAAAGAAACCAATCTAAAGATAAAATACTAGAAATTATTTACTACACGACTGTATATATCAAATTAAGTATTCGTATGATATGACAATAATAATTTGGCATACTAGGGTTTCACATATCATACCATAGTTATTCAAAATAAAACATGCTTTTAGTTTCTCATTATTTTCAAAACATTATAAGTACGCTATCATAAATTAATCAAGCTTAAACAATTATCAAACTACTTCAATATGTAATGATCTAGGTAAAACCTAATTAGATAGCTAGGTTAAAATGGGTCATTAAAATGTCCATCATTATCCTCATTATAGAGGAGATACATAATGACATTCAATACCACTATGGACAATCTTCAATGTTTTGCGTCTTTCTTCCTAACTCGGTCCAATGCATCATTAATTTCCATTTGGGTAATGGCTATCATTTTTTGTAAATTACTTTTCTCTCTTGTATAAATGAGTGTCTACACTTATTAACTTGGGTTGGGAATATCTACTACGGCTCTCTCAGGATGTGAATATTCATATTCTATTAGATTTATATACTCTTAGAAAAATTTATGTATTTACTCTTGTTCAGGAATGAATCACCTAGACAATTAGCTACCATATTTTTATTCTTGATTTCTAATGCCATGAAAGATTAGTATTAGATCAGATCTAAAATAAGAATGGTGTCAATGCATGAGAGTGGTGCATCATTAGACCATATGATCATATGTTTTCTTGTTTTAATTGTATGTCTATCCTCTTGAGAGAGAAAGAGACAATCGTATTATGTAGATCTAGCTCGATCTTGAGAGAGGAGGGAATAGACACTTATGATGATGTCACATAAACTAAGTTGAGTGTATGAAAGGGTATGAGTGTTCAAATGTTGGTGAGCGCACTTGGTTGGTTAAGCCCAATACGTGTTCTATCCGTACTATCTTGACCTATAAATAAAGTTTACAACTTGTTTTGTTTAAGTAACTTGGTTTTCTTTCACCTTATTCTTTTTGTTCTTGTTGTTTACTCTATTTTGTAAGAAACATTAAACATATTCTCAATTCAACTTACATAAGCTAAGGCGTTAAATTATAAATATCTTGTCACCAATGTCCTTATGTCCAACCTCACTTACTATTCAAGACCTTATATAATCATCACAAGCATTTAAGATGTCCAGTTAGAACTTAAAGTCTGATTTCCCCAAACCGTCTCCATTTTGGACATGTGAATTGCAGGCAGAAAACTTTTGGATCCATTGATAGGGACAATGCAATCAACAATTGTTAGGGACATAAGGTCCACTTAGACCTCAATATTTCTATTAAGCCTAGTAAGAGACTCAATTGCATACACTTTGAACCAATTACACTATACATTGAATGCTTGATTAGTATGACTCATATCTTACCTTTGATCATACTATATTTCAGGTACATAGTGTGATCCAACTCTTTCTTCATCAAGAAGGAAGCTTTTACTACATGAAAAAATGGAAACATGAATGGGAACACCCACCACGTCAACCTGATGGTGTTAGAGGAGAAAAAAATAGCCAGCCACCAGTCCTTCCATCTCTTCATTCCTTGAAAGCAACTCGTGTGAATATGACACAACATCTAGTAGTCTTTACAAGAATCAACATGGAAAACTTTGAGAAAAAACCAACTTTCATTGCCATAGTCCAGAAGAAAACATTAGATAGAACTCAGTTACAGAGAACCCTTATCCCCACATTGATGCCTTCAAGGATGTTTGTGACATGTTGAATATTAATAGGGTTCATCCAGAGGTCATCTACTATAAAGCATTCTCTTTCTTTTGGAGGGTTAATGTGCATATGTGTTATCATAATTTCTAAACATGGAATCAACCTAGATTGGGATGACTTGGCGAAATATTTCATCATTAAGTTTTTACCAGTAGAGAATACAATTAGATGAATGAATAAGATCTGTCACTTTGACCAAAAGCCTACATAAAAACATAAGTAATGCTTGTGAGAGATACCAACCTACCAAAGGGAATGCTTACATCAAATGTTTGATGAAAGATATTTAAACACAACCATCTACAATGGTCAACTATGAGTGAGAGGAAATCCATTAGTGCAACAACAAGGAGCAACTTCATGAGGTATAACTCATAGTGTTGTAAGGAAATTATAGAAAGTATGGTTGCATTGTAATCTAGGTGGATCTATGAAAGATGATATGCTGAAAATGTATCATATGTGGGAATTGTTTTTTATTCAAAACCTCTAAATTCCATTACGTACACACTTGGAAAAATAGCCAAAGATGTTCATGATTTGAAGGAGAACAATGTTAGTCTAAGAACCATGTAGATATTGTGATGAATTAGGTTTACTTTGAAGAGAATGTTTGTAAATCTGACTAATGAAAATATACCCATGAAGACAAAGAAAGTCAAGAGGGGGAATTATAAAACATTTATCATCCTAAATTTTCTTTTGGAAACACCACTATAGTATAAAACTCTTAATTTCTTTAACAACCTAACTATGCACCTTCTATGACCACATGGGTTTGAGAGAGGTAGCAGACAAACTAGGTATACCCCTAACATCAACTATTAACATAGTTGGAACCACCTTTAGAGCCACAACCATAGCCCAACTAAACACAACCGAATGGTCTATTTCCACTAATAGAAACAAATTATTAGGCATAATGCAAACACAAATTGGAAACATATTTGAAAAAACATATAGTCTGCAACAACACAATAAAATGATTGATAAACAACTATAAAATCTATCTAACCTTTTAATGAACTTGGATGAGAGAATCTGTAACATCCCATGATTTGAGGCCTTAGATAAAACACTCTTAAAAGGAATGATTGGACTACCCATATCACCAAGGTGCAACTCCTTTTCTAGAGGAGCCCATCACTAAGAACTCCATAGTTAAGCACGATCAGCTTGGAGTAGTACTGGGACGGGTGACTTGTCGGGAAGTTGATCCTGGCATGCATGTGAGTGAGGACAAAATGTGCAGTTAAGGCTAGTGGTGGTCTGTGGGGACATTCATCATTCATGAAACTCTACTAGAGCCTTGGGCAGTGGGACCAGACATTACAAATGGTATTCGAGCCAATTCCCCTCCAGTAGGTGGGGCCCACATGGGCATGGCATGCCAGACTTGAGTTGTGCGGTCCAGGCATGTAGGAAAGGGTTGTCCATGGTTGACGTAGCCACCCTTGTGCTGGTATTCTGTGATCGGGAGTTGGGTGTCCATGGGCCATTACGGGTCTGCACTGAAATAGAGTCAGATTATGAGGCCTTATAGTTGAGCCTTGACAAGGACATCAAGAGTCTAAGTGGGGGAGATTGTAACATCCCAGGATTTGAGGCCTCAGATAAAACACTCTTAAAAGGAATGATTGGACTACCCATATCACCAAGGTGCACCTCCTTTTCCGGGAACCCATCACTAAGAACTCCATAGTTAAGCGTCCTCATCTTGGAGTAGTACTGGGATGGATGACCTATCGGGAAGTTGATCCTGGCATACGCGTGAGTGAGGACAAAGCACGTAGTTAAGGCTAGTGATGGTCTGTGGGTACATTCGTCATTCCTGAAACTCTACTAGAGCCTTGGGTAGTGGGCCTAGGTGTTACATAATCCTATCTAACATTGTAGGGAATCCAAGCAGTCGTGTAAATACTATGATACCCACTCTTAGGATGGGAACCTATATCTTGATTCCACCACCAGTGAAGTCAACAAGAAAGTATCCCAATTTATAACCATCAAACAAAATAGTTGAGATTGAAAAAGATAACATCATTGCAATAAATTCTGAGACGGCAAACACAAATGAGAAAACGAAGGGGAAAAAATTAGCAAAAGATAAGGATTTGGGGTTCACTAAAGAGATTCTCTTTAGTAGATACATGTATGATCCTAGTATTCCATTTCCATATAAATTGATCAGGGCTCACCTAAAAAATAGGTATGAGAAGTTTATAGAGGTTGTAAAAAAATTACACTTTGACATCCCATTTATTGTTAGTAATGAAGAAATGTCAACTTATGCTAAGTTATTTAATGACCATATAACCAAAACAAGGAGAGGATATTATGTGGAGTATATCAAAATAGCAATGTTGTCAAGTTATTTTGTTCAAGCAAGGATCTGCACCAAGAGAGAAAGTCTAGGTGTCTTCTCAACACCATTCAATGATGTAGATAAAGAAGAGAGGAAAGGGACTGCTAACAATGAAGCTAGAATAAGCTTGATTCCACTAACACTAGAAAATAAATTCATCTAATTGACATAGTAAATCTTGGAAATCGAATCCAATTACATGACAACACCTTAATGAAACCTATTAGAATTGTCAAAGATGTTCCCATCAGATTTGGAAGATTATTTATCCCATGTGTATTATTGTAGTTAACATGGCAGAAGATCCATCACACCCAATTACATTTAGAAGACCCTTCCTTTCTACATGATGAGAGACAATAGACATGGATGAAGGTATTAGAACAATTAGAGTATTAAATGATCACATTGGTTTTATATTCTAAGACTCTATGAGAGGCCCATCCCTATTTAAATGTGTGTACCTTATCGATAGATACAATCATTCTTGAGTTGAAAACCAAGGTAAAAATGACATAATGAATCTTTAAATAGGAACCCACTGAGTGGTATATATTCCCATAGATCTATCCCACACGATTGCATGGAGTCAGATATTAATTAATCAATTAATGTGATTATTTGGTTAATTAATTAATTTCAGAATATTCTAACAAATCCACAAGCGTTTTAATTAATGCAATGTTTCTATTTATCGATGGGTGTAGGAAGCACTACTTCCTTTCGTCTCCTATTTAAAGGGACTTGACGGTCGATATCTAAATAAGATTTTGAGAGAGGATTTTCATTTTACGCCCACATACGTAAACTCTAGCCATCACTGTCCTTAGGAGAGAAAGGAGAGCACCACAATGCTAGCACGTCACCACACAAAAACTACTCCTTCCTGTCGGCTTAGGAAGCACGAAGTGGAGTTCCAGTCCATCTGCATGGATGAAGTAAAGACACAGACGCTGAGCCACCTGTGTTTGGAGTACGTCAACAACCATCCATACATGCTACAAGCGACATACATCACCGCATGAAAGGAGCGTTGCCAGATCTTCCTGCGACACACTCAACGAATGGGAGAGAAGTTTCATCCCTATAGGGCAGTAATGTTGCGCACCATCGTGCAGCGGGACATTGTCGGATTTGCTTCACGATAAGGTATATCCTGCAAACACTCCTTCTGAATACACTATTGTCGGCGAGATCCTATTTCGGGTTGTGTGGAATTTTTGGTGTTGCTTCCATCGTGCGTGTTTTTTCCACAAAACCCATCACTGAGTAGACCTATAATATTGATAAACTTGAGATCGAGGAACTTCTGGAGTGCTGATATGCAAGTGAAAGAAATTGTGAAGATGAAGGCGACTTAGAAATTGAAATAGTTGACTACATGTATTTGTAAGAACTCCCGTTGATAAAGAAGAACCAAAACCTATGCTTGAGTTGAACCAACTCCCTAAGGGACTTAAACATGAATACCTAGACAGAAAAGGAAGATATATGGTGATAATAAATTAGGGTATGTATAAGAAGAAAAAAGGATGACTTCTTTTTGAACTTTAGTTGAGAAAATAATAATCAAATATTTTGTGGATGTTAGAGAAGTACTAAACCTGACAAACTATATGCAAAATACTAATCTAGAAGAAAATGTCAAACCTCTAGCTCAAGGACAATGGTTGTTGAAAATGAACCTAAATGTTTCCAAGATGGAGGTTAACAAATTGGAGGATGCAAAATCATATATGCAACCAGTAATAGAAAATAGTAAGTGATATCCATGTAGTACCCAAAAGGGTGGCATGACTATTATGAATGGAGAAAATGTTGACAAAATCACAACGATGACTTTAATAGGGTGAAGGATGTGTATTGACTAAAGGAAGCTAGGATCGGCTTCCAAGAAAGACTATTCTAATCTACCATTTTTTGACCAAGTTATCAAGTATCTATCCCATCACTGTTATTTTTGTTATCTCGACAACTATTGTGGATTGTATTTGGTTGGAATTCTTCCTGATGATCATTGCAAAGACTAAACCTAGTTGTTTTCATGGTACTTATGGTTTATGAGAATGTCATTCATATTATTTTATGCTCATGCAACTCTTTAAAGTTGTATGATTTCTTATTTGCCAATTTTCTAAAAGATATTGTTGATATTTTCATGGATGAATATTGTATCAGTGAAACTTATTTTGATAAGTATCTTATAAACCCATCTCTTGTGCCAAAGATATGTGAGGAGAAACACATTGTACTCAACTAGGAGAAGTTCCTTTTTTGGATATAAGAAGGCCTTGTGCTAGGTAATAAAGTCTTTGAGAGAGAATTAAAATTTGATTTGAGTAAAGTACAAGCTATATCCAAACTATCACCTCTTGAACTAGTTATGAGGTTAAGAAGCTTCTTAGGTCTTGTTAGATACTATATAGAAGTTTCATTAAATAGTTCTTAGATGCTTACAAGACCTTATCAAGTGGACTTGTAAAGTATGTCACCTTGGAATTTTAATGGTAACTACTTGAAAAACTTTTAAACTCTAAGGAATGCTCTCACAACAACACCAATAATCCAAGCCCTAGATTGGGCCTACCCTTCGAGTTGATGTCTGACATAAAACATACCCTGTAGGAGTTGTCTTAGGTCAAAGAAGGACAATAAACATCACATCATGTATTACACTAGAAAAATACATGATGAAGCTTAGTGATCCATACTACAAGTGAGAGGGTGTGTTGACTATTGTTTATTCCTTTGAAAAATTTCGACCATACTTGATAGATTCAAAAGTGACAGTGAATACCGACCACGGGGTTAGCAAGTATCTGATGACAATAAAAGATACAAAAACATGACATTTGAGATGGACATTCCTTTTTCAAGAGTTTGATCACAAGATCGTCAATTAAAAAGGATTGGAAAATGTTGTGCCCAACCTTTTATGTATAGTTCAACTAGATTAAAGATTTTTCTTTAACCGATCAACAATAGTTATTCCAATGAGATTTTGTGGTAGCCAATACTAGCAATACATTTATACTATGGTATAAATCTGCAATTATTTATTATGCACCAACTTCCTCATGATATTAACTACAATGAGAAGTATTAGCTCTTCTTGGATCTGATATTTTTCGGATGGCCTATTATTGTTCAAAAGGGGTGCTGACAACCTATATAGAAGATGCATACCTGAACATGAAGTGCCCAAAATCCTCTATGAATGTTGTTGTTTTCAATATAATGGGCAATTGGGATCTGATAAAACAATATCCAAAGTTCTACAATTGAGCTTTTACTGATCAAATCTTTCTAAAGATTCACAATTCTTTGCGAAATGTGATAATTAATATCAAAGAAATGGAAACATATCTAGAGGGTATGATTTTCTAACATGGGAATAAATTATCTTTGAGACATTTTGATGTATGGGGGAATAGTTATATGGGACCCTTCCCTTTATCATGTATCAACCAATATATATTGGTTGCAGTATATTATGTGCCTATGTAGACAAAAGGCATGGCAACTCCCACTTGTGATTCCAATGCAATTATGAAACTCTTCAGCAAAGTAATTTTACGAAGGTATGGGGTCCCCAGAAATGTCATAAGTGATGGGGGCTCTAACTTTAAGAAAAAACAATTTGAAGTGTTCCTGAGGAAGTACAACGTAAAGAATAAAGTTTCTAAGCCTTATCACCCCCATAAATCCATTCCAGTTGAAGTCTCCAATAGATATATCAACTAGATTATATAGTTTGATATATGAAAAATAGATACACATGTTTGTGTATTTGGAGCATCAATCTTTATGGGCAATAATATACCTCAAAATGGACCCACACATATAAAGGTACATCCTATAGCTCCAAGAATAGGAGGAGATGAGGATAAATGCTTACAAAATTCATAGATTTACAAATAAATAACCAAGGTGTGGCATGATTCACACTTAAATGACAGGATTTCAAGGAATGAGGCAAAGTCATTCTCATTAATTTTGAATTTTGTTGGTCAAGACCCTTTTTTGTCAAAAAAGTCTATACATAAGGGATAATGGAGATTCTTAGTGAAAAATTTATGATCTTGTTAGTGAACGGGCACTAAGTGAATAGGTATAAAAATATGAAGTTTTCAAAAGGAGAGATTATCTACAACTCGATGAACTACATCAAACTTGAAAGATTAGTGGAAGTCAAGATAATGACTCAAAATAGCACTCTTTGGGATGCAACCTAGGATCTCTTACAATACTTGCATATTTATATGAATTTTAGAATTTGAAGTTGCACTTGCCAATTCATATGTTTCAAGAGTGCTTTTTTATATCTTAGTCTTTGTTTTCAATATGAATATCCTAGTTTACTCTTTCTCAAGAATGTTTTAATGCAATTTCCAGTATGTCAGTTCTAGATTTTGTAGAATAAAATGTAGTCATGGACATGGACTTCATTTGATCAATGAAAGCTCCAAATGAAGTCTTGAAGTGCATTTGTTAAGGAAAGAACTCTAGAAACATATGAAAACATGAAAGAACATCTTCATAGTTCTTGAACTCACACATTTCATCAGTTCATTAAATCAAGATTTTCATCACAATAAAAGCCCTTCTGCTATCATTGGTTGAGACAAGTAGCACTCTTGATGGTATACAAATACCCTAATTTTCATCAACTTTTACATACAAAAGCCTCAATTCTAGGGTGTCATCAACATACAAAGTATAGAAGATCCTTCTAAAGATGACTACTAATTTTTCCAGTGGTGTTTACCCTATCTATTCCATCGATAAATACTCTGGACAATTATCATTGTCATTTTAACACTACATTTTCAGTAGCATGTGAGAACCAGTATAACCATCAGTAGACCTTTGATACATAATTCATTGGTTGATAAAAGTTCATATTATCATTGGTAGACACCTGTAATTTCTCATCAGTAGACACATACTTGTGATTTCATCAGTCAGAAAATAGTGTTTTTCTTTTAGTCCCTAGATCAAAAATGAAGAATATTGATTCCACATACACTCACACACCCGAGTATATAAATGTATGTTGGAGTCATCTACCAATTCCTTTCAACCTTACCATTTATTAGGAGGATTAGAAACCTAAATCACTACTTAAGACAAAACCCTAATTGTTTCTCAACTTGGCCACTTTTGTTTATTGGTGTTTGAGTTTCAAACCACCATTGATGAATCATCACCAACTTGTCACCGTGGGTCAGAATCTATGACCCTAACCATCACACCACGTTTGTTGATGGTGAGTCTCACCAAAATAGGAAGGAAGTCTAGAGGTTTGCCTCTGAATGCTCGATGATGAGTGTAGGAACACCATCAATGCTATACGATACTACAGAGAGAGAAATATGGAAATAAATAAAAAAATTCCTCTTCAAGTTTCCATCCATGGATCTCACCAATAACGATATAGAAAAAAGTAAGGTTGTGATTTTATATCTCTATTGTAGAGTAGATCTAACGATAAGGCTCACAAAAATAAAAAATGAAGGTGATGAAAAAGTTGATCTCTTAATCTATCCAACAACGTCTATCCACATCTCTATGTCATCTATGCAGATGATAGGGAACTCCATGTTGTGCTCCAAGAGCCAATGTGAAAGGAGTTTCCTTTTTGTTTGACATGTGCTAGGATTGCAAAACCTCTCTTCTCCCCTTCTTTCCTTGATGGTAATGATGGATGATCAAAGGCTACTCGAAGGGACCTCTCATTTACCCCAATAGGTGCCTCTCAAGAGTTATAAAAGGAGTGTAAAAAATATGTGTCTTAACCCCATCCGTAATACCCCAATATATAAGAAGGTTAGGGAACTAGGGTTTCTAATAAACCTTGGGAAGTGAAAAGATCTGGCATTCATTATTCAACAACCGCCTCTGCATAGTCTAGTCAATTGATGAGACCAGTCTGATCAGGTGAGAAGACTCAATCTAGTTGGCCGATCAAGGTATCTATCTGATTCATTTGAACAAGCCTTCTTGGTGGACCAAACTTAGTTTCATAGGCTGATCGACCTAATCTAGGTGGTTCATTGGACCCAATATGATTCATACACAAAACTCAATCTGGTCAGATGATGAGACTGGTCTAGCTAATTGATAAATGAATTAATAATTTTCCTAAACCTTTTGGAAACCAATTAATCATATGCCCATGATTATATTCCTCTTTCTTATGCATCCTTTTTCATGTGACACTATAGGATCCAAACTGTTATGGTAGTGATAACAATAATCATATTATGAGTTCATAAATAATGATTAGTATCTAGACAAACTTCATTATCAGCCAAGAAATTTGAGAAGATAGAAAACAAATTTAACATAATATAGTGAATACATTTACTACAACTGTATAATAATTTTTTTATAGATATCTAGATCAAAACTGAGGAATGGAAATTCATCCCCTTATCGTTCAACCTATGTTCCTTGAACTAGAGAAGACTATTCAAGATATTGTGAACTCGATATTATTTATTGACTCACCTAAGAATGGCCATATTTCATAGTCTTTCTTATCAAGTGGTTGGTAATCAACCCCAAAGGAGGGAAAATTCCATTTACATCACTAAAAATATTCCCATGAGTCATAGTGTAGGCAATCACCACCTCTCTAACAACTCGCGTTTTAGAACATGTTGGGATAACATTAGAGTACATTGAACTACATGTGATCATTGTAGTGACTTTCAGTCTAAGAATCACAACCAACACTATTATACTGGAGATATGACTCTGACACACCACTAGATGAGTTCCATGTGTCGATAAAAAAGTGGGAGTATCAAATGCAACTTGTTCTCTGACAAGTATGCATGTATCTGAGTTGATATCTAATATGATGACAAAGAAGATATGGTTATCACTCACCATACATACTATAGACTCGTGTATTATTGCTATCCTATACTATTCATAATAATAACCAACTAGGGATATAATGAGAATAGGTACTCGTATTATACATATGATGTCATGTTCAAGTTCTCAACCAAAACCATATGTGATTGAGTTAAAACCTTTTTTGGATATTATTAGGTACATTCATGATCTCAATACTAAAAGGAATATAAATGTGGAATTTTCCTTTATTAATAAAAAACCAAGTACAAATAATCCCTTTTACAGTAATCACATATGGTTCTTACAGAATACAACAAATAATCACCCACTAACACTAGAGTCAATAACTCATGAATCTTAGTCTAGTCAATCTAACATGACCATATTGGTTATGTAGTCAAAGTTCTCTAGTAAAGGTATCAACAACATTCCTTTTAGTTGGCACCCTAAATATCGTCAAATCTCCTCAATGATTGATCTCTTGTATGAGGTGGTAGAATGTTTGTATATGTTTTGAATATTGATGTGATCTGGGTTCCATATCTTTTGCAGTGTCCCCATTGTTGTTATAGTAGAACTTTGTTAAACAATCAATAGATGGAACAACTCTTAGTTCAATAAAGGACTTCTTGATCCATGCAACTTCCTTTCTTGCACTAACGACAACAATGTATTCAGCCTATGTTGTAGAATCAACAATTGTCTCTTGGTTGGAAGTTTTCAATCTCACAACTCTACTATCAAGGTAGAACATGAAACCTAATTGTGATCTGTAGTTGTCCTTGTTGGTTTGGCAGCTTGTAATAATGTAACCTCTTACAACCAATTCTTCTTCACCATCATAGATGAGAAACTTATCATTAGTTCTTCTCAAGGACTTAAGGAAATTCTTCATCATAGCCTAGTAACCATGAATGGGATCTAATTGTTACCTTGTCATCATTCTTATGTCATATGATAGGTCGGTACGTGTACACAACATTGCATACTTGATAGATAGAATTGCAGATTCATATGAAATCTTTGTCATCTGAGCATTATCTTAACAAGAGTTAGGACATTGAGTCTTAAACATACTTACTTCATTTGACATGGGTAAGCTTTCTTTTTTTAGATTCTTACATGTTTAACCTTTTCAACACTTTGTCAATGTTAGTACCTTGACTTAAACCAAGACACCTTTTATGTATATATCTATATATCTAGATCCATAGTATATATGAGTTGTCCTCTATGTCCTTCCTACAGAAGGTATTTTCCAACCATGTTTAAACCATTTGTAGCATAGGGATGTCATTCCCCATCAATAGTATGCATCTATATACAATATGAAGAATACAAATATGAACCAACTTAAGCTTCTTATAAAAACAAGGTTCATCTTCATTTTAGATAAAGTCAAATTGTTTGATTGTATCATAAATATGAGATTACATCTCTGAGATGCTTGATTTAGTCAATAGATTGACCTTTGTATCTTGTAGACTTTATTGGCTTCATTTGGAAAGATAAACCATTTAGTTCATGTCATGTATACATCTTCAACAATATTTCCATTAACTAATGCAGTTTTAACATCAATTTGCCAAACCTCACAGTCAACAATAAGTAGTAAAAACAAGCATAATCCTAAGGATTTAACCACGACAACAGGTGAAAAATTATCATCATAGTCAACACTTTGAACTTGTTTGAAACCTTTTTCTACTAATCTTCCTATGTTGGTTGGTACATTACAATCCAAGCCAATCCTCTTCTTGAAGACCCATTTTCACCCTATGAGTTTTTCCCATTTAGGTGGATCCACCAAGGTCCATACGTCATTGATATACATGGAGTCCATAACAAATCTCATGGTTTCTAGCCATTTCTCAGAACCAGACTCCCCAATAACCTTGATGTAGGTTGATGGTTAATCATCATTAATGACCAACACATCATCTTATTGCGCCATTAGAAATCCAAATCTCTCTAGATCAAGACGTGCCAACAACATTACATTTTTTGAGATTTGGATCAAAGATTTTAGCAAACGGTTTGCCAAGATGTGCCATATGGAGTCCAAATCTAGTATATCATTATGTTAAGGTGTTCCACATGGAGCCCATTGAGATATAATGCCACAATCCCTCACAAGGGCCTCATATCCTAGCTTAAGAATTCATCATTTTAATATAATCTAAGTTTTTTAATTCTTTTTCCAAGTTTATATGGTACTTCATTTTTAAATTTGTCTAACTTTTCAATGTATTCTATCTTGTATTTCATTAGATACACATTGCCAAATCTATTAAAAACATCAATAATGTAATGAAGTACTGGTAACAACCTCTGACATTTGTGCTAAAAGGTCCACATAAATCAGTATGTGTGAGTCCTAATACGTCACTTTTCCTTTCAAAGCTTCTAGTAAAGGGTGTTTTTTTTACATCTTACCTTATAAACAAGATTTACATGTCTCAACTAATTCATAATCAAACGAGTCTAGTTATCTTTCTTTAGAGAGTCTATAAATGTTCACTCATTCATGTGGGGTAGATGACCATGTCATACACAAGATTTGTTTGAGTTATCAAGTTTTGGGTTTTTAGTGTTCATTTTATACATATGTGTGTCAAGATCTAACAAACAAAGACCATAAGACATAGGGGAACTACCATAAACAATCTCATCTTTATAAATAGAACATTGATGTTTTTGATGTGATATTAAAAACCACTTTTTTCAAATATGAAACATAAATGATGTTACTATTAATGGTTAATACATAATAGAAATTATTTAACTCTATGAAAAGCCCATTGGGCATAGATACACAGTAGGTTCCAATAGAAGTGGCAACAATTCTTGCTTCATTTGCTATCCATAGTCCACCACCCCTTTCTTCAAGGGTCTAATTCTTTTCATATTGTGCATATCGAAACATATGTGAGATCCACAAGTGGTATCTAATACCCATGATGAATAAGTAGATAAGTTTATTTCTATAAAATATATACCTAAAGTGGAGATCTCTATCCCTAGCTTCTTATTCAACTCCCCAGGGTATAGAGGATAATTTCTCTTCCAATTTCCAGCTTGGTGACAATGGTATCAATTACCTCCTTTTTCCACACCTCCTTTAGATTTGATTATATTATACTTTTTTCCAACCATAGAATCTTGTTGGCTTTGCCTTTTCACTTACAATTTTTGTTTCCTCTACTAACCATTAGCATATAATTTGTTTTGTCTTTCATTTTCCCCTCAAATGCTCTTTCAACATTCCACGTAGCTCTATCAATGCCTTAGAAAAAATATTCATGGCTTAGTTCATGAGATATTGTTTCTATAAATCTGGAAATGATTGCAAAATTACATGTTTCAAACTCTTGACCCAAAGGAAATTTTAGTCTTGCAAGAATTTCCACATACCCAATCACCTTGAGTGCATGGAGTCCAACTAAATCACTTTCCACCATTTTTACTTATATAGTGCCTCCGTGACATCATATCTCTCTTGCCTTGCTTGTTCATGATACATGTTCCTGACATGTGTTATAATTTTAATAACATCCATTTTCTCATGTTGTTTGTGAAGATTATGATTCATGGAGAAAACAATTAGGCATGTTATGTTAATATCATCATCATAATGGTTCTTATGAGCTTCTTTTTTCACCCTAGGCGCATTTGGATTTGGTTCATTAGGTAATAGTGTGTCCAGTATATAGAGCTTATGCTCGTGTTTGAGAACAATTCTCAGTATCATAAACTAGTATTTAAGTTATTACCATTAGTTTTTCTTTTCAAGGACAATCATTGTAGAAATCTTCATTCATGTTTTTCATTGATACATATAAAATATTTGCACGAGTAAAAAAAAATTGATTTGAAAATTATTTTTGTATCATAAAATTGATATTGATGAAATTAATTTTGACTTCAATAAGTGATGCTTCCACGATGTTATTTCTCATTAAATCCCTCACTATTAGAGGTTACGAGGAACAAATTGGATGGCGGCGTCTTCTAAGGGAAGAAGTGGCGGCGACCTCCATGGCACCCACAGGTCTCCTAAGGAAGAAATGGACGACGATCCCTCCCGCCGGGTTACCTCAATCCCCTTGGGCTCCACGAGGATTAACCTGAAATTCTCACAATTTGGCTCGGGACAGCAAAAACACCCAAACACAAATGTAAACTCTAGTTCTATGGAGGTTGACAACTCTGTGGCCCAGATTTAGTTCCCTCCCCTTTCCTCTCTAGATCAAGTCAAGTCATCCACTCCAAGTCACCAGCAACACTCCAAGCCTTCCTACAAAGAATCAGTGTCCAAGAACATGAAAGATATCTCGGGGAATACCTTCATCATGATCAACGCTGACCAATGTGATATAACCCTACAACCCTTGGACATCAAAATCTCAATTGAAGTTGGGTACCGTGATTTCAACCTACGTAATGAGGTTATGGATGAACTTCTAAAACCTTGGAAATACGTTGTAGTGGTCATGCTCCTCTCTCGAGGTGGATGATATCTAACTCAGAGAGACATAATCATCATAATATAGAAAGAAGTAGGCAGTTTCAATCTAATCAATGTCGCTAATTACTTCTTCATAGTCCAACTTAAAACTGAAAAAAATTATATCAACGCTCTGGTCGGAGGCCCATGGCCTATTTTTGGCTCCTATCTCATGTTAGTCTCTGAGAATTCTACCTGATATTACTACGCCACCCAGACTGGTGGCCTGGGTATGCATACCGAACCTATCGATCCATCTCTATGAGGAGGCTTTTTTGAGAGAAATCAGTGATCACGTAGGGCAAGCGATCAAGGTTGAAATGAATACCACGATGCAACGTAGGGGTCGCTTTGCAAGGATTTCCATCGAACTGAATATGGAGAACCTTCCGGTGTCGATGGTTACCATATCTGGAAACAAGTACAAAATCAAATATAAAAACTTCCTTTTTATTTGCATGCACTATGGCAGGGCATGACACTTAGAGAAAGATTTCATAGTCCAACTTAAGACTGAAGACGATTATGTCAACACTCTGGCCGAAGGCCCATGGCCTTTTTTTGGCTCATCTCACGTTGGTCCCTGAGAATTCTACCTGATATTGCTATGCCACCCAGACTGGTGGCCTGGGTATGCATACCAAACATATCGATCCATCTCTATGAGGAGGCAATTTTTAGGGAAATCAGTGATCGAGTACGACAAGCGATCAAGGTTGAAATGAATACCACGATGCAATGTCGGGGTCCCTTTGCAAGGATTTCTATCGAGCTGAACTTTCAGTTCCGATGGTCACCATATCGGGAAACAAGTACAAAATCAAATATAAAAACATCCCCTTTATTTGCATGCACTATGGCAGGGCATGACACTTAGAGAAAGATTGCAAAACTAGAATTTCTGAGGAGAATGTTTCTAGGCAGGCAAGCTTGGAATCCGGCTCCATTATACCAATAGATCTCTAAATAGGGGAAGGTTTCACGATGACTATCAACGCTCAACCAATACCACAGAAACTAAGGAATCTCAAAGCTACAAATACAAGCAAGAAATAGACTCAAAAAGCTAACCATTTTCAAGGACTCAAAGAAGAAGATGAAGATGAAATCTCGCATGAAGTCATCATTGTTGATTATGTAGCTGCAAGTGTTACCAACAACATTGATTGGAGTAAAAGTAAGAAACAAGGCAAGGCGGCTAAGAACACAGAAGAGGCAAATCAACATCACAAGCAATTCTCCTTGTAGACTAGCACACCACATGCAACCACTTCTATACCCCCTCAAGTTCCCAGCCCCATCCCAGAACACACCGCCACTTTCCCATCCGGTGATGAGGCATGGTCGGCAGATAGAGCCAACCACACCCCTCTTTCTTTTTTCTTCAATGTGGGAGTTAGGACACAGGAAGATAGAACTATGTCAAATATAGAAACCCCGAAGAGTCCTTGGTTGGAATCCATCTCCAAAACAAGAAGGTATTCTAATCAGGCGACTCGGGTCAAGCCTCTACACAGAAATAAGGCAAGAACTCTCACTTACTAGATCTTGAATAGGAAGCCCAGACAATGGGGTCATCAACCTTGTAAAACCCTCCTAATGGAGTTTGTTAATAGGAACGTCCAGGGTATCTACAATGAGGATACCCAAACTATGATCAAATAGCTGGATCAAAAGTATCAATCTTCCGTCCTTGGTCTGTATGAACCCTGATGCAGTGGAGATCAAGCGGCTTGCAAAATCAAACCACTTGGTTTCTCTCAATTCCATCGGGTTAGGGTTGTGGGTTTTTTCGGGGGGGGGGGGCATTTGTGTGTTGTGGAAGGCAAACATTTCAATTGAAATACTCCTCTCTGATAAGCAATTCATTCACTGCATTATAGACAACAAAGCCCTATGCACTTTCATCTATGCAGGCATGACCATGAGAAATCACTGCTTCCGATGGAATCAGCTCAAGGTCATGGCATCAACCATCTCCACACCATGGATAGTGGTTGGAGATTTTAATGTGGTGATGCACCCCTCAGAGAAATTTTGCAGCAACTCCTCCGACTTAGCAAACTCGAGGGATTTTATTGATGCCATGGAATAGTGTGGTCTTTATGATCTCGGAGTAGACAGAGCAAGAACAACTTTTAGAAGGGGTCTTCTCCATGAAAGACTGGATCGAGCACTTGGCAATGAAAAATGGATAGAGGAAAACTCCACTGTTTCCATCCACACGCTGGAATGTTGCCACTCAAACCACACCCCACTTCTAATCTCAAATCCAGACACAACAAGGAAGGTTAAACACTACCTTTGGACATCTTCTAGATGGAACATAGTGGAAGATTTTAGATCTTTCATTCAAACCAATTGGAACACTGACCTACCCCTCCAAAAGGTGGCTGTTGCATTCATGAGGTAGACCTTTACTTGGGATATCAAGCTAAAGAAGAAGGAAAGATTGGATAAGAATCGCATGGGCAAAAAAATCAAATGGAACCAACTTCAACTTGATATGAGCTTTGACTCCCA
Source organism: Alisma plantago-aquatica (assembly GCA_963693085.1). Taxonomy (NCBI): domain Eukaryota; kingdom Viridiplantae; phylum Streptophyta; class Magnoliopsida; order Alismatales; family Alismataceae; genus Alisma; species Alisma plantago-aquatica. Next base: position 1,436,169,151 of record OY856409.1, read on the forward strand.
GATTGCATACAAAACTACAGACCTGCAAGTCATGTTGGACGCTATTTTGAGAAGAAAGGAGATGGAGTGGCAACAAAAAGTGAGATGTGAATGTGTGAAACTAGGAGATAACAACACGAAATTCTTTCATTTTCTGGTTAAGGCCAGAAGGCAAAGGAGCAAGATACCCAAGCTAGAAGATGCTACAGACAAATGGATAGAAGATGATGGCTCAATCAGGCACCTTATCCTCTCCTTTTTCTCTAAAGTGTACTAGGAAGCAGCCTTGGCTGAGCGAAAACAAGCTTGCACGACTTTCCTAGGATCCTTCCTCTCACTCTAAGACAATGTCGTATCTAAACTCAACAACACACCGTCACTTCCTGAAATCTAGAACTCACTTCATGCCATGGCACCTCTAAAGGATCTAGGACCAGACGAGATAGATTCATCCTTTATGTAGAAGAAATTGCCTCTCCTCAGGAACCAAGTATGTGGGACTATGTTACTTCCCCGTTCAAAGGCCTCCCTCGTGATGAAGAAGCCACAGACTCCACCTTGGTCCTTATCACTAAGGTCATCTCTCTAGATACCTGCTCGCAACTTTGCCCCATCTCCCTCCACGTCTGCTGCAAAATTCTTTCCAAGGTGATTGCTTCTTGTATCAAACCTTTCCATAACTCTTGGATATCTCCTTTCCAATCCAGCTTCGTTCCTGGAAGGAACATAGGGGATAATACTACACTGGTACATGAAATTATTTACTCAATGGAGTCAAAGCAGAGTAAGAAATCCTACATGGCGATTATGCTCGACCATATGAATGCTTTCAACAAGTTGAATTAGCCTTTTATTGAAGACACCCTATCCAAAACGCCTCTCCCTCAGAATTTGATACACATCGTCATGCAAATCATCTGATCTGGCATGACATCATTCCTATGGAATGGGGATATCATCAGTGATTTCAAACCATCTTTTGGAGTCAAGCAAGGGGACCCTTTATCACCATACCTCTTTGTCCTCTTCATCAAACGGCTGAGTACCTCTTTGTCCTCTTCATCAAACAGCTGAGCCAACTCATCAACGAGAAGATCATACAAGGAGAATGGAAACACATCACCCTCACGAGACAGATATTGAACTTCTCCCATGTCAGTTTTGCGGACGACATACTTATGTTTGGGGAAGAGTCCACCACGCAAGCAAGAACAGTAAAGCTATGTCTATCTCTCTTCAGTGCCGCCTAAGGGCATTTTCTGTCGCATGAAAAATCTTCTATTTTTTTTTCTCTATCAAGAATCCTAGAGCCTTAATATCCAAAATATGCATGAAGCTTAATATCCAAGAAAATTCCAACATTGGGAGACACCTAGGAATCCCAATCATCCACAAGCGGAATGGGAAAATAACCCTTTCATTTTCTTACTGAGAAAATTCAAAATCAGATCAACAGTTGGCATGATAGGCTTCCCTCGATGGTTGGGCGCATAACTCTATCCAAGTCAGTTCTACTCTCATAGTCCTGCTACTCCATGCACGCTGCTCTCTTTCATGCTTCTACTGCCATATAGAATTGATCAACTCGTTAGAGTTTTCATCTGGAATGACTCTTCTTCAACAAGATGGCAAACTTTGGTCGCCTGGAAACACCTCGTCAAACCACTCCAGAGAGGAGGTCTGGGCATAAAGCAGGCGAGGGACTTTAACAGATTCTTATTTATGAAATTTGCATGAAACTACATGTAGAACAAAGCCATTCCTGGGGTCAACCATATGAACACAAAGTACAAAGGCCAGGGTGTAAGTAATTCATCAGGGTCCCATACATGTCGTGGTATAAGAGCTTCAATTCCTTTCCTCACAAGCAACTCCAGAAGAGTGGTAATATCAGGGCCCCCCACGGACCTCTGGTTCGATCCTTGGGTAGGTGAGTGATACATCCCTTTCCCCAAACCTAACCTCACTATACATACGACAACAGGGACATGAAAGTAGCATGCTTAGTTTCGGATGATGGGCTCTGGGATACAGATTTCTTGAATTTCTGGTTTGTCCCAGACACCATTTAAGATATCCACCTCATGCCCCCTCCCAAACATTCTTACGGAGAGGACAACAGATCGTGGATTCACACCATTGATGGTTTACATACCTCAAACTCAGCCTACAAGATCCTCACCAACTCCTCTATCCCTGCGGGTCTGGGTTCTTCAGCGAAATCTGGTCTTCTTCCTTCTCCCACAAATTTAAGAGGTTCCATAGGAACGACCTATTCACTAATGAACAAAGATTCTGGAGGAAAATTCAATCGGATGACCTATGCCCATGCTGCCACAACACTCCAGAAACTACGCTCCACGCCCTACGTGTCTATTTTCATGTTAGGTGTACCTGGAAAAGACTAATACCCCTTGCAGCTACTGAGTTCTTCTCCTTGGACTCCCCTTCCGATTGGCTAAGTTATAATCTGAAGACATTAAAAGATACTGCTAATTGGAACATGTTGTGTGCGGACTTGTGCTGGCTACTCTGGAAGAATAGAAACCTCACCATCTTCGAAGGGAAAGTTTATACACCAGTAGCGATGTAAGCTAAATGCAGATCTGCAATGGCATCCCTAAAGTCTGCTATCCAAAGCACCTGTGCTGCCCCAACCTCACAAGATATGACAATTTTCACAGGCATTTCCTCACCTCAGGGATCCCTCTGCATTCAGGTAGATACAACCGTCAATAAAACCTCGAACTCATAAAGCAACCCGTTTAGTTGTGAGAGACTCTACTAGGTGATGGCTTCATGGAAAAACCAAAAATACGAGGGGATCTGACCCCATGAGTGGAGAACTACTGTCCATTATGGAAGGTCTGAGGCATGTCAAATACAACAAAATGAATCATGCGGCCCTCCTCACTGACTCAAGTAATGTTTTACTTTTAATCCAAAACCCAAGCATCACGCCCCCTAGTTATAAGGCTTCCGTTCAAGCCACCAGGTCTCTTAAGCATGAAACAAATATTCAAGGCATCATACATCAAAAAAGAGATTAGAACGACCTCGCAGATCAGTTGGCGAAACACTTCCTAAACCAACCAGACGACCAGCACACATTGGAACCTCCGTACACCTTTCCTTATGTCTTGTTACCTTAAAGATTTAGTAGTTTCGCCATTTGTTTTTTCATTCAGCTCTAGCATCTCATCGGCCCACGGGGCTCATCTTTAAACAGTTTCTTGATTTTTGAAAAAGAAACCCTCACTATTAATCCAGAAGATTGGAGAGAGGAATCTTCTAGTGATCCAAGATCCACAATATACTAAATCATGAGCCAACCAACGTTGACACTCACAACTTAATAGTTAAGGTAGGGAACAATTACCAATTGCATCATATGGAACTCTTGATTGATAGATGCACTACAATTTTTCATAACATTCTTGATACCTCTACGCGTTTAAACCTATTAGCGTTACCCAGTTATGTTAGACCCAAAAGTCAACACAATAGAATATGAACCCTTCTTTGGACGACCCACATATCTATTCTCACACATCATGAAATACAGGTTCAACCACGTTTTGGTGTGGCATGCCCACTCATTCTGGATCAAACTTTTCAGATGTATTGCTTATTAGAAATTATATAAGACTAATTACTTATTTGAGGAGACTTCAAGATTTACATATACATATCCAATCACCCTATACTAATATTATGAATCATAGAAACTTTGTAACAACAATCTAGAATCATAATCATGTAGCAAATAACATTGGCTATGAGCATACTATTGTAATGCTTAGGATTACTATACACCTAAGGTCCATGGCATCACATTCTTATTCAACATGCATTTGTGTAGCATAATGGATCCATGGAGGCTCCTTGGTTTTTCTTTGTTAACCTCATCACTTAAAGTCCTCCAGATCCTATTCTATTCCTATGTCTACTACATAATTTGTAGAAACCTCAGATAACAATTTGGATGTAGTAAATAGGAGTAGAATCCAATATTGTGGAATAATAGCTAGAAGTCTAGGAATTAGGTGAATATATATAGACTAGAAAAGGCTCCTTCTATACCAAGCACACAAAGGGTATTTGGTCATAATTATGCACATGTTCCACAAACAAAACGTCTTTTCAATGTGTGTGATTTATAGATATACCATATCTCATTTAAAAATATATATATATATATATATATATATATATTTGAGAGCAAATGGATTGATTCATTACTTGTTAGCCATACGGCATCTACAATTGGGGAGAAAGATACAAACAAAGCATACGAACGTCACGTTCAGTAACCCAAGGGCACTACAACTCATATTGGAACGAGAGAGAGACATTTCTGCATTGATTCTTCTTCCTTGAGGCTGTCTTAAGTAGCTTTTCCTGAAGAATTCCTTCAACTTGAGCATTAAGTAGTGGTAGGGGGGCTGGAACAAGACGGTATTCTGCTCGTATATCAACTCAAACGAAGCCATACAACTAAGTAATAAGATCAATCCAGAGCGAGATTTAGCCGTAACCAAGGTTGAATTATCGGGGAAAACCCAGAAAAACCACCGCCTTTACAGAGGAAGGAGAAACAATCCTTAATCAAAGGAACAAGCAACGCCGATATACGGCGGAACAAGGCAGATAGCCTTCCAGAAACTAGCACCCAAATGAAAAACCTGCAAGGCAGAAACAAAGGAGGGAAACCCGCCTCCTCCGGAACCCCAGCGAGGACACCCCCACCAGCCACCCGCCTCAGCCTCAAGGAAGATCTGAGCAAGAATCTGCCAGGAGAAGAGCGCCACCACCTCCTGCAAGTAACACGCCGAAGAGAAGACCCGATCCCAACCAGGTCGCACGGCCGCCGCCCAGGGGGGAGAGATGAGGAGCTCAGAGAGGCACCTGCAAAAGGAGACCGGAAAGAGAGGCAAGTCGAGGAGGAGGCCCAGGGGGAGAAGGTGACGGCCCAGCAGGACGCCTGACCCCCTCCCCCAGGCTTGAGCGCCGCACACGGGGGGAGCCCTAGATCTCCACCGTGGTCGCCAGAGCCCTAGACGACAGGGAGCCGCCGTTTCAAATTACTCATAATATTATCTCTTTACACTTATTAAGTGACTTTATATATATATATATATATATATATATATATATATATATATATATATATATATATATATATATATATACATATATATATTGTATCATTTCTCACCAGACAATCTCCATGACATATGTGGATTTATATGGACAAGAATGTAAACATTTAATTGTTCACATCACATGTATCATCATAAGACTTATAAGTGGAAATCTGATCAAATCTGTTTCAAATTTTGATACATAGTAGATTGACATGGATTTGGTACCAACATAGTATCCCGCAGGGAGAGTGATAACACCAATTTTTGTGATATTTTAGACTATTTTTCTATTATCAAAACTGCCATTTTTAGCTATTTTCCTCTCTTTTGTATGCACTTTCGCAATAATTGGCCAAGCAATGCTCTTAATCCTATATTTCCATCTTTTGTAGAGTTTCTCATCATTTTGGTGCAATAAGGTCGTCCCGGCTCACAAAATAAGTCCAAGTCTGGAACGGCCTTCCTGACGCCCGATACACGCCCTGCCCGGTAGGGTGGAACGACACCACGACGCGCGACAAAGGGGTGCCGCGCAAGGAGGAACTGACGGATGACACGCCTCTTACCCGAAAGGGAGCCATAGTCGCCACAACAACCCAAGTATGTCGGGCGACACAGCCACCCACCGGCAGGCGTCGTTGCCCGTCACGTGACCAACGGCCGACAACCCTACACCGAGCGATACGAGTATCGGCCGTCCACCGACCCGCAAATAAGGAGGACACGTGGCGCTTCGAGCACCATAAGTTCCCCCACTCGCCGACTATAAATAAGAGCTACAGGAAGCCAAAAAGACAGTTCAGACAGGGGGGAACTTGAGCTATCTTCGAGGAGAATCGTGAGAGAAGACGTATCGTGCCCCAGTGCTCGTACCGGGCGACACTAGGTGAGCTCTTCCTCATCCCGAGAGGGAGGGGACTGGTTCACCTAGGACTGTACCGGGCGACACTGAGGGCCGATATCGGCCGATGTAGATACGTGACATGAGTGCCCGACAGTAGAACGCGTAGCTCCATGCTCGATACGATATCGAACCCGATACGCTTCGCCCGTCATACGTGCCGCCCGAGAGGGTCCATCGCCCGACATGAGCGTATCGGCCAGGATCCTTGAGCGATACAGTTGCCTATAAGGCGTGCCGCTCGAGAGGGTGTGCCGACCGACATAGCTGTATCGGGCTAGGCCCTTGACCGATATCGGGCTGGAGAGCCGTAGTAGTCTGTCGTCCTTCTACATCAAGAAGGCGACACCTATCTTTATTTTTTGTCATTTAATTCTTTACTTATGCATTGTAATTAAGACCCTTTATTTGTCTATGGAAATATAAGAGCTTAATTACTTGCTGCTCTGAGCTTGGTACAATATGTTGGATGACTGCTATGTTTGATATCTGAACTCTAGCTTGCATGTTTGGATCGCGTTTCGCTTAGCTACCGAATCGTGTTTTCCCGACGTAACAACTTCGAGAGTTGTGTTGTGGCTCTAGTGTTTGGTCTGATTCTTGAGTACGAGAGTGCGTGGAATGGAGTCATTTCAGTAACATTCCACTCTAACTTTGAGCCCAGCAACCTCGAGAGGGGTGCCGAGGCTTGGTTAGAGGTATCCGCTCTGAGAGGAGGGGTGCAAGATGTTACCGGTGCCGCTTGTTATGTTGTAGTCTTATCCTTCGTACCTTGCTCTAGCCCTAGTTTTATCCTTATATTTTTGTTGCAAGAAAACCTCTAAAAATTGCTAAATGACTAAAACCTTAAATCTTTCTAGTAACTCCACTTGGAGATAGTTTTCTTGTTTTGTTTGTGACACCTTACTGCTTCCCTTCTGGGGAATTTATCATCTCTTTATACCTGTCGGAGTGTAGCGTGTCGATTTTGGGTTCTCAACACTACCACCCTTGTCCCTGTGTTCGACCCCGTATATCTACTTCGACCCCGTAAACAAAGTTGTGGGGGCCTAGAAGGATTCAGGTTTATAAATGTAAAAGCTCGACTACCTCAAATCCACCTCCAATTTTAGGACGCGCGATTTAGGCCGGTCAACTTTTTGGCGCCGTTGCCGGGGACAAGGCAAAATGGCACTGTTGACGAATCTGAATCCACTAACTACACTCCTGTGCTTCAAGCTTAGAAATGAGCTTGACAGCATTCTTTTTCTTTTCCTTTTTTGTTATCCTTTTCCTAAACCAAATAATTCTATTTTTTTAACTAGATTTTTCATGCCATTTTCAGGAACTCTGAAGGACAGATCACTGTTCCACCGAGCTCCGACACCATTCAACTGTTCGACCGAACACAATCACCGAAGGAGACGGGTTCAACCCCGTGGAGCTCTGGAATAAGCTGATCGGCGAGTCATCCTTTAATTCGGGAGTCAAGGTGGTGGCGATGCACTCATGTTTCTGGAGAATCATACACAAGTTGGTGGCATGCCTGCTGTTCAGTAAAAACGAGTCCAGCAACATTTACACAGAAGAACTCCACGTCATATGGCACCTGATGGAGGGAAGAGTGATAAACCTCAGACGGTTCCAGCTGAACAGGCTACACCCAATAAGGGATGCCACCAAAGAATATTGCATGGGGGGGCGTTGTTAACCTAATTGCAGCAGGGCTCAGGTACCCTAAGAAGCCCTGAAGTCTGCAAGGACACAAGGAGACGAGGTGATTGACCACAAATACCTGATGAGGACCAGCATCATAAGGAAGGAGGGGGGAGGCTACTTCTACAAGTTCACAAGGACGAACACACTCCTCCCGCTCCCTCACTACGCCACTTACGACACAGACAAGCTGGTCTTCACTACCACGGAAATTGAAGTTGTGGCGGCAAATACAGCCCACAACACTGTCGCAAGTATCCGGGAAAGAACAAATCCAGAGCTTCGGACGACGACTACTAATAGGGTTGTCGTCACTCCTGCAATACCAACCACAGCCACATCGACGACTGAAATGGCCGAAAAAGAACCGGTGATCATTGAGGTCACCGAGGCAATAACTACAGGAGCTGCTGCAGAGAAGACGGCCGCAGCTCCTGACATCCCTGTAATTCCAGTAGAGGCAGAGGAAGAACCGCAGCCGGACGCCAGTAATGAGATGTTCGCCGCGGTCCTTCAGATGAGACTCGAAGGCGTGCAGCTGACACCGACACCACCACCAGTGTCTCCAGTCAGAGCTGCTGAAAGGACCGCCGAGGATGTAGAGGTGGAGCAGCATCCGCCCACACCACGGCCATATTCATCGGGACATGAAGTCGAGGAGGAGATGGCCGCAAGAAGGCCGACACCTCACCTGGAGAAATCTGCCTCACGAACAATCGAGATAAACTCTGCCTCGTCTGGTAGACCAGAGCACGAGCAGGGTGTCGCAAGGACAGAAGGGAGGACCGCAGGAACCCCTCCGTCACTCGGGATGATGCTAGGGTACGACCTCGACTACTTGTGGGAGGTAACAAATAACAACTCAGCTACCTGTATTTCCCTAACCCGCAAGTTTGCATCTTTCCAAGATAGGCTGAACAGTCAAGAGCAAGAGCTGTTGACTCTAGCTGGCCTTCCTGGCGGGCTAGAGACTTTGAATGCGACACTGTAGCAAGTTCTCCAATGCCTCGACAAGATCAAGGAGAGGTTGGATAGAGGGGACGATCATTCGTGTCGAAGGCAGCCGAGAAGGTCGCCATCACCCCCTAGTCATAGCTCTCCTTCTTCTTCATCAACATTCGCCTCCATAGTAGGGTCCGCCTCTGCCTCCAGCGAGCGATCCGCAACGCCCGAGGAGGGGACACAGCCAAAGTCAACCGACGGAGCTCCAGCAGGACAGGAGAGCTCCTTAGGTCTAGAGGAAGAAAATCCCTCAGTCACCCTGGATGAAGTTGAAGATGATAACGAAGACATCAGCATCGGGGGAGACTCCTCTGACGAATCAGAGGGAGAAAAGGGGGACGTGTATGCAGCTAATGAAAGACATCTCCCCCGAGGAAGACGCTAGATGGCGGACAGGTTCCGTGAGCCATCTGAGATACCTTCCTCCGAGATGGCCGACTTCGATAGAAGGGCCATCGGCTGCCTGACGATCAGAGACCAGAAGCTGCTGGACAAGGTCCTAAGATCGCAGGCAGATGAAGAAGACGTCGTCTGGAGCGACGGCTACTTCTCCGTACGACGGGGAACACTCCACGGCATGTTCCGCTCGCCGGTCATCGTCGGAAAAAGACTGTTTAGGGTCCTCGAAAATACGATAATAGAAAATATCGATAGCAGGACAGGTCGGAAGAAAATATACGTCGTCACCCTGACCTTGGCAAGAAGGATAATGAAGGGGGAACAAGACTCCACTGCGGTGACCAACATGCTGCGACACATTGACGAGCATAGCCCTAACCTCGTGTTGGCATCGTACAAGCATCATGACTTTTGGTTCCTCTGCGTAGCAGACTTAAAGAACCACGACGTCCGGCTGCTGAACTGCAATTACAACGAGGTGTCGCACTTCGGAATTGCTTTCAGCCGCCTAGAGGACCAAAAGCTGAGTCTTCTACCGCTGCGTCTTCTATGAGCTATCAAGCAAGGAGCCAAATATCACGGCGGCATTTGGAACTTCTATTCTATTCACAACTTCCCCGTCCAGGCTGAAGAGGGAAGCGGAAATAGTGCCTTAGTCGTCTTAAGTGCCATTGAGGTGCTCAGTACTTTTGGCAACTTGAGGGCCCTTAGGGGCACATGTTTCTATCACCGCAGGGGCACATACGTCATGCTACTGATCAAAGACGGGTGCTATTTTCGAGACACAGGGGTACCTGATAAGCTGTTGAATGATGACCAAGAGGACGAATCTTCACAATCCAGCAGCTCCGTAGAGAAAGAAGCGGAACTAGAAACTGACACCCACGGGGCAGGCAAGCAGTTAGAGACCCTACAGAAAGTGCACGGGATGGAAGACACTGCTTCGCCTATAGGTACAAAAGGGCTGATCAAAAACTTCGACCACTTCTCGTGTGCTATGCTCACACAAGAGCATGTAGATGAAATCCTTCTGAAGTTAGCAGATGCTACCCCAGGAGATGTCATTTACAAGGAAGGTAATGTGGTAGTCCCAGTAGATGATCTGAGGGACGTGGTTAAAGAAGGAGGATGCGTGGTGGTATCTGTGTTTACCGCTTGCATCCAAATATTACAGTCGAAGTTCGAACACGCATACATAGCCCATCCGATGTTGTTCAACGACGTCTGCCTAGTCGATGAAACACGAGCAAAGAAGCTTTTTCTGGAAGAGTTGGAAAGCGGGGTCCCTAGCCAAAATTTTCTACCAATATTGCATTATAACCATTAGACGTTCCTGACGGTGTACACTCGGCAATGAGCAGGAATCTTTTACAACAGCTCGGACAACAACAAAAACCATCCAGTGCCGTGTACATCAGAACCGTTGTCATCCGTCGAATGCTTAACTCGAAAATACTACGACGAGGTGGCAAAGATGATACAACCATTCCTGGACACGCAAGCAAGCAAATGGCACAAACTCCAGGCGCCGTTGCCCGTCACGTGACCAACGGCTGACAACCCTGCACCGAGCGATATGAGTATCGACCGTCCACCGACCCGCAAATAAGGAGGACACATGGTGCTTCGAGCACCATAAGTTCCCCCACTCGCCGACTATAAATAAGAGCTACAGGAAGCCGAAAAGATAGTTCGGACAGGGGGGAACTTGAGCTATCTTCGAGGAGAATCGCGATAGCAGACGTATCGTGCCCTAGTGCTCGTACCGGGGGACACTAGGTGAGCTCTTCCTCATCCCGAGAGGGAGGGGACTGGTTCACCTAGGACTGTACCGGGCGACACTGAGGGCCGATATCGGCCGATGTAGATATGTGACATGAGTGCCCGACACCCATGCCCGACAGTAGAACGCGTAGCTCCATGCCCGACACGATATCGAACCCGATACGCTTCTCCTGTCATATGTGCCGCCCGAGAGGGTCCATCGCCCGACATGAGCGTATCGGCCATGATCCTTGAGTGATATAGTTGCCTGTCAGGCGTGCCGCTCGAGAGGGTGTGCCGCCCGACACGGCTGTATCGGGCTAGGCCCCTGACCGATATCGGGCTGGAGAGCCGTAGTAGTCTGTCGTCCTTCTACATCAAGAAGACGACACCTATCTTTATTTTCTATCATTTAATTCTTTACTTATGCATTGTAATTAAGACCCTTTATTTGTCTATGGAAATAGAAGAGCTTAATTACTTGCTGCTCTGAGCTTGGTACAATATGTTGGATGACTGCTATGTTTGATATCTGAACTCTAGCTTGCATGTTTGGATCGCGTTTCGCTTAGCTACCGAATCGTGTTTTCCCGTCGTAACAACTTCGAGAGTTGTGTTGTGGCTCTAGTGTTTGGTCCGATTCTGGAGTACGAGAGTGCCTGGAACGAAGTCGTTTCAGTAACAATCCACTCTAACTTTGAGCCCAGTAACTTCGAGAGGGGTGTCAAGGCTTGGTTAGAGGTATCCGCTCTGAGAGGAGGGGTGCAGGATGTTACCGATGCCGCTTGTTATGTTGTAGTCTTATCCTTCATACCTTTCTCTAGCCCTAGTTTTATCCTTCTGTTTCTGTTGCAAGAAAACCTCAAAAAATTGCTAAATGACTAAAACCTTAAATCTTTCTAGTAACTCCACTTGGAGATAATTTTCTTGTTTTGTTGGTGACACCTTACTGCTTCCCTTTTGGGGAATTTATCATCTCTTTATACCTACCGGAGTGTAGCATGTCGATTCTGGGTTCTCAACACTACCACCCTTGTCCCTGTGTTTGACCCCGTATATCTACTTCGACCCCGTAAACAAAGTTGCGGGGGCCTAGAAGGATTCGGGTTTATAAATGTAAAAGCTCGACTACCTCAAATCCGCCTCCAATTTTAGGACACGCGATTTAGGCCGGTCAGAGAGATCAAAAAGAATAGTGGATGCAACATACAAAAGAATTTCCTCTCCACATATCTATGCATGGATATCATCAACAATGTAATAGATTGAAGGAAGGTTTGTGAGTTTATAATTTTTCTCTAGATTAGATCCAACAATGGAGCTCACTAGCATAGAGAATGATGGTGATGACATAGTTGATCTCCTAACATGGCCTAAAAGGCATCCATATCTCTGTGTCATCCACGTAGATTATAGGGAATTAACGTTGCACTCGAAGAGCTGATTCAGAAGGAGTTACCTTTTCATTAGAATTGTGATAGCATTACACAACCTCTCCTCTTCCCATCTTTCCTTGATGGTAATGTCAGCTGGTCAAAGGCCTCTCGAAGGTGCCTCCATTATTTGACAAGAGTTGCCTCTCAAGAGTTGTCAAAAGGGTGTCAAACATATGTGTCTAGACCCTAGACATCTTACCCTTGTATATATATAGAAAAGGTAGGAAAAGATGGTTACTAATAAATCCTTAGAAAAAAGACACAACAACTATTTAGCATCAAGATCCTCTAGACAATCTAGTTGTATAACATACTATATCCTAGATTCATTTGCAATTTTATTCATTTTCAATCCTTTCATTTCCTTTTTATCCTTTTTGGAATTTTCCTTAAATGTTACTATCTTTTCTATCCTCGATTACCTAAATGTTGAAATTGAGCAACCCTTAATTATTTGAACTATATTTACCCACATTCATTTCAATGAATGGGTTTTTGCACAAATATCTCAAATAATGTGTTAATTAGAGTTTAACAATACAAAATGGACATTTATGAGAGATAATTAGTAGATTTTATTAATTTAGAAATGTTATGGATTTGTGGGACAAGAAATGGGAGATAAAAATTTAAATCAAAATACATTAAAAAAGGTGCTAAATATATTTATTAGGCACTTTGCATACAATTAAATACAAAAATGCATTCAAGGGGAGAAGTTTATGTAAAGTTATACTACTCACATTTTCATTAGAAAACCCATGAATTTTTATATCAATTGGTATATCTCTACCCTTTTAATTAATTAAATAAATATGCAACTCTAATGCATAAAAATGCCTATTGCATGAAAAAAAAGAAAATTCCTTGACCCCTAATTTACCTTCCCCTTAAATTGCTTGGAAAACAACTATTAATTAGTTTACCAATTGAATTAGTATTTAGAATTCTAATTAACTTAGGTTTTAACGTGCTATTTGACTAAGTAATTAAGATATTCCTAAACCACATTCCCCCCCTCAACATAACACAACACTGCATTAGTTCCTCTCCCTCCAAACAGACCTCCCATTCCACCCCCCCCCTTCCTAAATGGACAATGCCTAACGCGACAACCATCTCCGTCTGCCTCCTATTTGGCTATCCCCCATCCTTCCTTTTCATTCACACTACAAAAACCCTAGCTGCCCTCCTCCTTTTCTTCTTCTTCAACCATGATGTTTCAATGCCAACAAACCACCAAGAAACGCCTTCAACCTCCAAATCTGTCCAGCCTGGTCCACAATGCTACGTCGGCATCCCTAACACCTACCCATCCGACCCTCGATGCTCGACATCCCCCCTCTGTGTCGGCGATGACGTTGCGACTCCATCGACTTGTGCAACGCCATCACCCTTAAGACTCGATGCCTGCAATCCACTTCCAAAACAATCTAGAAGCCCTGATCTCCCCCTGTTGTCGACGTCAGTCTCCAGCCTGCAATACAACCCGTGATGCCCAACAATGCCTTTTGCCCCCCCCCACCTGAAACACCATGCTGCAACTCCTGCACCATATGTGCTTGAACATTGATCCACCATCATCACCAAGCCATGTTCTTACTTTACCTTCTCTATGGGTCAGCAACCCAGGGGCCAACGTGGAAGGACTTCAACCTCATCTTGGATCTGATAGAATGGAGAAATCATAAATTAATGATCATCCAAGCCTCTAGACCACTCATCACTAATCATCATGCAGGTTAGCCCTTAACTTTCTCTAGTTGTAACTTGCAATATCCAATTAATTTGATCATAGATAATAACATGCTAGATAGTAACATGAAATCAGAATCATAACTATATTAAGTAGTCAATCCACTTAGGTCTAACTCCATAAAGTTAGAACATATGTATAATATTGAAATTATACAATAAACATGTAGCACCTTAATGAATAATCATAACATAGTTAAGATGCATATAAATAACAAGTAAGTCATATAAATCATGATTAGGATATAACCATACTGATTGATCTCTTAACTTATTGTCTTGCATATGAGTATGTGTTACATATATGTTTATGAACTAATAAACTCTAAGTTGTAGCAAACAATTTCAATGGTTGTTAATAATAGAACATAATATGATCTCATTCCTTTATGCATTCCCTAGATACACACATCAACATATATATGTGTGAGTTGGGAATTAGAAATACAGATGGATCTAGGGTACATACTAATCTATATTTATCATTCTTTTTACCAAAGTAAATATAAACATATGTATAGGCAGGCATTATTACATGCATAAGTATGGGTGACATGATGGTTACATTGGAATCTACTTCAAGAGCCTATAATACTAAATATACGTATTCATGGCATATTCAAGGGTAAGGATAATTTAATTATTTAAAATCATAACATGAACTAGTCAATTATCTTACCTATCAACCTTGTTGTATACAAATGAAAATATTAGATTGCATGAAATCAAATCTAGTTTCTATATGTCTATATTTGCTGGACTATAACCCCACATCTGTAAATTTATCTTATTTTTATGAACTTAATTAGTAGTGATATATTAGATAAGATACTGATAAGGATTATAATATGTTAACTAAGGAGTTGTTTTACAAAATGTGTTCATATTATTTCATATTGAATTACTTGTATAATATGCTATTAATTTATACATGTCTCCATGTAGTACTACATATAAAACGATGTATGTAAGATGAGTATGTTTCATTATTATAATCTTGAATGTCATGGCTCAATTAATAATGAAAGATTATATATATGATGAGTTACATTTCAATACTACACATAGATTACCAAGAATTATGATAACCATGTTTCAACAAATCCTAGATACACAGACACATATTTATGCAATAGATGGTAATTATAAATACAAATATAATTATAGAATGCATCTAATTATATTGTCTTCTTGGTAATTAAATGGTGAAAAAGGTAATAATGTGCAAAGGAATATACTGTAATAAAAACACATCTAGATGGCATGTTAGTCAGATCAAAGCATGTGTATATTAGTGAACCTAACAGATATTCATGTGGAGTATACTTACACCATTATACATGGTAAGCATGATGTTAGGAATAATATGGATTTACAATATACAAAACAAAATGACATCATTAAAACCTAAATTGGAAAATATCTATATTATTATTGTGTACACACACACACACACACACACAAACATATATATATATATATATATATATATATAAAGTTACATAAACTTCTATGACTAAAGATCAGTAACTAGAACTAAGATAAATATATAAAGTATCACATATTGTCTCAACAAAGATTAAAATCATAAACCCTAATATGACATTAAATGATCTGGTATTGGGTAAGAATAATATAAAAATATAATAGGAATGAATATGTTCACTTTTACTTTTCTAACATACATAATATGAGTTCTAGGACGAAAAGTTGACTTTGTGGACCAAAGTGTACTATTTGAGTTCATCATTATGGGTGAAAATCATGTATCTATTTGCAATCTAACCCTAAGTTGGGCATTTTTATCAAAACCTATTTTCGCAATGAGGCATGAGCCTATTTTCATTAAATTCTTGTTATTGCCTAATTTTTTTAGGGTCTTGGACCCCACTTGCAAAGTTATTAAATTTCTTATATCCGCTAGTGAAATACTTTAGCATGATGATGATAATGACTAATTAAGTAATGTAGTGTACATGAGTACAAACCACCATGGTTTTTAGCATGAGCCCAAGGAAATGTGACCACTCTCCCCAATTATATAAATATTTGAGTGCTTGCGAATGTGTTACTCTCCCTCACCAAGAGGTTGAGGTCCTGTAGGTGTCTCAGCCCTATGTTAGCTTAATATAGTCAAATTAGATCATGCATGCAAATCTTATTACTATTTCAACTAGAAGAATTCTTATTTATTTACTTGCCCCATATTCTTGACCGTCTTAGCATAGTGAATCTTTATTATTTCCTTCTTTAGTTATAAAACGTCCTTTATTCCTTTAATTGACACATACATTTTTTTCCTCTTGTTGGGTGATTCCAACCACCCAGGTTTAGGATAAGAGTGCACAATAGGAGCATGGTGAACCAGCCTAAGACTAGGAAAAGGATTCCATCCTTCCCTCATGAAATTATTTGTTTAGTTATTTTTTTGGAAACATATTGTTGTAGTCTAGTTTCCCTCTACTTAGGTCCTCTTTTGTATAAAGCATCTACACCCATATTGGGGAAATTTTGATGTACACTTTATTTAAATTGAATATAGTCAAAACTTTTATCTTCTACTGCTATTCAATTTGATTTTGGTTACAAAATTATTAGAGAGGTGATTTCACTTCTTAACAACATGGTATCAAAGACAATGGTCATCGGACTTGACTATTTCAATTTGTCTCCTAGTTAGAAACCCTTACCTCATATAGTTTCCATTTAGTTCACCTTATAATTGACCTATGATAAAAGGTTGAATTAGGACCATAAGATTTTCATATTAGAAATATCTTTAGTCAACTTTTACGTGATTAGCCTATTAGGTAGCTACCAGGACACATACTTTAAAGTGATGGTGTCCAAAAAGGGTCAGAACTTGGGGGATGGTAATATTTTCCTCTGCGCCACTAGCTTGGTTTACGAGGACTCCCGAGTTTATATGACACCGGCCTGGCCTGACTGATACGGAATATCTGAAATAGCATACCCTTAGGCAAACAACCTCAATGTTGAGTATCCTTAGGAACCTAATATGATGATTTGTTTACACAAACAAAATCACCTTGTATCCCATAACTTCCTAGTATGAGTCTAAGATTTCCATGTTTAGGGTTAGTGTACCCTATACTAGAGTCAAAGTTTGGCAATAATGAATGGTAAAACAATTAAGTGTTTGATCATATACATGAATTAATTACACTCACTCTTTTACCTATAGCTTAGTTTGACTTAGTTGGTCAACCCTTTTAAATGAAGCAGTTGTGGTAGTAGTACCTTAATAGATTTTGGGATTACTTATTTTGAGGATGAAATCCTTTAAAAGGAATAAAGTCCTACAATACATTGAAATCTAGCTATTAAAAAATTGGAAACCCTAACTCCAAAGACAAGAGATTAATGAGCTTATATGATTAGAATTGACCAAATAAATTATAATTATATTTTAACCTATTTGTGTATATACTAATGAATACATAATACGTCATATAATGAATAGTTCATATGCTTGAACACCAACAAATACTTAAGGAACATAATATGAATAACTCATTAATTGTGAATACATAAAAGGTTGACCATGTCACCCTAATGATATGATGAATGGAACTAACAGATACTTATGATGCATAACATATAATGGTCATGTTCACCTAAACCCTAGAATTTAATTCTTTAACATAAACATATATATACATACTCAATGCCTTCATGATACCTTAGTGACATTAGGTGTCACCATTAGACAATATACCTTGATGAATATAAATGGATTATAATCACCTAGTCATAGTTAAATCAAGTTATCAATATATGTAAGGCATATCACCTTGTTCTCTCATTAATCACCCTATCTTAATTTGGTATATGCATCAATTTATTAACAAAGTGTTTCACCTTATTCAACTCAATTATGTATATGTACTCAAATGTGATAAGGAATATTAGATTTACATAAGCATGATTATTAAGTGTATAATAATTTCAAATGCCTAATGTGAAATTAAATGTATAATTTATAATATGAAGTGTAAATAGGATAAATGATGACATTAATACATGTATGAAAGGTGATGTGACAATGTGTAATATAGGTGTAAGAAATTAATGTGACATTATTTAGACTTAATAACTAGTTGAAAAAAATTACCTATTCCTTACAAAATAATTTGTGATAAAAGATGGTAATATAAGAATAATGGAGAATAGCTCAAGTTATTAATGATTTGTGATCTATCATATTAATAAATATTGAGATGACTTAGTAAGTACTATTTATGCTTAAAACTCTTAATTAGTGAATGAGAAATGCATATGATTAAGATACAATTCCTCTTACAAACCATGCAAATATAACATGATAGTAGTGATTGAATATTGAAGATGATGTAATTTCATGATAAAGATAATGCTACTAACCCAAAATGTCTATTGTGTTATATTTGATAAAAAGTGATGTGAAAAGTGGAATCCTTAGTGAATCATGAAAACCTAACGTATGTGTAGAGCATGTGAAGTACCCTAGATTTGGGGTTATGACCTAGTTTCTTAAGGTTGGGTTGTTACGTACTCACCCTTCCCTCTTTTTGTAATTTTGGGAAGAAATCCTATTTAAGAGGTGGAGTGTTGTAACATACTAGATCTTAGATTCATTTGTAATTTTACCCATTTTCAATCCTTTCATTTCCTTCTTTTCCTTTTTGGACTTTTTCCTAAATGTTACTATCTTTTCTATCCTCAATTACCTCACTGTTGAAATTGAGCAACCTTTAATGGTTTGAACTATACTTACCCACATTCATTTCATTGAATGGGTTTTTGCACAAATATCTGAAATAATGTGTTAATTAGAGTTTAATAATGTAAAATGGTCATTTATGAGATATAATTAGTAGATTTTATTAATTTAGAGATTTTATGGCTTTGTGGACAAGAAATGAGAAATAAGAAATTTTATATCAAAATTTATTAAGAATGGTGTTAAATATATTTATTAGGCACTTAGCATACAATTAAATACAAAAATGGATTCAAGAGGAGAATTTAATGTAAACTTAAACTCATCACACTTTAATTAGAAAAGCCATGAATTTTCATATCATTTGGTATTTCTCTACCCTCTTAATTAATTAAATAAATCAGCAACTCTAATGTATATAAATGCCTATTGCATGGAAAAAGGAAAACTCCTTGACTCCTAATTTACCTACCCCTTAAATTGCTTGGAAAATAGATATTAATTAGTTTCCCAATTGAATCAATATTTAGAATTCTAATTACCTTAGGTTTTAATGTGTTATTTGATTAAGTAATAAAAACTATTCCTAAACCACATTCCCCCCCTCAACATAATGCAACGTTGCTTTACTTCCTCTCCCTCCAACACGACCTCGCGCTCCCCCCTTCTGAAACGGACAATGTCTAACGCAACAACCATCTTCATCCGCCTCCTATTTAGCTTTCCCCCATCCTTTCTTTTCCTTCACACCATGAAAACACTATCCGCCCTACTCCTTCTCTTCTCCTTCAGCCACGACGCTGCAACATTGAAAAACCACCAAGAAACACCTTCAACATCCACGTATGTCGAGCCTGGGCCACGACGCTACATCGCCGTCGCTAACACTTGTACATCCGACCCTCGACGACTAGCAGCCCCCCTCTGTGTCGGTCATTACGCGTGACTCCGTCGACTTCTACAATGCCATCACCGTTCAGACCCGACACCTGCAACTTCACTTCCATAACAATCTCGACGCCCCGATCTCCTCCTATTGTCGATGTTCGTCTCCAACCTGCAACACAACCTGCGACACCCAACATCACCTTTCAACCCCCACATACAACATCATGTTGCAACTCCTCCACCATATCTTCTTGACCACCGTTCCACCATCATCATGAAGCCATGTTCTTACTTTACCTTCTCTATCAGTCAGCCACCCAGGGGCCAATGTGGAAGGACTTCAACCTCACCTTGGATTTGATACAATAGAGAAATCACAAATCAATTGTCATCCAATCCTATAGACCACTCGTCACTAATCATCATGCAGGTTATCCCTTAACTTTCTATAATTCTAACTTGCAATATCCAGTGAATTTGATGATGGATAATAACATGCTAGATAGTAACCTGAAATCAGAATCATAATTATATTAAGTAGTCGATCCACTTAGGACTAACTCCATAAAGTTAGCACATATGAGTAATATTGTGATTATACAATAAACATGTAGCACCTTGATGAATAATCATATCGTAGTTAAGATGCATATAAATAACTAGTAAGTCATATAAATCGTGATTAGGATGTAACCATACTAATTGATCTCTTAACTTAGTATCTTGCATATGAGTATGTGTTACATATATGTTTATGAACAAATAAACTCTAAGTTGTAGCTTAAATTTCAATGGTTGCTAATAATAGAACATAATATGATCTCATTCCTTTATGCATTCCCTAGATATACACATCAACATATATATGTGTGAGTTGGGAATTAGAAATACATATGGATCTAGGGTACATACTAATCCATATTTATCATTCTTTTTACCAAAGGAAATATAAACATATGTATAGGCAGACATTATTACATGCATAAGTATGGGTGACATTTTGGTTACATTGGAATCTACTTCAAGAACCTATAATACTACATATTTGTATTCATGACACATTCAAGAGTAAGAATAATCTAGTTATTTAAAACTATAACATGAACTAGTCTATTAGCTCACCTATCAACCTTGTTGTATACAAATGCAAATATTATATTACATGAAATCAAACCTGGTTTCTATGTGTTTATATTTGCTGGACTATAACCCCACGTCTGTAAAGTTATCTTATTTTTATGAACTTAGTTAGTAGTGATATATTATACAAGATATTGACAATGATTAGAATATGTTAACTAAGGATTTGTTATACAAAATGTGTTCATATTATTCCATGTTGAATTACTTGTATAATATCCTATTAATTTATACATGTATCCATGTAGTACTACCTATCAAACGATGGATGTAAGATGAGCATGTTGCATTATTGTGATCTTAAATGTCATGGCTAAATTAATAGTGAAATGTTATATATATGATGAGTTACTTTTTAACATTACACATAGATTACCAAGAATTATGATAACCATGTTTTGAGAAACCCTAGATGCACAAATACATATTTAGGAAATAGATGGTAATTATAAATACAAATATAATTATGGAATGCATGTAACTATATTATCTTCTTAGGAATTAAATGGTGAAAAAGATAATAATATCTAAAGGAATATACTTTTATAAACATATATCTAGATGACATGTTAGTTAGATCAAAGCATGTGTATATTAGTGAACCCAATCGATATTCATTTGGAGTATACTTACACCAATACACATGGTATGCATGATGTTAGGAATAATATGGATTCACATTATAGAGAAGAAAATGAAATCATGAAACCTAAACTTGGAAAAATATCTATATTATTATTATCCACATATATACACATTACATAAACTTATCTGACTAAAGATGGGTAACTAGATCTAAGATAGATATATAAAGTGTCACATATTATGTCAACAAAGATTATAATCATAAACCCTAACATGACATGAAATGATCAAGTATTGGGTAAGGATAATATAAAAATATAATAGGAATGAATATGTTCACTTTTACTTGGCTAACATACATAATATGTTCTAGGATGAAAAGTTGACTTTGTGGACCAAAGTGTACTATTCAAGTTAATCATTATGGGTGAATATCAGGTATGTGTGTGCAATCTAACTAAGTTTGGCATTTTTATCGAAACCTATTTTCCCAATGAGGCATGAGCCTATTTTCATTAAATTGTTGTTATTACCTAATTTTCTTATATCTTCCAGTGAAATACTTTAGCATGATGATGAAAATGACTAATTAACTAATGTAGTGTAAATGAGTACAAAACACTCATAGTTTTGGGCATGAGCCCAGGGGAATGGGACCCCTCTCCCCAATTATATAAATATTTGAGTGCTTGGGAATGTGTTACTCTCCCTTACCCAGAGGTTCAGGTCCAGTAGGTGCCTCAGTGCTATGTTATCTTAATATAGTCAAATTAGATCATGGATGAAAATGTTATTACTATTTAAACTGGTAGAATTCTTATTTTTTTACTTGCCTCATATTCTTGACCCTCTTAGCATAGTGAATCTTTATTATTTACTTCTTTAGTTATAAATTTCCTTTATTCCTTTAATTGATACATACATTTTCTTTCCTCTTGTTAGGTGATCCCAACCACCCAGGTATAGGATCAGAGTGTGTAATAGGAGCATGGTGAACCAACCTAAGACTAGGAATAGGAGTCCATCTGTCCCTCATGAAATTATTTGTTAAGTTATCTTTTTGGAGACATATTTTTGTAGTCTAGTTTCCCTCTACTTAGGTCCTCTTCTATATAAAGAATGTACACCCATATTGAGGAAATTTTTATGTACACTTTATTTAACTGAATATAGTCAAAACATTTATCTTCCGCTGCTATTCAATTAGATTTTGGTTACCATTTTACTAGAGAGGTGATTTCACTTCTTTATAGGTTGGGCGACTAGACTCAGTGTAATTAGTTGACACACTCAATTCATTAGGTCGATAAGGATGTCTACCCAATCTATTTAAATGCCTGGTCAATAAACCAAACTTAGTGTGGTCATTCGATCGACCTCATCTAGTTGGGTAATTGGACCCAGTCCAGTCAATCACCCAGATTTAGTTTGGTCATCCAATCAAGTTGGTCTAGTAGACCCATAAATGACCTAATTAAATGCCTAAGATGATTAGAAACCAATTAGTGGCCAATATAATACTCCTATTTGAAAGATCTAAAGGGGGGTGAATAGAGCTTTTTGGAGTTTATAAAGTTAATTAAACAATTAAGCACTTTGAACAAGAAGTAGGAGGAAACAAGGAAGACACAAGGAAGTAGAGTGGTTCCACCCTTAGAAATCTAAGGGAGTCAGTTCACTACCCGATTGTTTCCAACTGGGATTTTGAAAGTGATTCATTCTATTACCTTGCAAGGATGTTACATAAAATACAATCACCTTCTACACCCTTGAAGCAGCCTTTACCTGAAGTAGCCTCAAACCTCCTAGAAGCAGCCTTCTGAAGTAACTCCAAGCTCACCCTTGAAGTAGCCTTCACCCGAAGTAGCTTCAACCTTTGAGTCAGCCTTCTGAAGTAGATTCAAGTCACTGGGAGCATCCTTCCCTCCTGAAGTAGCTCCATGAACCTCCTTCCAATAGCCTCCAACCTAGGAGTAGTCAAGGAGAACAAAATACAATACAAGAGAACAAGATTAGAAGAAAGAAAATACTTAACCAATAAGTAAAACACTTTTTTTGGTCAGTCAAAAAGTGTGTTACTATATTACCAAAAACTTTGGACACTAAGTACCCCATTACATCGACCAGAGCTAAAAGCTCATACAAGGATCAAAGTCCCCACACAGGGGGAAATGCATGACTTCTAAAAGAAGAGACAAAACTAAGAAGACATATCTAACTAACCAAGCTAGGTCCAAGCATTCCAACCAGAAGAGACTATTTACAAGACAATATTACATGCACTCAGCGTACCCACAAGTAGTAATAGTAGCTTGATGTAGGACAAATCTAGTTTTTATCCTGTAGCCAGCCCTGAAGCTACAGATCTTCTCCGTTATTAGAACTTCGGGTTTCTAAATGGATGAGAACACCCAAAAAGGAACCCTTAGCATCGGGTCAACAAGAAACCGAGAAAGCCGGATGAGAAGCAAGAACCAACACATGTAAAAATAGAGTGTGGGAGGGACAACAGCTCCAAAATACCCTTCACGCTTTGCACAACACCAACTATCTATTAGAGTACCCACAAAGTGTGGTGCTAGGCCAAGATAAAGGATATCCTTCTAACTATCCTCCCACCACACAGCCAAGTTGCTAACCTATAAGGGTCCTTGATCTTTGGTAGCTACTGTTAACACAGCAACAAAGCAAAACCGGGGAAGAACCAGCACAAGCAAATGTTGCTCATAGCACAACGGCATAACATCAAACACCTAAAGAGGCGTTTCCATCGCAGCAGTGGCAGAGGGGCCAAGGAGGAGAAGGCTTTGGACACGATCTACACCCTTGAACCTGTCTTCCCATGTGTGTGCTTGAACGCTTCTCAGAAGCATTCCATCAAACACCAAGTGAGCTCCTTTACATGGTGATAGTGAGACCAAAGGGAAGGAGAAGAAAGTCCTGCCCCCCATTAGCCCAGGTCATGCATGACAAGCTGAGCTCAAGCTGCCACTAAACACCCCAAGATGCCAGATTGTGCAAACCCCGACTGTCGTTACTATCTATAGGATACTCAGTTGGAGCTCAAGAGAACAAGATTCCAAGTGTAGCTTTGCCTGTTGCTCACTAAGATTGATCCTCAAGTGTAATTGTATGCACAAATGATAGCAAGTGATTGCAAGTGAGTTCTTTGGGTGTCCTAAGGCATGTCATATTTATAGGAATGGCTCAGTATGTAGGGACGTTCTAGACACTTTCTAGGGTGTTCTTATTGCTCAACTAGCCAGTATGTGTCCATAAGTTGCATTGCAATGACTAGTTGTTTAGTGCTGAAAAGTGTAGTCCAGAACCTGTCTCGGTCGAGGAATTTGTCGACTGAGTGTGTCTCGGTCGAGATTTTCTTTGACCAAGTGGGAGGTTGAGGTAAATGTGTTGCAACGTTCATTTTCAACTCCCAACTACTCTTTTACCTTAGTCTAACGACTATAGAGCTTGCTGGAAGGTCAATTCTCAATCGAGAATATTGTCGACCGAGTGACTCTCGGTCGAGGACTGTGTTAACTGAGAAGGTCTCTGTTTCAATCTGTTGAGCCATTTACTAAGTGTGTGTATCTATGTATAATTGTGCTTCTATCTTATATGAGGATCTATCTAAGTGTTGTGAGTAGATAGGGAAGATCTAACGCTTGATTTACATGATGTATACGTACTTGTACATTATATACTTGTACAAGTTTTTTACATTGAGTACAATCATGAAAATAAAAGTAATTTAAGCATGTTCATCTTCCAATTTGTATTGATCTTCAACTATCCACTTCCTTATTTGTTAGTCCCTAAAACACTCAAACAACGAGTTAGATCCACAAGAATGAAATGTTTGTCATCATCAAAACAACGGGTATAATAATGTCCAATTTAGCCAACACTATTCACTATTCATCCTTTTTCATGTGACCTGATAGGCTCAAAATTAAGTTTCTAGTGATATCAACAATCATATTACAATTTCACAGACAATTTTTGGTATCTAGTAAGACTTGATTGTCATCCATGTCATCCAAGTATGTGCAACATTTGGAGAACAAATTCAACCTAGAATTGTGATTATATGACCCTTTCTTATAGATATCCAAATTAAAAATGAAGAATGGAAAGTCATCATCTTATCATTAAATCTTTGTTCCCTAAACTAATGCAAACTAGTCTAGATATTGTGAGCTAATATCATATATTGACTCACATGAGCATGGCTTTGCATTTCATTGTCTGACTTATCAATGGATGAAATATCACTCCTAACGGGAGGACAAATTCCATCTACATCATTTACAATATTCCTCTTTTTCCATAGTGTACCTAATCACCACCTTCCTGGCAAGATGTATTATAGAGTAAGTTGGGCTAGTGTCAAAGTACATAAAACAACATGTGATTATCGTGGTGAATTTAGGTCTAAGGATTACAATCAAAGATGTCACGCTTGAGATATGACTCTGACATGCCATTAAATGAGTTCCATGTGTCAATCTCAATGTTGGTCCATCTTGTACAACTTATTCTTTAACAAGTACCGATGTACTAAGTCGATATCAAGTATCATGACCAAAGATAAATAATCATCACAAATCATACTTCTAGTCTTGTGTATAATTTTTGTTCTATACTATCCACAATAATAACTGTCTAGGGACATAACAAGAATGAGTGTCTAATTATACATATGATCTAATGCCCACGTCACCAACCAAAACATATGTCATCAAGTTAAAATATTCTTAGGACATTATTAGGTTCATTCATTATCTTAATATTCAACTAAATACAATAAGTGGAACTTCCATTTGTTAATAATCAATAAGATTATGAAATATCCCTTTTACAATCATCACATCAGGGCATATAACCAACAACTACCATCACAAGGATAAGGAGAGACTATAAGTGCCAACAATGAGGGAAGTACACACCATTTGTAACATTGCAGCAAAACCCAATCATAGGTCATAACCTTGAAATAATGTATGGATATGAGGGAAGTGGGAACTTCATGGAAAAATGGTTTAAGAGATGCTAGATAAGATAAAAAAGTTACCTCAGTTACCATAAAAGCAAACCCAAAAAATATTACTTCCACATGTTGTTAGAGAGGGACAACTTATAATATATCATGGCCCCTAACCCTAGAGAGTCAGATAATAAAAGGGAGTACACCCCAATCTCATCATAATATTTTCTATCTGATGAAGATGAAAATAATAAAAAAGGAAAGAAATTAGTACACTTCCCAAAAGTCTAAAAAACAAGACTAGGGAAGGAAGCAATGAAGAAGTAGAAGCATAAGAAAAAGCAAGACATGAAATACCTGAGCATCCAAAGACTATAGTAGAAATAGTTGAAGAATAGATAAGACCCTCAGAGTATATTATGGAAACAGTGGCAATTGTAATCCACACTCAACAACCATCTATTTTTCATAGGATTTGGTAACTAGAAAAAATATTTGTTCCTAGAGATAAAGACACAAAAGAAATTATAAAACCATGGTGTAGAATACGGTGGTCAATGTAACAACACACAACTATGATAAAACCCTACATGAACTAGGGATTTACACTTGGGTTAAGTATATGATGAAACATGTCAACCTATTTATAGTGTTCTTCTTCTCCCAACAGTCCTACATAAAACTACCCATATAGTTCATGCCAGATTGAAGAAGCTTACTTTGGAAAAGGTACATGTGCAACATTCCTGGGAAACTTACAAGCTCGTAGTTAGACAATTCAATAATGATTATTTCTGATTGAATGAATGTTAAAAAAGATCTTCAATAAAACTAATAAAGATGATTTTCCCTCCAATAAAGGTTGATCTACAAGATACGTTAGGGGATTCAACATCAATAAAAGATCAAAGAAACTAATAGGAGAAACACATCACAGAGTAGGAAAACCAAATGCATCCTAGATGCACTCAGGGATCATGAGTGTAATATATAGTGTAGTTGTATGTGCCGTATTTTCTAGGGATGAAACTGGAAACATGATAGAGGAAGACTTGATATATCCTATTGTTCATAATGAAGAAGAAACATGTCAATATTGGTCACTTACTAATTAACAAACTGATCACTATAGCAACTGGCGCAAAAAATTGGAAAGAGTTGTGCATGGGGGGTGAATAACTTTGATAGGATACTTACTAGGTCAACCCCACCTCTTGTGTAACTTCACTAAGATCAAGGGGTAATGCCTTGTAGACCACAAGTACTTAATCTCTATAGTAGTTCTTTATGGGAATGGGTACAAACAAGACTCTAGATTCATAAATTTGAATGATGTGTTACCCCTCCTAGAAATGACCGACTATACTAGTACAATCTCATATTCTCTAGAGATGAGATCTTGAAGATAACCTTGGTGTGATAATGTCAAAGGATAGGCCCAAGGTTAACACTACAATCCTAGGATGCAAAAAACTTGATATATATAAAACAACATAACAAGTAGCATATCCATTTCAAAGGCAAAAACTCAGGATCAACCTCCGCAAAGTAGCTGACAAAGAGCTTGAAACTTTGAAGACCCCTAGTGCAAGAAGAAACCATGTTGCAGACATAAGGAAGTTAGTTGAGAAAGGAAAGGAACCAAAATACAATGATGAGGTCTAAATGATAGACATCGTTGATCCTCTAAATAATGATCAACCTAAAAATTGAAGAAGGTTGTGACACCATTGCAATAAAAGTAGGGAACCTAACATGGCCTTTACATTGAGATGAATTTGAGAGCATCCTTCTAACAAAGGAAGGTACAATACAAAAACCAATACTACCACAAGCCAACAATACCTACCTAATCTATGAGTGGAGTTTGGAAGTCAATTTGATGTCACATGTGAGCATATTCATAATTCTTCCAATGATCTATCCTCTTCATGTTCTAGCATGTAGTTAATAACAACACATATATAAGACACATAAACAAGGATTCAAACCCTAGCCATCGTCCTACAATATCTCAATCAGCTCACAGCTAGCCAAAACAAATGATGGACACCATGGTCAACATGGTGGTGGAACTCACAAAAAGTTGTAGAAGGAGCACGATGGTATACAAAAACAGCGTATAGACGAAAGGAAGGAGTGATAAGACAAGATGTACTTCCATGAGGAGACATGTGAAAGAAAAAGACTAAGGAACAATGATAAACCATCCCCATCATCTTCCTTTTCAACCCCATCCCCATCACCATCCCCATCAAAGAATCACTCGCCATCCTCCTCGTCCACTTCTGATGAACAAAATCTAAAAATTACAACAATCAAGGAAGCTTCCTCTTTTCTCAAAATTGATCTAAACTTGTATCTAAATGTTGATGTGCCCATTGATGGGGAAGAGGAGAAGGAAGAAGAACCAATAACACAGCCAGAAGTCACACAAAATCATCCTACAAAAGTTGTAGATAAATATGTATAGATGAAAGGACAAAACACATCTCAATAGAGGCCAGACATAGGAATTTCAAGAAAGGTTAAACAAATTAATAGATGTAGGCTTAGGAAAAGAAACTACATAATAGATATAACCAAGCCATCATATTTTCTTAACCTCGTGGCTGTTATAGCAGAGTTCTGCTATATGTACATGTAAAACCATAAGATCCAACTATAGAAAATATTTTCATGTTAGACAATGCCATAGAAGAAAGTAATTCATCATGTGAAGATGAAGAGGAACATCGAGTTTATTAATGACTACTAAGAGAAACGAGAACCCACATGTCATTGAACCTAAAGTACAAGAAGTTGACAAGGGTCCTTCACCTCCACCTCTTCCATGTGTAATGAAAGGGATGGACATGACAACCATGTCTTTTATATCATGTTAAGACACTCACGTCCTTGTCTATATCCTTTATGATGATCTACCAAGAGAGGATTTTGCATACACCATTAAGAGGCACTTTTTAACAAGAGATCATCTTTGATAAATATTCAGGGATAAAGCACAAGGGAATATGTGTCTGTTCAAGGTCATATGTGTCAGATATATTTAAGAAAACTTGGACCCACAAATTTAAAAACAAATATTTAGTGACACACCTACTCTCACTAACCACCTCTATAAAGGCAAGAGCAGCACACCCTCAATAGATAATGTATATATGTAGTGTATAGAAATCTAACTAATTGTATAACATTGTCTCACAAATATAAGGCCACTAGCTCTTATCTGTAGCTGAGATAGCAAATAAGATGCATGATGATCTACAACTTCAACTCTTAGAAGGTGAAGTACAACACAATGGTATTCTATGACATCAAAGCAAGACATATCCATATGATTGTAATGAGGATTAAGAATGAAATTCAAGGGGTTATCCACAAATACATACATCATTGGAAGGTGTTTATAATCAAAACTAGGTGTCCTGACAAGAGTCAGGCTGGGGATATATCTCTTTCATAGTTTAAGGCTGATGGAAGTGGCTAATAAAAGAATCACATTCAAGGATCTGGTCAGTGAAGACTTCCATGGGATGCATGGAAAATACACCATGGAGATCTTCTATGATAGACATTTCTTCAATGTTCTAGTGATGATTCAAGGTTATATACTATGAAAAATATACAGTGGTGTGCCCTTTCTTGAAAAACATACATGGAAGAAACTCTACAAGAACTATGGATGGAAAATGATGAGAATGAACAAGCCTTTGAATGGAATAAAGATGGAACATATCTGTGCAGCAAAAGCAACAATTAGCACCACCAAAGGACTTAACAACAAAATAATAACTAAAATTCCCAAAGGAGAATTAGTAGAAAGATGATCAATAAAGGAAACTAAAACAAAATTGCTAGTTGAAAACTCATCATATATATCTTCATATCACCACAATTGTGGAAGTGGTCAAAGTACGATTAGGAGCATATGTACCTACTATAAATGACCCACTAGAAGAAGGATCTTAGATAATAAGCATCAGTAGACACCATCCACCTAGAGTAGCACAAGAAGACAAAAATCCAATAAGTTCAATAAGTTCTATCCAATGGGCCACTAGGGACTATGAATCCACATTTGAGAACTTTGAAAGCTGAGCATGTGAAACACTAATGCAAGCTGATTTAAAACTTTCTCATGAATAAGTTAAAAGAAGATGACGACCATGTTGATATCATCTCCCAGAGAAGAAGTATCTTTGTCTTGAAGAACAATCTCTAAGATACCTTCAAGATCAATGGTTATATGTGACTGAACATCATGGTAGTGTGCCAATCTCATCTAGGGGATAGTATTCCTGACAATCTCGTGGCAAAGTACCTACTAATAGAAGAGATGATGAATGGAAAGGACTCCTAAGAAAAAGAGAAACCTATCAAGAGACTACAAGAAACCCTTCCTAATTTTACATTTCTCCCTCTTGTTCATGATAATAGCTGGATTTTGTTGGAAATAAACATCAAAGAGAAAATAGATATTATGTATGACTCTTTTGATGCTAAATTCAATATTAAGGAATACGCCAGTTTGAAAAAATTACAAAGTGACAGAAGAAAAAGTCAAAACTTCTACAAAAGAAACAGACAATCTTAGAAAGAACCATCATATTGGGTACATATATGAACCAAGTGAAGGCTTCAAGAAGCATCAATTCTTCCATGAATGTCCAAAATACATCGTAGAGTCCAACAACCATCTCTTCCATGTCGTTCTCTATATTCAAGCACTAGCCTCTATACGATCAAAGGTTGGAAGTCTACAACACAAATATTATCATCCCCTTGGTGGAATGTCTTATTTGTCTATTTTTCTCCTACTATTTTAACAAGGGACTTATTGATCAATAGTAAACCTTGCTATTTTACATTTAACCTCATCATTTGACACTTCATGAGAGAGGAAATGGTAAATTTACAGGTAAGTGAGTGAGATAGGCACTTTCTCATCTCAATCTACTTTAATCATCTCCTACTTCTCTCCTAACACATTCAATTTTGAATATAAAATTTCAAAGTTTTGTTAACAATTCTAGAATAAACATGTTTGACTAAAGTGATTGATTAATCCTTTATTAAGAATTTTTTTGAAAAAAATGAAGATTGAAGTCTAGACTTTAGGAAAATTTGGATTCATATTTTCTAAAGTAATATTAAATCCTATAACATGTATACTTTTTTTTAATTGTCTTTTAGGGTATTATTTTACTAATAGAAAATTTTGGGAATCCAACATAACTCACAAATCATTTTTTATGAAATCTCCACCTTAGATATTACAAACTATGAATAAATGCTTGCACGCGTGGATAAGTGGGACCTTAACCTTATTACACTTCTAAGTGATCATCTGAGACATCAGGTATAATATGGAAATCCAAAAATATCTATGTAGGAAAAAGATACCACTTCTAGTGCTAAAATTTCCTAAAGGAGAAAAGAGGCTTGGTAGCACATAAAAACCCTAAAAATCCCATAGTCTCAAAGAACAAAAAGAGAGAGGATAAATTACTATGTGATAATAAAAACATGAGAGTTGTGCCATGTTTAATCAAAGGTTACTTCCCAACCAGTGAATAGCTTCACTCATAAGCGCATATGTGTCATGAACAATTGTAGGACCTAGAAGCTCTACAAAATAACTCATTATTCTTCAATGGTGTTCATAGAAAAACACTTGGAGATACACCTTTGTATTTGTGATCTAGAGAAGAACAAGCTACACCTCAGTGTTATCCCCCTCTACACACTGTCTTTGCTATCCAAAAATCAAATGTTGGGGGTGAAAGATACCTTCTATGACAATTTTGCACGGCACAGCTAGGAACATGGAGTTGGAGTGAATAACATAAAGGAAGAACCCAACCTGGAATAATGTGAATAGTACATGAAAGGTTGAAGCATTACAAATTTTTGGGAGGAATTATAGGGACTTAACAAGTAGAAAAAGTACCCATGAGAAATGTTAGAATAGGGATAAAACAAAGACATGATAAAAATACTATGATTCACCTAACAAAAGAAAATCATTTATTTGTTACCTTATATTCTAATTATATTTATTAGCTTGATCACAAGCTAGACTTTAAATTTGGGGGTTGTTGATCTATTTTGGTGGATGTTAAATGCTTGTTTTACCATTCATTTCCTTTATTATATTATATTTTGATTTGATAAATCTTATATACTTTTATAAATAGATATCCCCCTTATCAATAATAATGTTACATCGTTTGTAGGAAAAGTACAAGTGCTGAAGGATACAACTTTTCCATTAGTTGTGGGGGTTCAACGATGAATAACCTTATGGATGATAAAATAACGTTGATGCACCACATAGAAACCATTGGTTTTTCAACCAATGAAAAATCCTCAACACTATCTCATCACCAACAACTAATGGAATTTGGATAAAAGCATCAACCAATGGAAGGAAAAAAATGAGAATATGAAGATTCATCAGTGGCCATCAACAAATATCTTACCTTCTCCACTGACCACAACACGAGAACCCAAAAATTTCCATCAGTGGACAGGGACTTATGGAAAGTCCACACCTTCAATTGGTGGAGAAAATGTTGGGGTTTATCGATGGAACTCTAGAAAAATAACAATTGATAGCATTCCTACTGTCTCCCACTGATGAAGAAGTTGCACCTTCAATTGATGAAAGAAAAGGTAGTTCTCACCAAAGGGATCACAAATATAGCCATTCGCTAATGTCTCCCTTGCCACCATCCTTTAACAACAAATCAACACTCATCAACAACTGATGATGATTCTACCATCATCCACCCATGGAAAAAGACAAACTCACCTACAAATGATGAAAATCTTGTTGAACCTTTTACCGCCTAGATTTTGATGGTGCATGGACAAGATAGGTTCCCTAATACTTGGAGTGCAAGAAAGGGATCTTTATTCTCAAATGTCTTAAGCCCACACCATTTCCTATAAATAGGGGTCCAAATAATTCAAGTAAGCCATGTTTTTCCTTGAAACTAAGTGTTTCTGAATTCATCCCATTCATCTATCAGTTGACAAGGATCAGAGTCCATGCCCATCATACTTCTCTTCCTGAGGTGTCTACAATCCATCTTTAATAGAATGAGAATTTA
The DNA here is from genome assembly GCA_963693085.1 of Alisma plantago-aquatica. Classification (NCBI taxonomy): domain Eukaryota; kingdom Viridiplantae; phylum Streptophyta; class Magnoliopsida; order Alismatales; family Alismataceae; genus Alisma; species Alisma plantago-aquatica. The sequence continues at coordinate 1,436,202,670 of OY856409.1, forward strand.
AGAGCCTTCATCGCCATCACCACCATAATCTGCATTGGAGAGGCAGTCATCATTGACATTTAATACCACTAGGATCATCATTATGTTGTCACTTATTTCTTCCCCACAATGTCTAGATTCATCCTTCAATTCCTTTTGGGCTATGTCCATCATTTGTTGTATATCAATTTTGTCCCTTGTAAACATGAATATATAGAACCCTTAAGTTGGTTTTTGAGTAGCCATTAAGGATCTTCCAACATGTAAGTATTCATATTCCATTGAATGTCTACTTTGAGTAATTTTTGTCTCCTTACTCATGTTTAGGAATGAATGAGTTGAATGATTTGATACTCTCTTGTGATTCTTGATTTTGAATGCCTCTAAAGAGAAGTAGTAGATAATATTTGTACTTAAGGAGTGGTGTGCACGCATGAAAATGTTGGATCACCAGAGTTTATGATCATATATTTGTTTTTATTATCTATTTGTTATCTTGATAGAAATTCATGTATATAATCCAGATCTAATCCTTATTTTGATAGCAGAAGGGATAGAAACTAATCATGATTTTTCATAAACTAAGCTAATGGTGTATCATGGGTATGAGTGTTTGCATATTGGATAATGCGCTTGGTTGGTGAAACTTGATCCAAGTACTATTCTAAATATTTAAATTTACCAAAGTGATCATCGACAAGATTTGTTTTTTTAACTTGGTTTTCTTTTAATTTATTAACTTTGTAATGTGTTGGTTAATACATTCTATAAGGAGCACTAAACGTACTCTCAATTCAACTTATATAAGATTAGGCCTTTGCTCCTAAACATATTTTCACCTTTATGCATGTGTTCAACTCTGCATACTACTTAAGACCCCATATAATTGTTGTAGGCATCTAAGGTATTAATTTATAAATATAGTGTCTGACTACTCCCCATCCGTCTTCATTCTAGACACATGAATTGTAGGTGATCAAGACAATCAAGACGATTTCATATGCAAATGGTTGAATTTACATTGACTTCTCTCCTAGGAGCTTCCCTTATATGTATGTGCTTAATGTTTTTAAAATAAGGGTAGGAAATAATATCAAAACTGTATGGGTTTCTTACAGTCTTGATGAATACAAAAGGTAGTCATGTTGAAATTCGAATAAATCTAATTGTCATATTTTCGGTGCAGTATAATGGATTCTCAATATCGACAACAGGTTTACAAATAACCCCTTCAACATCCAACATTCACATAAGAGAGAAGGGACTGGAAATATCTCTTTCTAGTCTTCATACTACTGTGGCACTTTACTTATTGAAACACATGATGATGTTTTGATATATCCTCTACTTGAAGTCTTAAAGTTTGTAAGCAATGTTTGTATATGAGTATCGAATTTCCTCTATTCCCTTCTTCTTGATGTAGGGTTTTTCATGATTTGGGATAGTGAATTGACTTTCATCGAAGGGGCTCACAAAATATGTTTATGTACTGGAATATTGTGACATTTTCTCTTAAACATCGATAAATATCTTCTTCTATTTTATTTTTATCAATTTGACATATAGCTTCTCTGCCAGGAATACAAATTTTCCACCGATGTTGTTTTCTTTATGTGTAATATTTTAAACACAATATTTGTATATATGTATGAGAGAATGATTATAAGATCGACATTTGCAAGTTGGGGAAGATACATGTAAGGGAGGAGGGAGATTGATCACATTATTATCAATGGAGAGAGAAATTTTAATATTTGGTAGAATGTATAAAGTGGAGGTTATTACCTTTGATGTTAGTTGGAATAGTACTAAATCCAAATTAAACTTTTTTTTTGGATTAAGGCTATCAAGTATACACTTCAAGGTCTTCTTATAGGCCTTTTACCAAAAATATATTTTCAGTTAATATGTGGTTCTATACGCAAAGGTTGTGGTTATAAAATGATAAATCTAGTATGGACATCTTTGTGAGCGATCTATATATGTGTTCGAGGTTCTTTTCATGAGAGTGATCCTTCAAAGAAACTAAAATGTTGAATCTTTATATAGTGTTGTGGATTCAGTTTTTAGATACTAGCACCTTAGTTTAAACATGTATCCATCATGTTGATTAAATCTTTGATAAACTATTTGAACTTGGATGTTATCACTAGAGAGAAGGCAATGTGTGTATCACGAGAAGGAAAATTGGGTGGTTTGATTAGGGACATTAGAGGATTTCCATGGTTTTGTTTACTTCTATGTCTAATGTTAGATAGAGAATCAAAGCCTTCATTGGATATTTGCTTCTAGATGCATTATTTTTATACTAGGGATGAAGATTGAATCTAGTTACATATATGACTGAGTGGCTCTTGGGGAAATTCAAAGACTATTTATCTAAGCATGTAGGATGAGAAATTAGGTAGTATGCAAGGCAATAATGGGTTATAATTGGAGGTGCATTATTTTGTATAGTTCTGTTATAAAATAATTATCTATCTTATAAATTTACTAAACAAATATCCATCGAATTGCATATTGTGTGCCGCAAAGTATCAGATCTACCTTATTTTCATAAGGTTTAGTTTTACTTGATGGGGTAATACACAATATATTTATAAGGCTTAATATGATATTGTATGAGGGTACATGATTCACTCTTGATGTTCTTTGTTTGTGCTTCTTACCATGGTTACTCTGATGGAGAGTGGACATAATCAATTTATTCCACCTCTCATATATGAAGATGGAAGTTACAGAGAATACCACATCATATGAATATGTTGAAGATGCATAAAAATCAGATGTATGTTTCTATATATAAAATGTATGTTCCAGGGTATACAATCCTATGAGTTATGTAAATCAATGTGTTTTTTTTCTTCTTTTAGTGTCTCATCACAAAGGAACATGTACTTCTACAATAGTGTAAAATTTTTTTTTAGGATTGTCTATATGTGTGTTATTTTGTGTGTGGGATGGTATTTATATGAAACTTATGGATATCGTTCTCACCCAATGATTTATGTAGAATATGATAGCAATATGTTCTTAATTTTATAGCACTCTACGTTGAATCTCAATTCACACAACTAGTGATCATATATTTGATTAGATCTTGTTACTAAAAGAAATAAAGTTTCTTTAGGTTTTTTAATAAATGTTGGTTGCATGATAATAGTATTGATCCATATAAGGGTAGGGTATGAATAATTATTAAACATTTATCAAATTTGTTCAAATACATTTACCGTTAAAAGAGGCCACATAAGGGTTTATTGGTAATGTACACAATTTTTTGGAATGCTAATATCATTGAGATAATGTATGGGTTTTAACCTCATAATGGGAAAAACATTTTATTGTATGTAGATTTCTATTTATGGTAGATACCTATTTCATTGATTATATGTTATTCATATGTATTAGTTTATAATATAGTGAAAACCATATTAAAATTGGCAATTGGATTTGATAATGTTGTATTTTCACCCCATCTTTGTAATTAAGTTGTATCACAAATAATGTAGCATTTAATTTGTGTGTATTGTATTTTCTTTGCCGACTGGAATACCTAAGTAGTGCAACCATCTAGAAAAATAATCAAGTAGTCATTGTTGTTTGCTCCAAACTTACATGTTAATGATTGTTTGAATCATGTGTTGCATTTAGAATTTTTTTTGAACCCAAATGAATATTAATGAGTTAATTCTTTACCAAGACATGACTACTTGTACTACTTCATTAATTTACATTTTCTAAATTTTCAAATCCCAATGAACCTAGTATGGCTCAAAGAGATGACCAAGATTACTATATATGGGAGTTTCATCTATCAATGTGATACAAGCATGATAAAAACAGTAATTAGCAAAACTATTACCATACCAAACATTGTATAATCTTATCCAAGTTAAAACCTAGTTTTGGTCAAGGTCTCTCCTTAATGTCACTGATAAATGTTCTAATGACCACCTATATGATTCAACTTCACTCAAAATTTTTCTTTATAAAAATAGCAACCAGCCTACTAAATTTCTTATCACCTTTCAATTGTTCTTTTTGTTCTCAATGTAGATGTGTTGATTTACACATAACATATGTTTTAATAGTTTTTTTTATTAACTCACTGTTCAATACTCTATTTCATAAAATACCCGACTAGTGCAAATAGGTTCTACCACGAGTCATAAGTGTCATCCGTGTAAAAATAGACATTTGTTAGTTCCCATACTTTAAAAGGATAGCACATATAACTTGAGTACATTGATCATCTAACAAGCATCGATATTTATATGATATCTGACAAGGTGTCATATTTGTTTTCCTCCAAATAGAATAATAACTAGGAAATCCTCCATATTTTACATGAATGATTTTAAGAAGATATATCAGGAGAAATTGTGTATTATATTATATGAAATCTAAGTAGCCTCCCTAGATTTTATTCACATTTAGATTGAATTTGTCCTCCTCTCTTTCTTGATTAGTTGAGCATAAATATTTGAGTCTTTCACCCTTTCTCATTTATTTTATTTCATATTATTTGAATAGTATATGTGCATCATGTACCCATGATCAGAGCTTCATCATCAATATGGAAGGCAATAGTTCACACAGAACAATAAAGGAGCAATAACAATGCCATTATGTGAGTGCAGTTGTTGCAAAAGGTGAAATCAACCCAGTTGGATAGTGATATTGGACAACACTTACCTAAAAGTAGGGTAGTCACCACATGAACTTAGTTTTAATGTTACAAAAGAATATAGCAGTGAAGTTATAAAGTTGGCTAAATTTGCTTGTATAATTCCACTATATTTATTATGCAATAGTAGAATATTTTCTAGAATATCATCAATTTTTAATCATATGGTATACAAATAAAATATACTTACATAAATAGAGAGATCCCATCAGATAAAATTCTATAAATTATTCATGGAATAACAAGGGATACATTTGTACAAAATTAGATATAAAAATAATATATAAAATAGTTATTTGTCTATAAATATCACAAATAAGAATTATGCAACTAAAATTTGTTTATAGAAACTAATTGGTCGATATACCTTTAGTAAAATTTGAATTGTATATGGACATTAGTAAATAAGTCTAAGAGTATAAGAAAGTGAAAAAAAATTCTTAGATGTCATACAAAATATTTTCGCAACAAAATTTTATCAGTACTAGCTTCAAGGATTACCAAATGGTGTAAGGTGGAGAAGGAAAATTTTGATGACAATAAAACATTTTAGCATCCCATTACTGATTTTCAAACACATATAGATTTTCATGTTGTTTATAGTACAATCTTAAGTGTTTTATTCGCATGGCATGAATATATTGCACCTCAATACATGACATACAACATACACATGGATATACATACCAAGGGACCCAAGAATAGGCATGCTACCTTCCTATTAATGATCTAAAAATGTGTACATGCATCAAAAATGATGATTAAAAATCAAGAAAAACATTATATGTTTTCCTTTAAGATATTACAATTAGGGTTTATAAAGTAAATTGGACAACATCATTATAGATAACTAGTTGCATGTACAAAAAAGTCAAAGGAACTCTTTATGCACCTTGATGTTCACATCAACATGGTAGAATGGAATGGAAGGTTGTCAACATCCAATTAGGTTGCCTCCAAAATGTATATGGTAAAAAAATTAGGATCAATTGTATCATCGAATGGACTTGAACTAAAATAGAAACAAGTTCAAGTTTTATCAAAAGAATGAGTAACTAAACCATTTAAAGTATGAAGAAATGTCAACATAGACAGTGAAACAATGAATGATGTTATGAACCAAACTAAACAAATATAAAAAATAGTCTTATGCAAATTCTGGATAAAACCACCCCTTCCCACGATTTCTTTGTAGCATGCCATAATATTACATTCTTTTAGTTGAATCAAGTCAAACTAGATATCTAAGAGTAATTATTATTCTAGAAAAACAAAAAATGTTGTGGAACATGACAATAGAATATAATAGTAGTTGTCTGAGACAACTCCAAGAGTTTCACCCATCTTGATTTGGTTGAACTTTGTGCCCTCGATTTTGTTGAGATGGAGCTAAATGTGGCATCCATTTTGTCTCCATGACATAAATCGATATATTTATTATAAAACATAAGAAACTAAAATGATATGAATATTTATGAGATAGAAAATGATTTAGCAAAATCTATACCTCAATTTTGGATATTTGTAGTCATTTTTTCTTTGTATTGGTGATATGTAAGTGTACAAAATGTTGTTTGTGATAATAGTTTGTGAAAATAAAAAGGAAATATAAAACTTATAGTGAGAAAAATACACCATCGAAGCTAGAAGTGAAGATCACTATCATATGCTTTTAATATTTACATAAATACATTTCCTATTGTGAACATCATGTCGATTCAAAAAGGAAGTCACCTACTTAGAGAAATGTAAGCATTCATTATAATAAATTAAGAGTAAGAAGAGGGGATGTAACAAAGTAACATTTTTGTTAAAAGAGGAACCAAGAACTATCTTTTGACATATTTATAGGCTGGATTAAAATGTTCATGCACTTCTTTTACTACATAACTGGTGATATGATCAATAACATGTACTTTCCTATCAGAAACAATTTTTTTTAATTTATATTTAGAATATATGATGAAATTAGAAAAAATCATTTCTTGGCAGCCACATACCCAAAGTAGTGATAACACACACATAACAATCCAAGTCTAGTTTGTTATCACTAAAATGACGTATTTCCTATCACTAATCTCCACAATTTAAATAGAGAATTTAATTATAACTAACTTATGTATTTGATAATGACCTCTGTAGGAACACACAATCATGACAAAGTTTGTATTTTTTTAATAGGGTGTTGACATAAATGCATGTGTTAAAATAGAGACATTGTGATATACACTAAAATAGTGTTCTTGTTGAAACATACAAACCAATCCAAAGATTGTATTATAAATGACTATAGACAAAACTAGTGCTAGTGGTTGTATCATATATAAGAATTGAAATCTAAGATGGTAGAAGGAATACAATTAAACCTGGTTGTGAATAAATTAAGGGTGGGTCTAGATGTCATACAATCAGCATAAAAGCCAAGGATGTATTGTTAAACAATTCTCATAGTTTGAAATAATTTAAATTTCATATATTCCTTGAGTAGTTTCTTAAATAGAGAGTTAAGGGATTATAATACTTACATGCTTGACACATAGAAGGAATTGACTACTAGATGGAAGGTCATATCATACATTTAACCCTCCTATAGTACCTAACAACAATAGTTTGGAATTGACTATACTAAATCTATGCTTATAAAAATTAATAGAAGAAATAATTTATCTATCATGCTTTATAAAAAGGTATTTAATGAAAATTTGAGGAACACATATCTATAATTACATTGTTGATATTCTTAGAAAATTATATCTGACACATTAAAATCTAGTTTATACATGAGGTACCTAAGTGGATTTTAAAGAAATTGCCTTTTGTGCATACTTATGGACTAATTGACTTTATCTAAACATACTTGTTATTTGGACAAGGATACAGAATGTCTATTGTGGGTGCCTTTATACCTACATTATGCTCACACATAGATACACATAAAACTTATTAACTTATTTTAATATAGAGAAGGTTTCTATAAAATATATATACAATTTATTTTTTATATACATATTTTCTAATTAAAATAATTATCATTTATGATTATATATACACATATAGACAACTATTTTATAGTTAATCCACAAAGTAAGCCTCAAGATAAACCCTAGAAAGATTAACTACTCAAGGTACAATCTATTGCAAATCATGTAGCTAGATATCAATGTACTCATTTCTAGTTATAAGAAATCGACATTATAACATGGATAGTAAAATTTTATTTCAATGTTGTAACTTTAAATGTAATTTTTTGACACATGTATCATGTTGAGAACCCGTGAAAACAAACTATGATGCACACTAGTCAAAATATTGGCCAGGGAACATCCTCGGGGGTGCCCTTGACAAGTCTGCATCTTATGCCGCAATAGTATAATATACCAACACTATAGATTATTGGATATACTACTTCTTTTGAAGGGTAAACATGTGTAATTATATTAAGAAAATCCATATGAAATCTACATTGTAGCCAAGAATAATACATAGGATTGACACCAATGAGAATTTTGGGAGTTAAGACTCGAGACATAAGAAACACTTCTGCTTAGGATCCTTGTACTAAGCACACACTCAGTTTTTTGATGGATCCCATCGTCAGTCTTGGCCGAAGATCACTTGGAGAAGACCTTAATCCCTACCACCCATGTCATCTCAGCATACACCATAGCTACTTCCATTAGTAGCAAGACAAAACCAACAACTCACCTAACAAAAAAGTAGAACAATAGGGAAACCTCTATAGTGACCACAGATAGGGGGAAACCCAACAAACAATCCTTTCGATGGATGGCACCATTGACCCCTTTACTCCAACTAATGCCCAAACTGAAGTTGAGGCCTCATGGAGCCCATCTAGTCTGCACAACAGTGGCACCACTAAGAAAAGTAGAGAAGAAAGAAACCAGAAAAAGAAAACAGGGAAGGAGGGATGTGGCTACTTCAAGCTCTAGGCACCCTATCAGTCATGGCTGGAGACCGCTACTGCTAGTACTGGCTTATGGGGTGAGCACACCAACCACAACAAAGAGAGAAACAACCCAAATCCACAAGACCGATCACCCTAGCCTTGCCACCTCACAACACAGGATCATACCCAAAACACACCTAGATTCGAAGACGACCAAAGCCACATGGGGAGAAGGAGGGAGGACTAAGACAGGGAGCAGGGGAGAAGGGGAAATGAAGAAACACCGGCCAACACCCCTCTCTCAAAGTCAAAGTTAGAAATTGTAGAACCCTAGTCGCTTGTGTGACTGTGAGAGGGTTGCTTGAAGTTTATTCAATACATCTTAGATATATTATTTCCAACACATTATATGAGTTCAAGAAAATCTACTTTTATATTCAGATGCATTATTAGGAATCAATTCACTTAATTTAATGACATAAATATGGGTAATAGAATACAACATAAAGACCCAATAATACTAGTTAAGGACCATGTCAAAGTAATATGATAATTTCTCAATTAGAAATATGATGGAGTTCCTATTATGTAGTATTATTGCAAGACAAACATTAGAGACTAGACATCAAGGCAATACTTGTCAAGCCAACAAATGATATATGCACATAAGTTTCTTAGATGTTAATTGCTTGCAAACTGATTTCTCTTTGATTTCACATAATTGCCATAAAAGGTATATACACATATGTTTCTTAGATTTTCATTTCCATAAAGCAATTTCTCTTTGATAACATGTAATTTCAAAGTTTACCAAATAAGAAAGTATGATAATGAGTTTCAATCAATGTAATAAGCAAAAACGTGGTTTCTACCAATGAATATGAAGTGGTTGTCACTCATACTAGTAGACCACTTGATTTCTTACCATATTTTTTTGTGTTTTAGTATTATTTGGAGTAATGAATAATGTTTTTACATAATCATAAAGTCTCATAAAACTATAAAGCTTGATTATAGTGTTTCAATAAAATTATAGAATATGTCTCAATGTTCTAAAGAAAGACCTAATTACTTGTCACAATAGTATTTGACCTCACTCATTTACAACCTTCTCTTAAAAATATTCAAGTACCCTTGTATAGATAATTATTGTAAACACATTCATATTTCTTTTTTCCAAGATAAATATGATGACAAACACTATGTTGATGTGTGATTATGTGGTAAAATGGTTACAAGAGGAAAAAAGCAGAACAATCAATAGGCGGTAACAAGGAAAAACAATTTTCAATATCACTCAAAGTCAATACTAACTAGTACATAGTTGACATGAACAAACAAGATGTGTTCATATTGATCATGAAGAAGGACATGTCTATAAGACATGATTCACTTTATGAAATCCATCCAGATAAGGAAGATGAATGACCAACTTACTATATATATGTGTTGTGCATTGACAAGTGAAGTGCATACATACTCTATTTTGTGACTTATGTTCATTAACATAGATAATATAGATTTCTGGAAATGTATTTATACATGCAAGAACATTAGACATTCATTTTAACAACAAAAATTTATCCTTAATACTAGAAATTCATATGGATAAATGTTGTAAAAAGGAAAAACCATCAGTTCGACAAAAACCCTATATAATCAAATTATCAATAAATTTGGAAGTTAGTGATACTTACATTTGGAAGTTAGTGAAACTTCTTATAGAGAGTTTAAAACATATGATTAATTAATCTTCAATGGATCATGACAATCATCCAATAATCCACACATTTCATACCAAAAATAGAAAGTGTTTTGAAGTTTTTGAAAGAAAAGACAAGGAAAATCTTGTCTACTCAAATGAAAACAAAATTATATATTCAATAACTAGAAAAAGAATAGGCAACCCTTAGCAGATGTACCAAATATATATTTGTCTCTTATATTCTAAACACCCTTAATAGATATAGAGTCCAAAGATAATCAATAGTGGAGATAACTTTAAAGTTGAAAGAGTGAGTGTATATGTCTTCTAATTCTGATAACACTAAGTTACTTTCTTTAAATTAATTTAGAAGGAATTTTTATTCATCCTACCCTCCTTGTGTAGGAAACCTTATCAAAGAGGATTTACATTTATTGCTTAAAAATATCAGTTAATCATCCCCTCATTCTCCAGAAAAATACAACTATGCTAAACCCCAAAGCACCACGCTATACAAGTACAATATCCTCTTCATATCATTATAAGGTAAATTTTTCCACTCTTGGACAGAGAAAACTCTAACTCTCATTGGTAGAAGACTAGTTTCACTAATCAAAAATCACCTCTTTTATGAGCTCCACAAAAACTGAGCTCCTTGGGTACCAAGTTCAGTACTCTGGTTTAGAAATTACGAATGATGGATTGATCCTCGACAATTTCTTTGATTTTTGTAGTCCATGAAATCAGCCTCCAGGGGAAAGTGCTCGATCCCTAGATACAATCTACCACATTTTTTATCCATCTTTGTAATCGACATGCTTAAATTATGCTAAAACATATATAACTAAATGTTGAATGGTTTTACATATCAATGCAATTAAGATAATAATGTTGAACATGAAGGTTTTTTTTAGAAATAAGAGACATTGGTGGCATGCTCGTGTCCCTTTTCTATGTCGATAGAGAATGTTTCATGGTCATCCTTTGAGATGAACCATGAACTAGTGTTTGTCTATATTGGTTTGGACATGTAGAACGACGAAAAAGGTAAGAGATCCACACTTGAAATTTGGTCTTAGAGGACTAAAAAATATTATATCCATATATTATCATCATTTTTGCTTATAAGAATGTTATTGTTAATATATAAAAGACACTCAAAACAAGCATGTAGAAAACTTATCACTATTTCAACACATACCTATTGAGCATACTTCTCTCTAGAGACATAAAGGGTATAACTTATTGCCATAGCTTTGCTAAATTGACGTAAGCACTCAACATCATTATAGACTTTATAAATGTATTTTGGGAGATGAAGCATGGGTAAACAATAACTTTCCACTATAGGTGTATAAACCATGATAGGTTTCAACTCATCAATAGTCTATCTTACCATATCAGAGGAATGCCATAGGGAGAATCAACTAGTATGTTGCACAAGCAAATACTAGGGGCAATGTTAGATTGTGTTTATCCACTACTACAAAATGTTATTTTTTACAATGGTTATATTACAACAGTTCTGTTGATTGTGTTGTAGTTAGAATATTTCTTAAAATAATTCTATTAGTGTGTTGTTTATTATATATATTATACAACATAAGATATATACAACTGGTCGAATTAGTTATAATACACGTGATATTACAACACGTATTAAATTTTTGCAATAGACTATAATATTACAACATACTCAAATCTATTGATAATACTAAAATTACACAACATGCTCTATCACGTTATAATAGTCACATATTCTAACATGTTTTAGTAGAACATAATTACACAACATTCTTTAACATGTTGTAATATTGTATAATCACACAATTGGATTTCACTTATTGTAGTACTTAACAGTTGTAATGGATTAAATTCACACAAAAAGTGTATACGTGACTCACTTTATATGCACAACAAAGATTTCATATCTTCTATAACAAAAATTAGTTCAACAATTTGAGTTGTGTTTTACTTTCATGTGGTCTCAAGCTTGAAACCAGTGTCTAGGTGTATTTTCCTTTTTACTCAACATGTTGTATAAAATACTTCTATTTCAATGGGTGTGTTTATTGAACTACAATATGCATTGACTGTTTATGAAACACATATATTAGAACATGTAAAGTACCTTTTGTATATACACCCCCCATGAGACCACACGATCTAATAAAACCGTTAAAATATGTTGTAAAATGGAAACATAAACTATTGTAAAAAGTATTTTCTTAGTAGTGATGGAAGGAAAAAAAATAAAAATGATGAACGAGAAGATTCTAGAATATACTTGGGTAAATGAGTGGTGGGAAACCAAATCTGAGATAGATTTATTTTTTATTGTGGGCACTCTCATTGGATAAGTTTCTAGTTGGTGCATTGATGGATCAATTTACATGGGTTTTAAGTATTGTTTCATGTTACAATTGGCCTAGATAAGTTTCTAGTTGTTACTTTGTTAAACAAAAATTATAATAATTATAACGTTACTAAATAAATTCAGAGACTGGCATGTAAAATAACTTTTGGTGCATGGTAAAATTAGTTTGTATTAAGCGTGACCTTCATTGGAACTTACATTTTGAGAATTCCAATTCAATTTTCAGAATCATATTTCTTGTGATGTCTAGTGTTTGTTTGTATAAGTATAAAAGTCAAAGTTTCTTTACATACATAGTCAACATGATCATTTTACCACAAAATCTGATAAAAAATGTGTTAAATTTGTTTTCAATGAAAAGCTATAAAATAAATATTGTAAAATATATTTTTGTCAACTTTGAACTTGTTTTTCATGTGTATTTTAATAATCTTAGATACTTAAATAACTCCACATATCCACTATATTCTTTCTAATTCCACCCTACTAGAATATATGGACTCTCCTCTACTAGTTAAATAGATAGAGATGATGAGTAAATGACTTCATTGGAATGTGGATACCAGAGGTGTCAAGGTATGTGTTGACTTTTGAAAAGAAAGATGATTAATGGGAGATAAGGAATTTATATAAAATAAGACAATAAGAGTAAATGTAAAATAATGTTCGGACATGATAGAAGTTTTTGTGACTTGTAGACAAAAATTAATGGTTTTGGTTTGAATTGTTTTATAATCTTAGATTTTTTTTCTAGCGAAACCTTAGTCCACACAAAAATATATTAAATTTTACATAACCCAACCAGAACCTGACTCAACCCGAAGTGCTTCCTTATAAGTTAGATAAAAAAGTCAAATTCGAACATGGATAGACTTATTTTAAACCCAATTTGACTGGATGAGACTCGAGCATTATTATTGATATTTTATTATTATATTTTAATAAGTGAAACATACTCAAAATTCATTCTGACCCCTATGAAAAAAATACGCAACTCAACTTGACCGAACTATATTTTATCCTACCTAAGCCGAACCAAAAACCAAACAGGCAACAAGAAGCCTTACATTTTCAAGTTTCATTGGTTGGGTTGGGTTGGGTTGGGTTGGGTTTCCAAAACCCAACCGGTATTATGTTCTTAATCGACCACCTCCATCTTGTTTGGACTAAAACCTATGGGGGGACATAATACACGTGACATTAATCATATGTGGATGACCATACCTCGAATGTTACTATGATCTAAAGGTCAATATTTTGCCACATATGCAATAGTGAATTCAAGTTAACACCAAGATACCTAAAGGCTCAACCAAGGACTGTCTCTTGGCCCCAAACATATGTGACTCCACAAAATTGGCGGAACCAGAGAGGGGCCAGTAGGGGCCATGCCCCTCCCCCAAAAAAAGATCATATTTGTAAATATACATTAATATTAACTTGACATACGGATATATGTATACAGTGGATACCATCAGAATACAAACATAACTCGTGTGGTAGGCGTCCCATGGTCCTTACAGTTTAGATAATTTCAAATTATTTTCTTCCCATAAAAGCTTCCAAAAACAATATAATTTTTTACATTGCAGTATAAAAGAGCTCATATCTTTACTATTAGAATAGTTACAATTAGAGAGTTTGAATACTTAGGAAAAAGTAAATGACTTCAATATAGAATTTGATTTACTTTAACTCTAGTGATTTTACCCATGTTTATAATAAAAAAATCTTATTTGTCATATCTAACGATTGGTCCTTGGAGTTTAGGTAATTTCGAATTGTTTTTTTCCCATAAAAGCTTCCAAAAGAATGTGATTGTTGACATTGAAGTGTAAAAGAGACACACATTTACTATTAGATTACTTAAAATTAGAGAATAGGAATACTTAGGAAATAATAAATGACTTCTAAATAAATTTTGATTAACTTTAACTATAGTGATTTTTATGACCTTCTTTTCAACTATGAATATTGAGAATATAGCTTGTTGGGTCCTAATTTTTCTCATTTCTGGTCACCAAAAGTGGGCATAGCTCATTCATATTAGATTGGTTTTCCTTTTCATGTGATTTTTTATGTTCCATATTCAAAATATTAATAAGAATTGATTTTTTTATTGTCTATTGAGTGGTTATAGTTTTTTCTTTTAGACATTTAGCTATAAAATTAGGTTTTTTTGTAAGAAGAGGAAAAAAATAACCTTTTTAATCTATTATGATGAATGTCACTATAGTAGGTGCCTTATAAACCATCGAATTAAGGTTTTTGACCAAAATTATCACACTTTTTATTCATACATTATTATTAATTTAAAATCCACTATCCAAATTTGTCCTTTATATAAACATAAACTAAAAAATGAAAAGCATATAATTAATAATTAATGGACTTTCTTTAAAGAGTTTGTCTATAAATTTCCCATTTACTAACTTCTTTTTAATTTTCATTCTATAATATACAATGACATTATGTAAACATATATGTACATCATTAAAATTAGTGTTCACCTTAGTACATGAACCTTTTACGTATCTAGTTGAATTTAACTTAATTGTAGAACTCTAAGAAGTAATCCAATCTTATAAATATGATGTATACTCTTTTAGATTATACGTCTATTATAAATCAACATAGAATGACATTCATAGATGATCCAAAGAAAAGATCTATATACCTGAAACAACGATAAGTTTTGAGATTATAGAATTCATTGAATAGTATGTAGCTATATATGATGACATACAAACATGATTGAAAAATTTTAAAGACATCTAATTTTTATTATTTTGAGTCAATCAATGTGGTTGGATTTTGTAAATGGGTTTTATATATGTTTTAGTGGTCGATGCATGTAAGTTTTATGTACCAAAGCGATACACACTTCCTCACATAAACACAGACACATACCCATATACTCTTTGGTCTCAACAATGTAATAATCTATGGTGGATCTTGGTTAATTTCTTTTGTGAAAGTAAAGATGGAATAAAACCCTTGTTTGTGTAAGAGAAAATGACCCCCCCACATTTCTTGACTACCATATCAAACCTCTCTTCCACCAAAATATGTATTCTTATTGTGTGTTCAACCATGGGCCCCTAATTAGCACAACCATATGAGAGGCACACTCATCGCAAGACATTTGAATGCATCACAATCACATACGCACGTCCATGTGCACATACACATACAAACATACATACACACATATATTTCATTATTAAAAAGAAAATAGTTGTCCCTAATATGTTTCACCATTTAGTGAATTATTAGAGATTTCAATTAGTGTATCTTTCATTTTTTCTGGACACGTCATGTTATTAGGTGAGTTTATAGAAGTGTCTCTGTAAATATTTTTATAAAAACAACACATAATTTTATACATATTTGAACGCATACAAAAAAATATGCACAAAATCAATCATGCCCTCTATTGTATTTTCAAAGTGACCCGTCAAAGTCGACCCCCCCCACCCAATGAATCCTAGTTTTGCCCATGCTCCACAGACAGATGCCCAAATCAAACCGACATCCTATCCGCCAACACTATAGCTCTAAAATGTGATTTTCACTCATCTTCCTTCCCGATGTCATGCTACCATTGACTCTTTCCTTCACTGCCTAGACGTCCCTCTTCTGGAGATAATACATGTTTCTCTTTAAAGACGGAAGCACTTGGTGACTTTGTGATAGCTTTTAGCCTTGTTGTTGAGTTTAATTTGTTAGGTGGATAATGACCATTTGTTTATGAGGAAGGCTAGTTACAATGAACATTTTCCACTTAATGTTGATTGCCAAGAAAAAATCACACATGTGGAAATTATGCATGATATCATATCTTGCATGATTAGGCAATGCAACTGGTAGTGATGGCCATGGTCAAGGAGATTGGCAGTCCCACATTGTAGGATGTAAGTGTGATTTTGTATGTGTTGGAACTCTACGCGTTGATCTCTAGTGGTGGGGTAAGGATTTTTAAAGCTGGCGAGGCATTATTTAATTAGGTTAATCTTTTAGTATCACAAGTTTCACTATCTTACAACATAACAATACACAAATTTCACAAAAGAGAATTAGATATACTCTTATATATCATAGTTGCAACTTGACGAGGAACACCACAACCTATGCAATTAAAAAAATACAAAATAACAAAAATTATTTATGGAATTTTGTTGAAATGATAGAGAAAAATAAAATAAAACACGGGTCTCCACCTTATTTATATGAAGAAGTATCTCAAAAAAACATTATTAATTCCACACATGCATGAAGTATAGTAAGTGAATGTATATTTCATATATTCTTTTTTAATAGGGTGATGTCGGATTGTTTTTATAGAAGAAAAAAATATAGAAATGATGAATAAGATAATTTGGAATATAATTGGGTAAATGAGTGGTGGGAAACCATATCTGGGATAGAATTTTATTTTTATGATGGGAACTCACATTGGATAAGTTTCTGGTTGGTGCTTTGATGGATCAATTGCCATGGGTTTTCAATATTGTTTCATGTTACAGTTGGCCTAGATAAGTTTCTAGTCGGTGCATTGTTGTATCAAAATTATAATAGTTATAACATTATTAAATACATTCAGAGACTGACCAGTAAACTAAATTTTGGAGCATGGCAAAATAGTATGTCTTCAATGCTAGCTTCATTAGAATTTACATTAATTTTGAGAATTCGAATTCCATTATCAGAATCTAATTTTTTGTGGTGTCTAGTGTTTGTTTTATAAAAGTATGAACATCAAAGTTTCTTTATATACTTAGTCAATATTATCATTTTACCATAAAATTTGATAACAAATATGTTAAATTTATTTTTAATGGGAAGCTATAAAATAAATATTGTCAAAAATATTTTTATTTGAATTTGAACTTGTTTTTCATGTATTTCTAAATAATTTAAAATACTTACATAACTCCACATATCCCCTACATAATTTTTGGCCCCCACCCTATTGCAACATATGGAATCTCCTCTACAATTAGATAAATAGAGATGGTGAGTTAATGACTCCATTGGTGAATATTGATATTGGAGGTGTAAAGGTGTGTGTTGATTGTTGGAAAGAAAAATGGTTGAGAGAAGGAATTTATATAAAGTAAGATCATAAAAGTAAATATGAAATAATGTTGGGACATGATAGAAGTTTTCTAACTCCTAGAAAAAGTTATTGGTTTTGGTTTGTATTGTTTTTATAATCCTAGATTTTGTTCTAATGGAACCTCAGACCGCATTGAAATGGATTGGATTTTACATAACCAACAGGAACCTAAATCAACCCAAAGTCCTTATAAGTTAGATAAAAAGTCAAATCCGAACATGGATCAATTTGACCGCATGAAACTCGAGCATTATAAAAGATATTTTATTATTTAATTTTGATAAATGAAATCATATATTAAACAAACTCAAAATTCATCCTGACCCGTACAAAACAAAATTACCCAACTCGACCTGACCAGAGCTATATTTTATCCTACCTAGGTCGAACTAAAAATTGAACGAACCACTAAAAGACTTACATTTTCAAGTTGCTTCTGCTCGGGATGAGTTTTGTAAGCCCAATCAACATTATGTTCTTAATCGAACACCTCCATCTTGTTTGGACTTAAACCAGTGGGGGGAACAAAATGCACGTCATGATAATCAGATGTGGACGATCGTGCCTCGTATGTTACTATGATCTAGGGTCAATATTTTACCACTGATGCAATAGTGAATTCAAGTTAACACCAAGATACCTAAAGGCTCAACCTAGGACTGTCTTTTGGCCCCAAACATCTGTGACTCCATAGGTAGAAGCTCAAATTGAACCGACATCCTATCTGCCATCACTATGGCAGTAAAAGGTGATTTTCTTTCATCTTCCTGCTTGATATCATGCTACTATCGACTCTTCCCTTGACTTCCTAGGCGTCCCTCTTCTGGAGACGATACATGTTTATTTTCATAGTTGCAAGCACTTGGTGACTTTGTGATAGCTTTTAACCTTGTTGTTGGGTTCAATTTGTTAGGTGGATAACGACCATGTGTTTATGAGGAAGGCCAGTTACCATGAACATTGTCCACTTAATGTTGGTTGCCAGGGCACAACCACACATGTGTAAATTATGCACGACGTCATATCTTGCCTGATTAGGCAATGGTACTGGTATGGCCGTGGCAGAGGAGATTGACAGTCCCAGAATGGAGGATGTAAGTGTGATTTTGTATGTATTGAACTCTACGCGTGGATCTCTAGTGGTGCAGTCAGGATTTTTAAAGTTGGCGAGGCATAAGTTAATTAGGTTAATCTTTTAGTATCACATGTTTCACTATTGTACAATATAATGATACATAAATTTCGCAAAAGAGAATTAGATATACTCTTATATATCATATAGTTCCAACGTGGCGAGGAACACCACTACCTTTATGCATTTAGAAAAACAAAAAATAACAAACAATATTTATGGAATTTTGTTGAAATGATAGAGAAAAATAAAAGAAAACATGGGTGTCCACCTTATGTTATAAGAAAAAGTATGTCAAAAAAAGCATTATTAATTCCATACATGCATGGAGTATAGTGAGTGAATTTATATTTCGTATATTCTTTTTTAATAGGAGTGTTGGTTCACTATATGGTACAATGTACATAATGGTTTCTTATATACTTTTATACAACAATACAATCAACATTAATTTTTCTGGATCGTAGCGTTTTGAAGTTTTTGTCGAACTTGCTATTTTCTTGTTTCTTATGGTATCTTCCTTATTGAAGGAAATACACCAAAGGTTACCTTAGATGATAGCAACGTCAGGGGTTTTACGGAACTTGTGAAACGATGCGCGTTTGATTCGATATAAGAACTGAGGAAAATGTAGAAAGAATTTAAACTATTCTTAAATTGGAAAGGATGGCGTCACATGGATCACGTTAGAATTTGGTAGGAGTTGGACTTAAAACGCAACAAAAATTTCCTATTTAAGATATGAAAACAAAGTGTAAAAATAACACGAACATCAAGTTCATCACAATCGAAAAATCGACAGCCCGAGAATACTTCTCACACAGAATTGGTGACACCTCCACCAAACTCCAAAGAAGTCAGTGGCTCTCCAGTTCCAGACTTAATACATACTAATTGACAAACTAATTACGAGTACAAACATTGGTGCCATACTTTTATAAACAATGAAAGCAGTGCTTTATAGTAATAACAGTACTGAAACTTAAAGCATGAAGACAGAGTGCATCGGCATCTGATGGTAACTCCACAAGATTTCCAACTATTCGATGGGATGATATACGGTTCAGTTGTATGTTTACCATGGTTATAGACCGTGCATGTACAGTGCTGCTACTGGTCGTGAGAAGGCCAAGCACTCAGTCCTTCTCTAGAGCAAGGCAGGGGAGCCGGCTGCGCGACGTAGGTGGGGAACTCCTGACCTGCCATAACGACCGTGTTGATTTGCTGCTGTCCTGGCACCACATGCTGCATATATGCAGTCAATTGATTTGCCCGGGGGAAGTAAGACCCAACAAAGCACATGTATAAGCGTATGCAGGAAGCATACGATCAAAATCACACTTACATGGATGTGGGTTGTACTGCCGATCTCCGGCGTCGCTGACCTACGACGCTGTCGCGGCCGATCACCGCCGGTACTGGCGACCTGCGACGATGGCCTGCATAGTTTGAACAGTTGCTTTACGATACATACGGTAATCAGGCCGCCGGCGCAAACCAACAACAAGTGGACAATATTCATGGTCGATAACTCGCTGGCCTTCCTCCTACGAACAGGGCAAGTGTCCACCTAACAAAGTGAAGGCACGTCAGGGTTGAATGGTACCGTCTCCAGTCGAGGGAACTCCAGGCGGGAAGAGAAGAGTAGGAAGGAACATCGTAGCGGACCGGAAGGGGACGGCACTTACCGTTTGATGCTGCAGGGTTGGCGGACAGGATGCTAGTTCTATGTTGACAATCGCCGGCGAAGTGGATCACACATAATCGGGGGGCAAAGGCTGCCGTTTTACAGCCTGCAGGCATCGCTCGAATTCTTTGTTGCCGCTGTGCCAAAATTTCTCTCCCGCGGCGTAGCTTACATACAAGGACAAATGCTCCGTGTCTGATTGTGGGCAGGTGTGTGACATTAATTCTCGTTTTGGATTCTGTCCAACTAAGATGAGCAGTCCATAAAGCATGGCATGTTGCCTGATTCCGGCAGAAGGAAAGCTACAAGATTATCTCCTAATAGTATTTCTTCTAAAAAATTAGCACATTCACGTCTCCCCTTCCCCCTGTCTCGCAAGTAGAAGTATGTATATACTCGTAAGGTAGATATTGGAAGTATTGTGTAAGTGGGGTATCCAAATATATGGTAGTACGTTGTATTATCCACATATATGGTGGTCTATCGATGTTAGTTTCCCTATCTAGAGGTGTCTGCCGACATTGAATGCATACGCCTAAATTTTTTTCGTTTGTTTCATTTTGGAATGACTATTTTAAGGAAGAGATGCAAACCTTTTTGTTCGAGATGTTTATGTATACGACTAGAATATGGCTAACAAAGACGCGACAAACAAAATTACAGAAGCGTTACATCATGAGCAAGCACATAAAGAAAGAACACTAGCTTCTAGCTTCAACGTTGAAAGCTCGCATAAAGTATGAAGAAAACACTATGGACCCCATAAAACTAAGTCAAAATCCACGACCGATTAAATTTGGTTTGGCTGATGAAACTTGACAACAGTTGAAAATCACCCCCATACCGACCTATTCTTATAGCATTTCTACAGGTGACTCAAAGGTAACCGTAGGTGATCCAGTTAACTAAAGTCTACACACACATACATCTATTAAAAGATATTTTCGTTGTAGAATAAGTCAAATATTTACCTTAATTGCAACAATTATATTCTCTTTATTCTTTGTTAGCAATAGACAACGTGAAATAATTGTAATATTAGGAATGTCTAATGTTAATGATATAATATTGCGTTAGTTTTTGTGATATTTCTTGTATAAAAATACACAAATTTTCTATAGTTACATCAAAATACTAGACCAGCACTATCTTTTTTTCTTTTAGTTCCAAGTAAACATAAGTCAGCAATTAATCCATTACTTTGACGTCAAACATACTAGTACGTTGATTCTTTTACAATATATCATAAACATAGGGTTAATTTATTTAAATTGTGGCTTTTAGCATTAAGAGATGAAAATTGCAACTTAATTTTTATTCAATATATTTTATAGAGACACCCGTTGGTTGACCCGATGGGTGGATTTTAGATGTGTTTTTTTCCCCATTTAAAATTGGGTCTTTTTGACCCACACCCACAATAACCCAACCCAAACCCAATCTACACACATATTTGACCGATCTAATTACCAAGCATTAAACATGTGATGTGCATGCCTCATAAGATCTATAGATCCCCTTTGACTACCTTCAAGTTATATTTCTCAAGATTTGAGAGAAACCTCCTCATGAATTCCAACTGCATGAGCAATATAAAAATGACTACATACCATTGCATACATATAATACTCAAATAGAAAACTTTAGATGACCATGTCCTGCTTATCCTCATCAGTAGATGGATATCACTTCTTACTTAGACTAAAATCACATGAAAGTGGACTAGTCATAGGTTTGACTTTGCTCATGTTGAATTGTTCAGGAATCTATTCAACATAACTGTGTTGCGGAGATCACAACCTAAGTTGCTCCATATAACATGTTAGTTACATAGTCTGTGTCTGCTTTGTTGGTACCAAAATTTTCACATGAAAGTCATGTGAAAGCTATGTCTTCAACTTTTTGATCAAACAAACATTGCACCCCCTGAGTGTGCTTTGTTGGTCCCAAATTCTGCATATCAAAGGCTTGTAAAGCTATGTCTTCAACTTTTTGATCAAATTGACACTTTGTCTCACTATCAACATGTTATCCACATAGAATAATAGAAGAGTGAACTCATCACTAAAAAACTTCCTTATGTAGACACATGGATTTACAATTGATATCTAATAGTTGTGACTTTGCATGAAATTAAGAAATATCTTAATCTTTTTTTTGGATCATATTTCAGCTCATACAAATTCTTCTTTAGTGTACACACGATGTGTTCTTTTCCCTTGACTTAGAATCCTTCTCGATGCTTCATCTACATCTCCTATGCTAGGTCAGTGTGAAGACAAGTTGTCATCATATCGATCATCTCAAGCTTCATATTGAAGCTAGAAACCAATCCTAGAACCAATCGTATATAAGTAAATTTTATAGAAAAAAATAGCTCATCAAAATCCAATTGTGAACTTTGTCTTATAGCTTTTGACAACTAGTATGCCTTTGTATCTAAATTCCCTTCCATTGTAATCTTTTTCCACCATGGAAGTGGACTTTCTCTTTAATGTTCTTTGTCCATTAGGAAGCGCCAAAAGCTAATAGGTATTGTCTTCTACAAGGAAGTCATATCCTACCACATCGCTTGATGCCATCTATCTCTGTCTCTATGACCATGTGCCTACTAATAAGTCACCACCCTCCCCCATCAGTAAGTATAATATACTAAGATGTCTAATATCTAAATGAAGGATGTCAAACAATGTAAAATCATCTTAAGAACTACTCTAAAAACTCTTTCTAGTTATGATCCCACTACTCTTCCAAAATTCATTAAATGAGTCTTTTAATTATTTACCTAAGATGCAAAATATCTTAGGTATCTATGACCATGTGCCATTGTGCTCTATCAAGTGATGATCATACTACAATGCCAGATGCCATCATGCTCTATCTCTATTGTTGACTCAAGGTCAAAATTGGCTAATTCCATATTTTGACGATGAATAAACCATTCCACTATTTATGCCTAATTATTCTACTTGAGTGAGTTTATATTAGGTAGACACACTCAAAATGCCTAAACTTGCACATCCTAACATGGACAAATCAAATCATACATGCATAAAGATTAAGATGTAAGAATAAATAGGTTTTTCCTTAAATATTTAATGTAAATGACTAGTAATAATTTTATGACTCAAATTAAGCTCATATGTGTATTGTACTCAATTAGAATGAATTAACATGCACTTGGGATGGTCTTGAAAACATGTAGATAGCAAGTGCAGTCGGATGAACTACCCAAGGGTATAACTCAACCAACAACACTTTTTCAAGGCATTTCTAGAACCTTTTGTTGGCTGAATTGGTAACACAACCAACCAATTAATGGTCCAGACCTCAACGATTGTCGATCGAGTTTCCCTAGAGGTGTGTGCTGACATTAAATCTATACACCTAAGATTTTTCCGTTTGTTTCATTTTGGAATGACAATTTTGGAGGAAAAGACGCAAACCTTCTTGTGGGGCATGTGTATGTATGCAACTAGAACATGGCTAACAAAGACATGGCAAACAAAATTACAAAAGTGTTATATCATGAGCAAGAACATAAAGAAAGAACACTAGCTTCAACGTGGAAAGTCCACACAAAGTATGAAGAAAACGCTATGGACCCCATAACACTAGGTCAAAATCCACGACCGTTAAAATTTGGTTTGGATGATGAAACTTGACAACAGTTGAAAATCACCCCCATACTGACCTATTTTTATAGCATAACTGTGGATGATCCAGTTGACTAAAGTCTACACACACATACACCTATTAAGAGATGTTTCCATTGTAGAACAATTAAAATATTTACCTTAATTGCAACAATTATATTCTCTTTATTCTTTGTTAGCAATAGACAATGCTAGTAATTGTAATATTAGGAATGTATAATGTTACATGGTATAATAATGTGTTAGTTTTTGTGATATTTCTTGTATAAAAATACACAATTTTCTACATTTACATCAAAATACAAGACCAGTACTTTCTTTTTTTCTTTTAGTTCCAAGTAAACATAAGTCGACAATTAATCCATTACTTTGACGTCAAACATACTAGTTTGTTGATTATTTTGCACTATATCATAAACATAGGTAGAATTTATTTTAATTGTGGCTTTTATCATTAAGATATGAAAATAGAAACTTAATTTTTATCTAATACATTTTTAAGAGGCACCCGCGAGTTGACCCGATGGGTGGGCTTTAGATGTGTTTTTCTTCCACCCATTTAAAATTAGGTCTTTTTGACCCGCACCCGCAACATCTCAACCTACAAACCTATTTGACTGATCTAATCACCAAGCATCAAACATGTGATGTTGATTCCTCATAGGATCTAAAGATTCATTTGACCACCTACAAGTGATATTTCCCAAAATTTGAGAGAAACCTCCTGGTGAATACTAATTGCATGAGCAATATAAAAATGAATACATACCATAGTGTACATATAATGCATATAATAGAAAACATTACATGACCATCTCCATCTTGTTGTCATCAGTAGATGGATATCACTTCTTACTTAGACTAAAATGACATGAAAGTGGACTAGTCATAGGTTTGACTTTGCTCATGTTGAATTTTTCAAGAATCTATTCGGCATAACTATGTTGCGGAGATCACAACCTAAGTTTCTCCATATCACATGTTAATTTCATCCCTTGTGTCTACTTTGTTTGTCCCAAAATTTTCACATGAAAGGCTTGTGAAAGCTATGTCTTCAACTTTTGGATCGAACAAACACTGCATCCCTGAGTCTACTTTGTTGCTTCTAAATTCTTCATATCAAAGGATTGTGAAAGTTGTGTCTTCAACTTTTTGATCAAATGAAGACCTTGTCTAACTTTCAACATTTTATCCACATAGATTAATAGAAGAGTGAAGTCATCACTAAAAAACTTCCTTATGTAGACACATGGATTTACAATTGACTTATGATAGTTGTGACTTTACATCAAATTATGAAATTTCTTATACTATTGTTTGGAATCACATTTCAACCCATACAAATTCTTCTGTAGTCTACACTTAATATGCACTTTTCCCTTTACCTAGAATTCTTCTCAATGTATCATCTAGATCTCCTAAGCTAGGTCAATGTGAAGACAAGTTGTCATCACATCCATCATCTCAAGCTTCATACTGAGGGTAGAAATCAAGCCTAGAACCAATCGTATAGAAGTAAATTTTATAGGAAAAATAGCTTATCAATATCCAATTGTGTTGTTTGGCTAATACCTCTCAATGACAAGCTGGACTTTGTATGTAAATTCCAGACCATTTTCGTCTTTTTCCATCATGGAAGTACACTTGTTCTTTAATGTTCTTTGTCCTTAGGAAAGCGTCAAAAGCTAATAGTTTATCTCTTCTTCAAAGAAGTTATCTCCTCCCAAATCACATGACGCCATCTTTCTCTGTCTCTATCACCATGTGTCTCTTAAAAAGGCACCACCTCCCCGATTAGTAAGTCCAATATACTAAGATGGCTAATATCTAAATGAAGGATGTCAAACTATGTAAAATCTCCTTAAGTACTGCTCTAAAGACTAATATTTTAAAAGTGTTTAAATGAGTCTTTGAATATAAACCTAAGATGCCAAATATCTTAGGTCTCTATGACCATGTGGCAATATTCTCTATCAAGTGATGATTATACTACATTTCCAGATGCCATCATGCTCTATCTCTATTATTGACTCAATGTCTTAATTGACTAATCCTGTATTTGACGATGACTAAATCTTTCCACTTATTTGTGTCCAATGCTTCTATTTGAGTGACTGCATATTAGATAGACACACTAGAAATGCCTAAACTTGCACATCCTAACTTGGAGAAATCAAGTCATACATGCATAAATATCAAGATTTAAGAGAAGATAGCTTTCTCCTTAAATCTTTGATGTAAATCACTTCTAATAAATTATCACTTGAAGTTAAGATCATACGTGTAATAGAATCAATTAAAATCAATTAATATGCACTTGGGAGGGTCTTTAAAAACTCAAAATAGCATTTGTAGTCGGATGAACTACACAAGGGTATAACTCAGGCCACAACACTTTTCACAGGCATTTCTAGAACCTTTTATTGGCTGAATTGATAACACGGCCAACCAAAAATGGTCCAGACATCAAATAATTTTGACCAAGTTTCCCAGAAGGTAACTCAAATGATAATATTATAGAAAGGTATGTTAGCTGAGTTTCCTAATTGGTAACTCAAACAACAATATTGTAGCAAGGCATGTGCCATTTCATCCGATTATGTTGTATACCTTCAAGAACCAAATTTAGACTTTGAAGATATTGATCCCTTATCTTTTTCACAAGAAATAAATTGTGAAAATTCCTCTAAGTGGCTTGATGCCATGAAGGAGGAACTAATATCTATGGATAAAAATCAAGTATGGGACCTTGTACCTTCGCCAGAGATTGTTAAACATATTGGTTGCAAATGGGTCTTTAAGACCAAAAGGAACTCAAACGGTGAAATAGAAAAGTATAAGGACAGATTAGTAGCTAAAGGTTTCACACAAAAGGAAGGCATTGATTATAAGGAGACCTTTGCTCCAGTATCATCAAATGACTCTTTTAGGATAAACATGGCCTTAGTGGCTCATTTTGATCTCGAGCTACATCAAATGGATGTGAAAACAACATTTTTGAATGGGGATTTATCTGAAGAAGTCTATATGGACCAACTAGAAGGTTTCATTGATAATAGTAGAAGTCATATGGTTTGCAAATTAAAGAAATCAATTTATGGACTTAAACAAGCATCCTGACAATGGTATGTAAAGTTTAACACCATTATATCAACCTTTGGGTTAAAACCAAATATTGTTGATCAGTGTACATACCTCAAGGTCAGTGGGAATAAGTTCATAATATTAATTCTTTATGTGGATGACATTCTACTAACAAGTAATAACCTTGTTATATTAAATGAAATTAAAGAATTTCTTTCCTCTAACTTTGAGATGAAAGATATGGGAGAAGCTTCATATGTACTCGATATTGAGATACATCATGATCGAGCTAAGGGCATACTCGGTATATCCCAGAAAGCTTACGTATCTCAAGTATTAGAGAAGTATGGAATGAAAAATTGTTCACCTGGACCTGCACCTATAGTTAAAGGAGATAAGTTTAACTCCAAGTAGTGTCCTAGTAGTGATATAGAAAGGAATGAAATGAGGAAAATACCATACGCATCTGTAGTTGTGAGTCTACAATATCTTCAGATATGCACCCGACCAGACATTGCTTTTTCTACTGGGATGCTTGGCCGTTACCAAAGTAACCCAGACATGGACAATTGGAGAGTCGTGAAGAAGGTGATGCGCTATCTGCAAGGAACAAAGGATTACATGCTTACATATAGAGGGACAAACCACCTTGAGGTTACGGGATATTCAGATGCATATTTTGCAGGATGTCTAGATAGTAGGAAGTCTACAACATGCTATGTCTTCCTATTAGCTGATGGTGCGGTATCATGGAGAAGTATTAAACAAAAGACTACAGCTTCACCTATCATGGAAGCTGAACTTATAGCTTGCCATGAAACATCATCACATGCGATATGGCTAAAGAATATGATACAAGATCTTAAGGTTGTTGACTCAATTCATAAGCCAATACAGATATATTGT
The DNA here is from genome assembly GCA_963693085.1 of Alisma plantago-aquatica. Classification (NCBI taxonomy): domain Eukaryota; kingdom Viridiplantae; phylum Streptophyta; class Magnoliopsida; order Alismatales; family Alismataceae; genus Alisma; species Alisma plantago-aquatica. Next base: position 1,436,230,912 of record OY856409.1, read on the forward strand.
GATAATGAAGCCGCAGTCACTTTTGCTAATAATGATAAAAGCACAATGGCATGCAGACATCTAGACATAAAGTTCTATGTTGTTAATGAGCGAGTTGACAACAAGATGATAATGATTGATCATATTGGTACACAATATATGATTTCAGATCCTCTTACAAAAGGGCTAGCTCCAGGATTGTATACATCTCATGTAAATAATATGGGTCTGAGAACATCATTTGATGTGTAATATCACAATGTAATATTTATTATGTGATCACATATTTGACTCGCTACCTCTGTTTCAATACTAGTTATAACAGAACGTCAGTTTTTGACATAAATGAGGACCAGAGAATAGATTTGAGGTCAATCTATTCATAAAGCTTATCTCACTACATATGAGATGATTAGATATTGTAGTACATAGATGGAAATACTCGTTTATTGAGTATCAACCTCTATGACTCATATTTAATCCTTTTATATGGAAGTATTTATAGGGCATCAATGGAAAATTATTAAATTTTATTTCCATGGCATTTTGGACCAAGTGGGAAAATGTTAAATACCTTTTAGTGTGGCCCAAAATAAATATAATATTAGATAAAATATTTCCATAAAATGATGCATCTGTTAGAGATGGGATGGTTTCCCACAACCGACAATCCTCTTCATGGTGGATAAAGAGGCTTTATGATTTATTATATAAAGGATGGTTCTCTCTCCATGAGACACTATCTGGTAACCGACTCCACCCATCGGAGAATCTATCAGGAGAGAGAAACCTTGTTCCTCTTTACGTACGCTTCCGCTTGGGGACGCTCGCTTCAGTGGAAACGCTCTGTGCCTTCTCTGTTGAGTGGACGTGGCCGTTGTTCCTGCACAACAGGAAAAATTTAGACCAATCTTCATGGAGGCTTCTCAGAATACTGGTATGTCCCTTTAATAGAGATATCTTAATCTGGTTAGGGATCCGCAAATTTTTATGTTCTTTAGATTGCTACTGGTGGTCCTCGAGAATTAATCCCCTTTTGCTCCCGCAGCCATGTTACTTACGAATAGTTTAGTTTACTAGCACAATGAACCATGTTAATTACCACAGTCTGTTATCGGTATAGTGTACAGATTTATACTCCTGGCAATACAAAGCATGTCCAGTAAGTATGGCTTCGTCTGTGGTAGACCAGGTTCAAAAAGCACTTAACTTTTGGAAGAAGCGGAATCAATGCATGAAGGGGTTGTATTCTCGTCATTGGAACCTGCTACAATCTGAAAATTATTTGAGGCTGTTTCTCAAGCAGGATCAACTTACCAGATCACTCACTTTAATGAGTTGCTATGAAGGTACGGAGGTGGAGTCATACTTGGGTGACCTTTGAAGCATATAATTTAGTAAACTCTAGAAAGTTATATGTAGTTCCTATACTCCCAGTCTGTACGTTAACTTTTTTAACTTGGTTTCGAACAAATGTTGGGATGCTTTAAGGAAATGTTGTGCATCCGATTCACTTAGTCTATTCTTTTGTAGTTACATTCATTAATATATAATTGTTCTCGTTAATGACTTTTGTCTCATTCTCTTATCAGGTTTAAAAGTGTACTCCATACCAAGCCTGTTGAATGTAACAAATTAATATTAATATTAGACGTGGGTATCTGGTGATTACTTTATTACTATGTGACTAAAGTCGGTTTAAAGCAGAAGGAAGCTATATCAAGTTCACTGGTTAGGTATTTTTTAGAAACGAGTTCTCATCTCTGAAAAATGTGTATCAGGATTATTTATCCTCAATAAAAGGATTTAACTTTTTAATCATGCCCTTCATTTGCTTAGTGGATATGCTGAGTTGGGTTCCATGCTAGTTGTAACGTAAATTGAAAGACCAATCAGCATTTGCTTTTGTTCTTGTATGCTCATGAAACCCATATGTAAGCTTGGACTGAGACTTGTCGTAAGTACCAGAAATGGAGTCTCTTCTTAGCCCAAGAATAGTGCTATAACATACACAAATCAATGATCAGTAACTAACTGTATATAACATTTCTTTTGTAGTATTTTGTCAAAGTACCTACAGGTGCACGCTTGCTATGTCTTCTGGATTTTGGATGGAACCAACCTACTCAGGTCAGTAATTTGCATACTACCAACCCAAGTATGATGAGTAAGTAAATGTCAATGTGCCTATCTCTATCTTTACCATAATCACCCATGAGCTAGATAACTATTGGATACTCACTTGACACACTTATGTAATTTTGCATTCACACCATTTATTATAATAATATATTTATTTCTAAAGTTTTGTTCCTATCTCATAGTGTTTGTTTTGTGTGGCATATCACAATAATTTGTTGATCCATTTTGGAAAATCTAATTGTAGTCTAATCCACCAATATAGGATTCCATGTTGACATGTGGTTTGTTGGCAATTTTTTATCAAGTATAATTGTATTATTGTTGTAAAGATTACTCAAAAGGTTAACATATTTACTGTGAGCATCACCTCATACATATGATAAATTGATGAGGGTGGTTATAATATGAAATAACGACCAATGTCATCAACATCTCCTATATGACATATCAACACGTGTTATCATTCCACAAACAAAAGTTGATGTACCAAAATGAATTGACTGATGCGAACTAATTATCATTTGCAAAATTTTGGTATATTGGTATCTAGCCTATTATGCTTGATATGATTTTTGTTGTATATGTTTAAAATTTGTTGTGGGAATTCTTATTTCATTTACTTGTTTTCTCTCTCTCTCCTCTCTCTCTCTCTCTTTATTCTAGCATACAACAACATATTTACTTGTTGACATCCCAAGTTTGGGTTGTAAACGATTGACAAAACATTTGTTACATATGTAAATATTATTTTAATGATTTGTTTTGATATCTTTCTACCCAATGATATTTCACTTTTTATTTTTGCACTATTGTTGTGTCAACATACATTTTTCCAAGTGATGGTCTATGCTTTTGCCATATTTTTTCTTAGCGTTGCACATGATTGATTCAAAGTTGTTATATGATATAATTTCTATTAATCATGTCCTTCAACTGAAATGATTTATCTAGATTATCATAGCATTCATACGTCATTGCTATTGTTGTAATGCAAAAAATGTGCACTTATTGTAGCATGCCAACAAATCCATATAAAATTTTAAACAAACCATTTCTGGCCTCCTACTTTTAAAAAAATTGTTGCTAAATTTTATAATTATGTTTTCATTTTTGGTTCTCTATAAAGTTTTTAAACTTGGTACGTTTATATTCTTTTTAGGATGACTAAGGCTTCTAGTAGATTTGTTTCCACTAAATTTGACTCATACATATGTAGTACACTCTCACATGGAATGTAGATACACCCTTCCAGTTTTATGATGAATCATATAGTCTCATATCTACATTTGAGATGGATTATACAATGCAAAATAGAGTACTATATGACATCCTATAACTTATCTTTGAATACCACCATTATTTGTTGTGGGCTTCATATACAATATAGCTGATCTACATAGGTAAATATCAGTTTGCAAATATCAACTAATCTTGCAATATGATTGTATGCATTATGTTCTAATTGTATTATGTATCAAACTTGAGTTTGATATATATCTTCAAATGAGTTACAATGCATATATTTTAGATAAATATTAGTTTCTATTTATTAATCAATCTTACAATATGATGTAATTTGTTACATAAGTTTCACGCTACATTAGATAGGGTACAATATTGACTAGAGTTAGATTTATTAATGCTCAAGATTTGTGTTGTGAAATTTAATGAAAGTTTGTTTGGCCAATCTATTGTATTTGAGTCTGCTGATGTTGCAAATTGATAAAAGTCCATGAACTATACAACAGATATGTTCCTCGATTTTAATCGTCCAAAACATCCAACATCCCATTTTTTTTTTGATTATCTTGTTGGATACCATACCAACTTCTACATGAAGGATGGCAAACATGCACGGCTAACATTTTGCCGCCTGATTGTGTAGAGTGTTGGTGAAGGTGTCGAAGATCTCTAAGTTGGGGTTTGCCCTATTACACAATTTGATTGAATTATTGATAGAATGTTTAGTGGTTTATTCTTAAAGTATTTTATCAATTTTATTGCATTCTTACTAAATTTTTTTATACATTAATAGTATTAGTTTGGAAAATCTTCTCTGTATAGTTCACACTTACTGTTATAAAATTTTGATTATGTTTGTGTTTCAATAGAGTGCAAACATATTTATCTCAAATATTCATGGCCTACCTAGAGAAGGTAAGATGTCAAGCTCTATCTACACATGATGTTCCAATGATTACATTGAGTATTTATTATCACATTATATTTCTTTCTTTTAGAGGAATGTGGTGTAGGAAATAAAAAGGAATGCATGGTTTATGAACAACCTTCCGACATAGTTCATAGAGGCTCATTTGACATGCCTCACAATAGAACATATGTATTTAACAATTCAATTTCATAGTCGGGTTCAGATTATGGAAAGTGCCTTACATAACCCTCACACATCAACTAGAATCAATAGAAAACTAAAGCTACCATTACAAAACACTTCAGATCAAAATACTTTTGATTGTAAACCCAACTCAATCTAGTTTAGATAATCTTTACTTAAACTTTTTATAGTCATGGATGCTACTGGTGCATCAAATGTGTGACATATATTTACTTGCAACACTATATCCATTTGGTGTGATCTTCACCACAATCACTAGTAATTATGATGTAGATTTCTAATCTTTGTTTACTTTTTGGAATTTCAGGGGATCCGGTATGCTTTTTTGTATCATGAGCAGTTGGATATAGTTTGACTACGTTTTGTGTTGCTATACTCTATCAAGAGGATCATGAACCTGAGCTCAAGATTTGAGCCTCTCCGAAGTTGTTCCTTAAAGGGCATAGACAAGACATCAATCATTGTTTTTTTTATATTTCCTATCGAGACCAATACTTTAAAGTCTGGTTTCAGTGAGATGATGATAACACATAGGCAAGAATGATACTCAAGCTTCCATGAGCCTTTGTTCACTAATTTGTATTACCACTGCTTATTACTATATCATCAACAATTTTGTATATCCATAGCATCTAAAATATTTTAGATGAAGGAAAATGAGTACTCCATAATAACTATAAGGCATGTACTATCTCAAAAACAAACATGATAATTTCGACTACCTCCATAATAACTAGAAGGTATGTGCTTGTTGGCTCAATTTCTAGTATTTTGTTTTCCTTATATGTAACTTATAGTGTAACTTTCAGGAAAGAAGGGATTCTTTATATGTTGAATCAAATGAACTCTGCTTAAGTGGAATTTTCACACTGACACATGAGTATACAAAACTCTACAGTGAGATCTCTGTTTTCCATTTTTGATATCCTGACTTTTAGTTTGTTTGACAAGATTTTATTCTTCACTTGCCTTCTTTTTCTCTTATAATGTGGGTCATACACTTGATTACTAACTTCTTTTCAATATCCTATCAAAAGAGTTTCCAGTAAGTTACATATATTCCCATAAGTTGATTAGTATTTTCTTTTCAATAGCATGTCAAATTATTTTATTTGTCACTTCATTTTATAATTTTCTTTTGTGATCACCATATAGTCTCTGTATTTTTCATATATGCCTACTTTCTCTACATGGGTAGGACAATGAGGAAACATTAGTTTGGAAGATGCTTACCTCACAAGCCTCATGCAGACCTCACAAACTTTAGAGTGGTACATCCCAATGCTCTTGGTCTTGTGCACTTGTACTTACTAAAATGTCTCACTCAATTGACTTGGATATCAATAGGCTAGGTTGATATGGATATCTTTGTATTGATTATATCTTTGCAAATTCATTTAATAAGATGTTTACATATCTAAGACATGATCCCCCTCATGATTGGAACATGGAGTTGTTGAGGCTGACTATGCTCAAAGTCATACCTCATAAGTTATCAAGGAAATATTATGTGATCTTAAACCATGTTTGAGTGTGTTTCATGTTGTGTATAAACAAGCTTATGTTTTTCTCGACGTTGGTGTCACATTAACTGACTAGTCTAAGTTTTTTTTCTTTGCAGGCTAGAAGATGTGAAAGACGTTGCACACAAATATATTTTTAGTAAACTGATGAGTAGGTTAGATGTTGGAAGAAATACAATATGGTATGGTCTTTTCCTAGTTTTCTCAAGAAGGAGCCCAAGTTCTTGCAGCACAGTGATGAAGGAATTGTGAGGATTACTCCCACCAAGAACAAGTTCTTGATGTCAAGTCTATAATTAATAATAAACAAATTTGATAACATCTAGTTCACATGTGCATGTCTTTTCATTATATCAAGTAAGAGATGGTCAAAGGATGTAGAGACTATTGTATTAATTAGAAAATGTTGTGTGAAAGAGTGTCTCATGGGTGTTGTATTTAATAAAAGGGGAAAGGTAAAATGTCCTCCCCTAGTAGTTTTTATTTGATTATAAATAAAAAAGATAGATGTTTTAGATTTTAGACTTTAAAAATGTTAGTTCAAATTACAATTGGTGTCAATTTAGAAATCTTGGTAATGAACTTAAAATTGAATTATTAAAAGCCAAAAAAATGCCATCATTCACAAAAACTATGCCATTAGTGCCATGTTTTATATGCCATTACACTCAATAATAAATATTTCATACAAAATCCTAATACATAATAGTGGCATTTGTATAAAACCAATTGATATTATAGTGGCATTTGTATAAAAGCCAAATGATATTATAGTGGCATTTTAATAAAAGCCAAACGATGTTTTAGTAATTTGATATTTATTGAAAGCCATTAAAATCAAACATTTAGTGGCATTTACAATTTATGCTACTATCTCTCTAGTGGCATTGGTACTAGAGGTATTTTTTTAATTGTCAACAAATGCCACTAAAAGTTTTTAGTGGCATTTGTTAAATGCCACTAATGTGTATATTTGTTGTAGTGTTTGGAGGTTGCAACTACTGTAAATACATGTGTTATTTGGTACTTGTTCAATCTACGTCTCCCTTTCTGTGCATATTTAGTTGTATTTAAAGTTCATACTTACAATATTATGTTGGAAATATTTGAAGGAATATGAATTTCGGTTAAGTGGTTTTAGCTCTATTCACCCCCCCTATAGAGCCCACTGTAGATCCAACACATATGACCATGTTCCTCCTTAAAGTCACCACCTCCCCCATCACTAAGTATAATATGCTAAGATGTCAATCATCTGGATGAAGGATGATGAACTTTGTCAAAATTTCTGACCCATGGTGATAGCTTATATAACAATGTGTTAAGAACAACGAATTTGTTCCCCAAACTTCCATGTCTGGTTGTGGGAAGGTGTGTGATATTAGTTATTGTCTAGCAACTCTCTATATTATTATAGAAGGGTATGTTGACGGCTGATGAAGATGGGGGAAAACGCCCATGAAATCCATCCTTTCAGAGATGAGCAGATTGCATATGGAGGTCAGGGGGTTTCCCCTCCATGGACATAAGTTTTTATCATAACCTTTGGATGTGCTATTTTGGTTCTTTCTCCGCTGTTTGGTTGCACGCCTGCAAGTAGTTTGAGTCTGTCGATGGCTAGCCTTTGACGTTGCTATCTTCCCATGTAGATTAAGGCTTACTCGGGCGGCTTGATGTCACACTTTGAAGGTGGTCATACTTTCAGTGATTGTTGAGTCATTTGTAAGCAGCTCTTAATCTATGTGTTAGTTTCTAGCATAGGATAGGGGTTTGTTTCCATCTCTCTCTCCTTCTGCTTCTTGGAAGGTCTTGGTGTAGGTCTTTTGTTGTTTTATAGATTTATATCCTGGTTGTAAGGGGTTCTCCTTTGTGCCCAAAGTTTTTGGACTTCATTTAATAGTAACACGCTTTTTGGACCGACCAAAAAAACTCTCTATATATTATGAGCAGTGCATAGAACCATGGGGTGTTGTCTGGTTTTGCAGGAGGAAAATAAACAATATTATATCTAAATAATACTTCTTCTCAAATTTAACAAATTTATACCTCCTCTTCCCACTCTCTCTCTCTCAACTACAAGTGAGTCAATATATACTGGTAGGGTAGACATTGGAAGTATTACGTAAGTGGCGGTATCCAAATATATGGTGGTACATTGTACTTTACACATATATGATGCTTTTTTGGTGTGGGTTTTCTTACTAGAAGTGTGTACCTACATCGAATTCGTATTCCTAAGTGTTGTTTGATTTGGTCCATTTGTATTGATTGTAAGAGGTCAACATGTAACATCTTTGAGATAACCAAGGAATATATGTTTCTTATCAAAAAAAGTTAAATTTTTAGTTACTATCAAGGTTATACCTCAATAGAAAATTGATTCCATTTCATAAGTGATATAATTTCAATCATTTCTATATTTTTTTGAGAAGTGGAAAACCTAGTGGTAATATGTATGCATGCTATTACTATATTTCCAACGAGAATGGAACAAAAAACAATGTGTTATAGATGAGAATATGAACTCAGTAAAAATTACAAGCAGATAAAGAAAGAATAATCGGTTTTATGTGGGAAGGCTTCACATAGTATGAGGAAAAAACTACTGGCCCAAGGCAGGAAAATATACTATAAAGAATAAATGCAATGTTTTTCTCAAGTTTTGAAGCCAAATCCAAAAAGAGACAACCAGAGGGATATAGAAAATACTAATGTATCAATAGATCATTATAGCTACACCACTCCAGGTCTTCCTTGGAAGATACCATTTTCCACAAAATGCACTGTGGTAGACATCTTGAAGAGGAAAACCTAGGAGACCAGACAACCTTTCCCTCACTATGAAAATTTCTCACAATTTTGGTCATCATATCTAACACATTTTTTCTTAATTTTGATATTCTCCAGTGTAAGAAACTTATTATCTAAAACATCACGAAGTTAGTGATATCTCACATCTATCTACCTTTTCCATGCATTGTGCACTATGTTTTTGTAAAAAATAAATCTATTCCAACTATCACATAAAATGTTTGATCAACTTGATTCATGCTTAACTCTCCCATAAATTTAACATTCCATAGCATTTCCATTCATTCTTTTGTTGTTTCTATGTGCTCTCTCTCTATAGTCGAAATAAGAACACACTTTTGCAACATGGACTATCAAAATATGGCCCCCCTATATCACTAGAAACATACCCAAAGTCACACTTACTACGATCAACGTCACCTATAAAATGACCATCAATGAATCCTTTCAAAACTAGTTCAAAATCACCAAGCATCAAACACGTGTTGTCCGTACCTCATAATTATCTAAAGATCCAGTTGGCCAACTACCAGTGACCTTTCCCAAGATTTGTGAGAACCCTACTCACAACACCAATTTCATGAGAAATATCACGATGAATACATACTTTTGTGTACATATAACTCCCCACATTAAAGAAGAGGGGATCATGACCATATCCTCCTTCTCCTCACCAGTAGACATGTATGACTTCTTACTTAGTTAGAAATGACATCATAGTGGACTAGTCATGGGTTTCCCTTTTCTCTATTGTATCCTTTAATAATATGTTCCTCATAGCTTTGATGTGATGACCACAACCTATGTTGTTGTCTATCACAAACATTATTTCACACTAAACATTCATTATATTACTTAAGTAATGTATATGAATTGAACCATTATATCAATTTGAATATTGTTCATGAATGGCTTATTTGACTATCAAGCAAGATCTAGTTAACATGAAACTTTCCCCAATTTATTACCCATTAACATTTAATACAACTATTGAATTCGTTGATTATTAGTCAATCTGAATCAAAATTTCAACATGATTGTGGAGATTAAGAGGAAGATAAACACTCACCTCAAGAACCATGAATCTTAAAAATGTTTCCCATATTTGGAAATGTCTACAAAACCAACCAACTCCCCAAGTCTAGTTCATGTCTTGATCTTTTCAACTCAGACAACCACAAAAAGGAAAATAGGATAGAAAGAAACAGAAAATAGTGAATTGATATCCTTCTTTTCATATCAAAGGAGGAACTAATTTGAGACATAGGAAAGAAGAAAAGTAGATTCATCATGACATAATATGTAAAGAAAATCAACTTACTTGATATCATAGATTATATGAATATAAAACCCTAGATCATCATCTCCACCTCTTTCTCCTTCCAAACCCTAACGCTCCCTTTTTCTCAAGAATTTCAATTTTATGCATCAAATTATAGATTATGATAGCTTCTTGAATGTTATGTTAGTGATATAGATCAATTGGGGTGATTGTAACAATTACAAACAAGTACTTCATTGCATTTTTATATTTTTGCTAAATTTGTTGATGGCTGAGTCATTCTTGTCATAAAACTAGACCGATGAAGGGATTTTTGGTCATTCAAACATGCTAAAACTTTTTGAATATGTAACACTTTATCTGAAATAGATTTTCTAAAATATAGTTAAAATTAGAACGCAAAATGTAATATCATAAATATAATAAAACATATATTATTGAACCTATAGGATCCAAATTACGTTGGTAGTGATATCAATAATCAAATTACGAGTTCATAAACAATGATTGGTATCTAGAAATACTTCATTGTTACCTAACAAATTGGAGAAGTTTGTGAACAACTTTAACATAATATAGTTAATAGTTTTAAAGTGACAAGATAATCACCCCTTCATAGATATCTAGATCAAAATTAAGGCATGGAATTCATCTCCTTATCATACATCCTATGTTCCTTGAACCAGAGCAGACTATTCGAGATATTTTGAGATCAGTGTCATATATTGACTCACATGAGCATGACCATGTATTTCATAGTCTTTATTATCAAGTGGTTGGAATATGAATCCTAATGGAGGGAGAAATTCCATCTACATCACTAAAAATATTTCTCATGTGCCATAGTGTAGCCAATCACCACCTCTCTGACAACTCATATTTCAGAGCATGTTGGCCTAGCTTTAAAATACATAGAACAACATCTGATCATTGTAATGAATTTTGGTCTATGCATCACAACCACTACTATCACAGTTGAGATATGAATCTGACATGCCACTAGATGAATTCCACGTGTCAATAAAAAAGTGGGAGTATCCAGTACAACTTGTTGTCTAACAAGTACCCATGTATCTAAGTTGATATCTAATTTGATGAAAAGAAAGACATGGTTATCACTCATCATACATGGTGTAGGGTCATTTATTATTGTTGTCCTATACGATCAACAATAATAACCAACTAAGGACATAATGAGAATACATAGTCTTCTAAAACATATGATGTCATGTCCAAGTCCTCAAGAAAAACTATATGTGATTGAGTTAAAACTATTTAAGACATTATTAGGTTCATTCATGATCTCAATATTGAATGAAGATAATAAGTGGAACTTTCCTTTTTTAATAAAAAATCAACTACAAATAATCCCTTTTACAATAATCACATATGGTTCTTATGGAATACAAACAATAATCTCCCAGTTGTAGTAGAGACAATAACTCATTAATCTTAGTCTAATGGATTTAACATGACCATCTTTCTTCTATAGTGATAGTGCTCTAGTGAAGGGAACAACAACATTCCTTTTAGTTGGCAACCTATAGATTTTCTAATCTCCTTGTTTTATGATCTCTTGTATGAGATGGTAGAATCATAGTATATGTTTTGAATTCTACTACGATCTGGGTTCCTTATCGTGTGGAATGTCCCCAACCTTGTTATAATAGATCTCTATTAAAACATCAATATATGGAACCACTCTTAGTTCAATAATGAACTTCTTGATCAATACAACTTCCTTTGTTGCACTGAACGCAATAATGTATTCTGCCTCTATTGTAGAATCAATAATTGCCTCTTGTGTGGAGCTTTTCTAGCTCATAACTCTGCCATTGTGGTAGAACACAAAACCTAATTGTGATCCTTATCTATACCTGTTAGTTTGGAAACTTGTAATGGTGTAACCTCTTAAAACCAATTATTCTACACCATCATAGATGAGGAATTTATCATGAGTTCTTCTCAAGTACTTAAGGATATTCTTCACATCAGTCTAGTGACCTTCAATGAGATCGAATTCATATCCTCTCATCATTCTTATGTCATATGCGAGGTCGATACATGTACACAAAATTTCATACATGATAGATACAATTGTAGGTGCATATGAAATAGTATCCATGTGTGCACTGTCTTAAGAAGAGTTAGGGCATTTAGCCCTAGACATACTTACTCCATGTGACATGGTTAAGCTTCTTTTTTTAGACTCTTGAATTGTGAGCATTTTCAGCACTTTGTCAATGTTAGTACTTTGACTAAGACCAAGGTGCCTTTTATATCTATCTCTATAGATTTAGATCCCTATTCTATAGTTGTCCCTTATGCCCTTCCTAGAGAAGGTATTTCCCAACCATTTTTTAATGATTTGTAGAATATGTATGTCATTCCCCATCAATAGTATGCATCTACATATAATATGAAGAATACAACTATGCTCCCACTCAACCTTCTTGTAAAAACAAGGTTCAACTTCATTTTGGATAAAGTCAAATTGTTTGACTGTGTCGTCAAAATGAAGATTCAATCTTTGAGATGCGTGATTCAATCCATTGATTGACCTTTGTATCTTATATACTTTATTGGATTCATTTGGAGTGATAAAACATTTAGTTTGTGTCATGTATACATCCTCAAGAATATTTCCATTAAGGAATGAAATTTCTTAACAACCATTTGCCAAATCTCATATTCATAATAAGTAGTAACAACAAGCATAATCCTAATGGATTTAACCATGGCATCTAGTGAAAAATTATCATCATAGTTGACACCTTGAACTTGTTTGAATCATTTTACCAATCTCCCTTTCAAAGTTGGTACATTACCATCCATGCTAGTCTTCTTCTTGAACTTTGATTTGCACCTTATGGTTTCTATCATTCAGGTGGATGGACTAAGGTCCATACCTTGTTGATATATATGGTTTCCATCATGGATCTCATGGTTTCTAGACATTTCTTAGAATATGACCCCTTAATAACCTCTATGTAGGTTGATGGTTCCTCATCATTAATGACCAACACATCATCTTCTTGAGCCATGTGAAATCCAAATCTCTCTATCTTAAGACATGTCATATTAGACCTAAGAGGTTCTTGTGTCACTAGAGTTTGGATTCCAAAATAGTTGTGATTCCTCTTTTTCCTTGTCAACCTCCTTAAGTTCAATATTTTCTTGTTGGACTTCAAATTCTTTTCATTGGATACACATTGCATAATTTAATAAAAACATCAATAAATGTAACAAAGTACTAGTAATAACCTCTAACATTTGTGCTAAAAGGTCCACACATGTCAGTATGTGTGTGTCCTTATAAGTTAGTTTTCCTTTAAAAGTTTTTAGTAAAGGGTTTTTTTGTCATCTTTCTTAATAAATAGGATTTACATGTCTCAATTGCTTTATAATCAAATGATTTTAGGCATCCATCTTTAGGGGGTCTAGAAATGTTCGCTCATTTATGTGGTCTAGATGAAAATGCCATACAGAAGATTTGTTTGAGTTATCGAGTTTTGGCTTCTAGTGTTCATGTTATAGATATGTGTCTCAATATCTAAAAAATGAAAACCATAAGAAATCGGGGCAGTACCATAAACAATATCATATTACTGCTAGCAGATCAACCATTTTGATGTGATATTAAAAACCATTTTTTTCAAACATAAAACATAAATGATGTTACTATTAATGGCTAATACATAATAGTAGTTCGTTAACTCCATTAATTTCCCATTGGGCACAGATACATAGTAGGTGCCTGTAGAAGTGGTAACAACTCTTGCTTCATTTTGCTACGCATAATCAACTTCCCCTTTCTTCAAGGGTCTAACACTTTTTAGATTGTGCATATTTGAACATATGTGAGATCCACATATGGTATCTAATACCCATGTTTACGAAGTAGATAAGTTTACTTATGTAACATTTATATCTGAAGTGGATATATCTATCCCTTGCTTATTTGTATTTCATTCCTCAAGGTATAGAAGATAATTTCTACTCTAATTTCCATGTTGGTGACAATTGTATCAGTAACCTTCTTTTTGCATGCCTCCTTTAACTTTGATTGTACTAGACTTTTTTCTAGCTTTAGAATATTTCTTGGATTTACCTTTTCCCTTAGACATTCATTATCTTCTACTGACCATTAGCATAAAATTTGTCTTGTCTTTCATTTTCCCCTCAAATTCTCTTTCAACATGAGAAGTAGCTCTATCAATGCCTTGAAAATATTATTCATGGCTTAGTTTATGACAAATTGTTTGTATGAATTTGGAAACCATTGCAAAATCACATATGTTTCCAACTCTAGACCTAAAGAAAATTCTAGTCTTCTAGGACTTTTTACATACTCAATCACCTTTAGTACAAAGAGTCTAAGTGGATCACCTTCCACTATTTTCACTTATATAGTGCCTTCAAGACATCATATTTATCTTGCCTTGCTAGTTCTTGATATATATTCTTGAGTTGTGTTATAGTTTCAATTACATCCATTTTCTCATGTTATTTGTGAATATTACTATTCATGAAGAAAACAATTAGGCTTGTTATGTTCAAAGCGTCATCAAAATGGATCTTATGAGCTTCCTTATTCACCCTAGGCTCATTCAGATTTGGTTCATTAGGTACTAGTGTGTTCAGTATATAGACCTTATGCCCGTGTGTGAGAACAATTCGCAGTATCATAAACTAGTCTTTGGAGTTATTCCCGTTAGTTTTACTAATAAAGATTAATCACAGTTTGAAAGATTTATTTTTGTATTTCACTTATTTACATGAAAAGTGGTTCCATGGTAAAAATATTGATTTGAAAATTAATTTTGTTTCAAAAAAGTGATTTTGATGAAATTAATTTTGAATTTTAATTAGTTATGCTTCCACTATTTTATTTCAAATTAAATCCCTCACTATTAGTTCATAAAATTATAAAGAGGACTAATCTAGAGATCCAAGATCCAAAATATACAAAATCATGAGCCTACCAACGTTGATTCTCATAACTTAATTGTTAAGACAGGGAAAAACTACCAATTGCACCATATTGAACTCTTAATAGATGGATGCATAACTCTTTTTCATAACAATCTTGATACCTTAGGTGTTTAATCCTATTAATGTCATCTAGCTAAGTCAGGTCCAAAAGCTAATACAATAGAATATGAACCCTTCTTTGGCAGACCCACATATCCATTCTCACACTGTCATGAAATATATGTTACACCACATTTTGGCGTTCCCACTCATTCTAAATCAATCTTTTCATGTGTATTTCTTATTGGAAAGCATATAATTCTAAATACTTATTTGAGGGGCCTTATATATTTACATATACATATCCACACACCATATACTAATATTATGAATTATATACTCTTTCTACTAACAATCAACAATCATAATCATGTAACAAATAACATTGGTTATGGCCATACTAGTGTAATCCTTTGGAGCTACAAAGGAATGATATACACCTAAGGTCCATTGCATCAAATTCTTCTTCAACGTGAATTTGTGACATAATGGCTCCATGAACGCTCCCCTGTTTTTCTTGGTTGCCTCATCACACAATGTCCTCTAGATCCTATTCGATTCCTATGTCTATTACATTATTTTTAGAAACCTCAAATTACAATTTGAATGTAGTAAATTGGAGTAGAATCCATTACTATGGAATAATAGAAAGGAGTCTCAGAATTAGAAAAATATATATCAACTAGGAAAGGTTCCACCCATATCAAGCATATAACCATGCACAAATTCACCAAACAAAATGTATTTTCAATGTGTATGATTTATAGATATATCATATCATATATATAAATATTATCTTTTCTCACTGGACAATCCCGATGAGAATATGTGGATTTATATAGACATGCATGTTAATATGTAATCATTCACATCATATGTAACATCATAACCATTATAAATGGAAATCTGATCACATCAGTTCCAAGTTTTTATATATAGTAGATTGACATGGATTTGGTACCAACATAGGATCCCACGAGGAGATAGAAGAAAGAGAAGTGGAAGTAGTGAACAAAAGAATTTCATCTCCACATTTCTATCCATTGATTTTGTCAAGAATGTTATATCTTAAAGGAAGGTTTATGAGTTTATACTTTTTTTTGAGTGTAGATCTAGTGATTGATCTCACAAGCATAGAGAATGATGGTGATGACGAATTCGATCTCCTAGTGTAGCCTAAAAAGCTTCCATATGTCTGTGTCATCAACGTATATGATAGGGAACTCAACATTGCACTCCAAGGGTTGATTTGGAAGGTATTTCCTTTTCATCGGAAACATGCTCGCATTGCACAACCTCTCCTCTTCCTCTCTTTCCTTGATGGTAATGCCAGCTGGTCAAATGCAACTCTCAGGTGCCTTCTGTTTTCCCAAGAGTTTCCTCTCAAGATTTGTCAAAAGGGTGTCAGACACATGTGTCTAAACCCTGGATATCATACCCTTATATATAGGAAAGATAGGTAAATATGGTTTCTAATAAACCCTTAGAAAAAAATACTCAACAACCATTTTTCAACAGTCTGCTCTGGACAATCTGGTCAGGTGAATAGACTCAATGTGATCGGTCGACCACACATAGCTCATTAGGCCGATTTGTTAGGTTTTAGGGGAGGTAGAGAAGCAGTGGAAACAAAAATTTTCTCCCCAAAACCCAGAACGAAAGGAATCACGTCAACGTCTATATAATAGGAAAGATGGTTTGTGAATCATACCTTGTCCCGTGGCTTGTTCGACGACAGTACCTCGCGCCTTGCGTGGTCTTCATCTCCAGTCTTGGACGGTGTCTGTGCAGCTCCTGGTTGCACCGGGACTGACTCCTCCTCCTCCTACCAGACTGTCAGATGACAGTTGTCCTCCTAAGCGACAGTGACCTCCCGCCTCTGAAGTAGTCCACACGGACCACCTGGAACTCCACACTCCTTGTCCCATAAGGAAGTGGAAGGAGTCGCACCCTCCTGTTGATGTACTAGTCGCCAACACACTCTCCTGTAGCTAATTGCAACTGTAGTTGTCTTTCCCTTGCTGCACCTCCCTTTGCGGGAAGCACTTGCTCGGGCTCTCTCTCGATTACCGAAACTAGAGAGAATGACAACTTTGCAGAGCAACCAACTTGCACTGAGTTGTAGTATGAGAATCCCCCAATACCCCCTATATATAGGTGGGTCATGGGACAGGGTTCTCTGTCCCCGGCAATATGGGACTAAAAGCAGGAGTAGAAGGGTTTGAGATTTTCCACAAAAGCAACCAACTCACAACCTGAACCGGTCGGTTGGAGCACCAACCGATCGGTTCACAAGTGAACCAGTCGGTTGGTGGTCCTGGTCGATCCCAGATTGACTTTCCTTCTTTTGTTTGTAATTGGTATCGAATACCAATCCTTGTTCCAATCAAATTGGGCAAGTGAAATGCAAGGCAAATTCTCACCAATCCTACTTTCCCAAGTTGCTTGGTTGCACCAGTTGAACCGATCGGTTCAACACTTGAACCGCTCGTTTCACTCTATGCATGAGCCGATCGGTTCAACACTTGAACCGCTCGTTTCACTCTATGCATGAGCCGATCGGTTCAACAATTGAGCCGACCGGTTCAGCAACCTCAGCTGACCGGTTCATCACATGAACCGATCGGTTGGGAGTGCAGATTGTGCAGAATTAGTCAATTGTGATTTGAATCAATCTGATACTCTAATCAATGCGTCCAACACCTTGAACATTATGATATTGAGCTATCGATTAATTGAGTGTTTAATTGAACTACTAAACTCCTTTAGTAATTAATCTAAACATTGCTTGTGGACAAAACTCCTCTTCCAGGTTAAATCCTATGTGTGTGACCCTGCAGGTCCATTTCACGTTGGCAGTGAAAGTCCATAACACTTATGACTTCACAAGCAAAGAGAGGTGCCTAGTCACACATCATTGCTACCCAAGTGAAAAAGAAAGTTGGAGAACAACTTTCAATCCTACAATCTGTGAATGGTGTTATAGTGAATGTATAATTCCTTTGTCACTGATATCCTGAATGAACTCGAGGCATGGAACAGTCATCCTGTCAACATTCATTCATTTCCTTGATCTCAGAGCAGACCGAGTGAGATGTGTGTGACATCAATATCACATATTAATTCACACGTGCATGTGCATGCCTTTCTCAATCCTACTCATCAAGTGGCCAAGGATATCAAACTCCCTTAGGAGGGACAAATCCCATATCCATCACTCACCCCTCAAAAGCCCCATGTGTCAAAGCCACCCAATCATCACCTTTATAACAACCCATGTTTCAGGACTGTGTTTGATGATGTCAAAGTGTACCCAACGACATGTGTTGAGTGTAGTGATTTTAGGTTTAAGAATCACATTCACCACCATCACTGTGAGAGCTGACTGTGACTACCAAGTCATGGTTCCATGTGTCACTCTCACGGTGGGTCTGTCCGGTACCTTGTTCTCTAACAAGTACCTATGTGCTTGGTTTGATATCACCATATCATGACTAATGAGATTTTGTCATCAACCAACGCACAATCTAGTCTTCAGTGTTATTGATGTCTATGGTTATTTCCACAATAACAACCGACTAAGGACTAAACAAGAATGTATACTCTTAACATCCGTATGATCTCATTGTTTAGGTCCTTAACCTAAAAGCATACGGCATTGAGTCAAAACATTCTTTAGACATCTATCATGTTACACCATCATCTCAGAAACAGTTTAAACATATAGATTGGAAATTGCCTTTATTATTATTATTCAAATCATTTACAAAGTATCGCATTACAATCATCACATGACTTACTCTATGGGCATACATACCAACAGACTCCCACTTGCACTTAGAGCCAGTCACCAAGGAATCACAGTCCTTGTGACCTAGCATGACCATCACGCTTCTGCTGAGAAAGGTCCTTAGTCAGTGGATCATCTATGTTGTCTTCAGTTGGTACTTTGCAAATCTTCACATCTCCTCGCTGTACGATCTCTCGTATGAGATGGAAGCACCACAGTATGTGCTTGGACCACTTATGTTGTAAGGACCCTGACCTGCGTTTAGGGTATACCCTATTTGTTTTGCTTAATCTCGGTGCTTTGATGCTTTCTAATCACCTTTAAGTGGTGATTAGGGTTTTGTTGTGCTTTGTTGAGAGTTCGAGGGGCTACTTGAAAATAACCCAAGTTTAGGGTTTTGTGTGCAAGTCTGCCATTTTGTGAGATGTTCCCCTCTCTTTGCTTCCTTTAGGGTTGAGAGGAAGGCTTGGGCTTGTTGTTTGAGTTCTCTGGGCCTGAGTTGTGCTTGTTTGGGCCTTGAGGTGCCTGGGTTGGGCTTGCTTGAGCCTTGTGTCGGCCAGGACCTGCTTTGTGTCGCCCAGTAGGCTGGTGTGTCGCCCGGCAGGCTGGTGTGTCGCCCAACAGAGCTGCTTCTTGTGTCGCCCAGGATGCTTGGTCTTCTGTAGTGGACACATGGTGCATGTTTTGGACAAGCGTCCCATGCCTTGCTAGTGTGTTGGCTTGAACCCTAGGGCAAGTGTCCCTTGGGTGGACGACACATGGCATGGTTGTACCTTGGTTTCTCCTCCCCTTCCTTCTATATATACAGCTCTTTCCCTTGCCTTAGCCTCCTTTGCTCTTTTGGTCTCTCCTCCACCTTGAGTGCACGATATCCCTCCCCTTTCTGCTGTGTTGGCCGATACACCTCCCTTGGAGCTGTGGTGGAAAATACCCTTGGAGCTGGAGTGCTTCTTCTTCTTCCTTGGAGCTTCAAGGCGGGTTGCATAGTTTCTATCCCTAACTCCTTTCCTCTCGTTATGTTCTTTCTCACATGCTAGTAGATTAGTGTACCTTGCTTTTATACCTTTGTTGGCTGATATGGCTGTGATGGGCAGTAGGCCTGACGGGCGTCAGCCTTGGGTTGGGTGATATCCTTTCCTTGTTGGTGTGTTGAACGATATGTCATCCCCTTGGATGGACGATAGGTATACCTTTGGTGAATGATAGATGAGTAATGCCCTTATTTCTTCTCATGGACGTTAGGCCTTAGTATCTTGATGGACGACATGGCTTGTTTTGGTGAGTAGTTTGGGTTGCACAACATGCAACTTGGTGCTGGCCGATAGCCCTGACGGGCGTTATCCTCTTGAGGTTGTGACGCGCGATAGAGCGAGGTGTGACGGCCGACATGGCCTGGGGTTGTGACGGGCATCACGCCCCTTTCCTTGATGTATCGGCCGTTAGAGTAGGAGGTGTTGGTAGCACATTTTGTGGGAGTCCTTCTCTCTCCTGGTGGTTTTCCTTTGTGATGACCTGGCCGCTTTGGGAACAAGTATCAAGCGTCACCCTAGGATGGGCGATATGCCTGACGGGCGTCATGCCCCATGAGCGTCGGCCGACAGATTAGTGACGAAGGGCGTTGCCCGATTTACATAGGGTGCCCGACACCCCTCTCTGACGCACGATTACCCCAGTAACGCTGTGTCGCGCAGCGTTGCTACTCACCCTCTTTGTCAGTCATTTTGCTGTGTTTGGGTAAAGGTTATGAGAAGTTCTAGTGAGGGTGTTGTGATCCTATAGTAACGGCCTTAGTGATAAGGCAGTAGTTAGCTGTGCACCAATAAACGATGGTGGTGTCTTGTTAGTAATAACAACAATGAGATGATGCCTTACTCATAAGTAAACGCAATAACGATGTAATAATATAATGTTGTTGATAACTAAGATGATGGTGATGCCTTGCTAGTAGTGGAAGCATTAGTAATGATAATAATGATGCTTAGTGACAGCTACATTAACAGTCTGCTCAATGACATAGCAATACAGATACTAGTGGATGGTGATGTTGATAATATTAATGATGGTAGCAAGAGTAGTAATGACATGCATAATGTAAGTCTTATGCTTAATTGTTAATGGCAAGGATAACTGGTAGTTGCATTAATGGTTGCTTAGTGATAAAGGTAATGATTTTGGTAACAACAGTAGTTTCTTTGTATACTCAACATAATTGTTATATAAAGTGAATACCTTGATTGTTTGTATAATTCTAAGATAAGGGTAGGCATGATTATGGTATGATGTTCTTAACAAGCTTGATCATCAAATAGTGTAATTTTGATAAATAAATTATCTTGAATGATAGCCATGTTAGCAAGCATATTCCTTATGATGAATCTATGGTTATTGTGTATCCTAACCATGCAGGTGATGTGTAGCCATGAAAGGGCTACGCGACATATGTGATGAATAACATTACCTTGATATTTGTTCTATGAGATCATATATGTAATGTGTTGGTCCCATGATGATGATGTGAGCCTTGAGAGGCAGTGACGGTACATGATGAAGGATTGATATCCTATGGTATGTGATGATCCTTGATATGGATCTGGATGGTTGGAAAGAGGCCAAGTGATAACATGTGATGATGGATCCTTGTGATGGATCAGGTTGATGAGGTTTCAATAATAATATAATGTTCATTATTCTCTGTTACATCTTGCATGTTATATAACTTGGTTTAATCATGTAATCCATCTAAAAGATACTAATTAATCACAGTGAAATCATATCATGTAGTTTGCCCTGGCCATAGATCCATCATCGTCAGGACTTGGTGATGGTGAAACGAGTTCTCCTACGAGTTAACCCGGAGCGCATATTGTTGAATATGTGAGGTTACTCCAAGCCTAAAGTAAGGAGGTAAGACTGTAACTTCGGTTACAGACTCAAATACGTATATAGAGCATGGTGAATAGGCCCATGGCTCAGGATATGTGAGGTGAAGAGCATGAATGCGTTCATGGCTCAGAGCACGGTGATCAGGCCCGTGGCTCAGTTGTACTAGCGTCGAGACCTGTACCAAGGCGGGCTAGAGTGAGGGTCGCCTATGGAGCTGACCCAGTGTCTTAGAACACTTCAGCATGTGACTACAGTCCTGCTTGTGTTGTACTCATGTACTGACCACGAGGTGGGAGGTTGTGGAGTCCGGCTCTTCCATTGACCTTGTATGGCACCAGTCTTGGGCTTCGTAGCCAGAGGTTGGATTTGAATGGTACGATTCAAATCCTCGGGGCATAATAACACGTAATACAACCGTTTAGTATTTACTGCATAGGTTAAACACAAAACATTGGTTGAGGCTTTGTTTGTGTAGATAATTATGGTATATCTGCAGGTACTTCTATATTCATCAGGTTTGTGGTAATATGCCTTGTTTGGATAATCAGGTTATGTGACATTGTATCTCATTCTGTTAAACACGTTCTGTTGAGAGATATTTTGTACAGCTAGTAAGCTTGTCGGTAAGAATAGCTTGCTATATATATTTATAGACTATTCTGGTTATACTTGTTGATAATTATCTACTGTTATAGTTATCTTGCTAAGGTTCTGTAGTTGCGGTGGGGAGTTATGTTTCCCACTGAGACAATTGTTCAATTGTCTCACTCCGCTGGTTTTTAGGTGGTCGAGGTAGACGTGGTCGTGGTCGTGGTGTTGCGGCCGAGCAACTTGAAGAGCAGTAGAAGGCAAGCGATGGATATGTTGCTGTTTTGGATGTTTTGTAGTAGAGTCTAGAGTCATCCCTGTACTCTCAGGTCCTTGGCAGTGTTTTGATGATGTTTCATGACGAATGATCGATGATGTTTGTATATCCAACTATTGGCCGGATGCGGGCCTCGATGTATATGAACAAGTGGTGAACTCATGGGATGTATGAACAACTATTCCTGAGCTGTGGACACGTATCCGATCCCGTGTATGTATAGATATGGCAAGGTTTTGTGCAGGATGAGGACTGGAAAGTAATAGTTCCACAGTTTATATGTTTTCCACTATCAGTTTTAATTAACTCGTATTTTCATAATCTGTGGTACTGGTGATTTCCGCACATTTTCGCGTAACACCTCGTTATCTTTATGATAATGGGATGTGTTGCCACAAGTTTTTGGTATCAGAGCTTTAGGTTCGCTGAGTCTACAGGGATTTAGGACTAGGTTGAGTCTGTTCTTATGAGTTTTCCAGGATTTCTTACATATCTTCTGCCCTCAGTGGAAGAAAAGTCAAGATGTCTGGAAACCATTAAAAGCACTCTACTGAGTATAGTGATGCTGCATCGGTTGATGGAGTAGATGGACAGGCACATGAAGATCTGGTGCCTGAGGTCCCCCAACCTAACCCAGCCATTCTTGAACATCCTTCTTACCAACAGCTTATGGGGCAGTTAATGGCTATGATTAATCTCATGGTTGAGCGATTACCAATGCCTCCTCTGCGAGCACAGGTTCCCCATGGAGAAGCATCGGGTATTGGGAAGACCTTCGAGTGGTTTCGCCGAGTTGGAGCTTCGGATTATGCTGGAACTGCTGATCCAGCGGATGCAGATCTGTGGCTGACAAGTCTTGAGAAGGCTTTCCGGATCCTCGACATCCCCAAATCAGACAAGGTAAAGCATGTTGTCTACCTTCTGAAGGGTAGTGCTGGTCACTGGTGGACCATAGAAGAAGAGAAGCGGCCTGGTGAGGTGATCTGTTGGGAAGTGTTTCGACGCGAGTTCGTCACCAGATAATTTCCCAAGACGTACCTGGATGAGAAGATCAGTCAATTCGAGAGGTTGCGACAAGGAATGATGAACATCATTGAGTACGAGGCCAAGTTTATGGATCTGTTGAGATTTTGTCCTCACATGGCAGCAACAGACGAGGAACGGATCAGACGTTTCGAGAAGGGTTTGAGTGCTGAGTTGACAACCTCAGTGTCCACGTTGGTGAACCGAGAGCGGTTTGCTACGTTTGTGGAATCTGTTCGACGGATCGAGAGGTCAGTAAGGGAGAAAAGAGAGTCTATGTCTCTTAAAAGACTTGCTCAGTTTCAAGGACAAAGGTTTGGTGGCTTTAAGAAGCCTAGGGTTTCAGCACCGTCAGTGATGAGAAGTTTTGGTGTACCATCTCAGTGGTCTCCAAGTAAGGGGAAAGGTTATGTTTCTTCACCGTCTAAGGCGCACAGTTCAGCTTCAGTGGCAGTAACAGGGCCAGCTAGGCCATGGTTTGAAGATAGCGCGTGCTATCTCTGTGGACAGACCGGGCATCTCAAGTTGCATTGCCCGAATAGAGATGTTGAAGTGATGCAACAGTCAAGGTAGAACCAACAAGGATCAGATCGACAGCAGCCTAGTGGTAGCAGAGGTCGAGGATGCGGTCAAGCATCTCAGGCTGGATCGTCTACTCAAGGAAGCAGAGGTCGTGGACAGCAAGCGACGACTCGATTCTATGCCATGAGTCAGCCAGAGGCGATAGTCAACCCGCGAGTGGTGATAGGTCAGATGGAGTTATTTCATTCTGATATGTCTTCGTCTTGCTTTATATCTGTTCTGGTTGACCCGGGTGCTACACACTCTTTTATCGCCTATAGTATGCTTGAAAACTGCCGTTTACCTGTTAGCTGTAAGAAGGATAAGTTGTTGTTAGAAACCCCTCTTGATGGTTCCTCCCTGCTTCGAGAAGTGTGTCCATCTTGTGTTTTGTCTTTTTTGGGACATCGTATACAAGTGGATCTTATACCACTTGATATGCATGGTTTCGATGTTATCCTTGGGATGGATACCTTAGAGAAGTATAAGGTTGTCTTGGACTGTGGTTCCAAACAGGCTGTGTTTGATGTTTCTAGAGAGAAGTGGATCTTCCAGGGAGACAGGAAAATTCTTCCGACATGTTTGGTATCAGCTATGGTGACAGACAAGTTGTTACGACAAAGATGTGAGGCGTTCTTAGCTCACGTGGTGGATACCGTTGTAGTTACCAAGGCGAAAGGACCCAGTCTTGAGGAAGTGTCTATTGTTCGATAGTTTGCAGATGTGTTTCCTGAAGAGTTTCCTGGTGTTCCTCCACCACGAGAGATTGATTTCGAGATCAATCTGGTTCCAGGAACACAACCAGTTGCACAGTCAGCGTATAGGATGGCTCCAGCAGAGATGGCAGAGTTGAAGAAGCAGTTGCAAGAGTTGTTGGAGAAGGGTTTTATCAGACTGAGTACGTCGCCGTGGGGTGCTCCCGTGTTGTTCGTTAAGAAGAAGGATGGTTCGATGCAGTTGTGTATAGATTACCGACAGTTGAACAAGGTCACGATCAGGAACAAGTACCCGTTGTCGAGGATAGACGATCTGTTCGATTAGTTGCGTGGTGCTACAGTGTTTTCAAAGATCGATCTACGGTCTGGATATCACCAGTTGAGGATAAAGGTGGATGACATACCAAAGTCAGCTTTCAGGATGAGGTATGGTCATTTCGAGTTCGTGGTTATGCCGTTTGGGTTAACCAATGCACCTGCTGCTTTCATGGACCTGATGAATAGAGTATTCCGTCTATTCTTAGATCAGTTTGTTGTAGTCTTTATAGATGACATTTTGATCTACAGTCGGGACAAGCAAGAGCATGAGCAACATCTTCATCAAGTGTTGACTCTTCTTCGTCAACATCAGTTGTATGCCAAGTTCAGTAAGTGTGAGTTCTGGTTGGATGAAGTGGCTTTCTTGGGTCATGTGATATCTGCTGAAGGAGTCAAAGTAGATCTGAAGAAGGTAGAATCCGTTGCGGATTGGGAACAACTGAAGACGCTGACAGAAGTTTGTAGTTTCCTTGCTTTGGCAGGATACTACCGGAGGTTTATCAAGGATTTCAGTGTGATCGCGTTGTCGATGACAAAGTTGACCCGGAAGGATGTACCTTTTGTTTGGGATGATCGATGTCAACAAGCTTTCCAGAGTTTGAAGGAGAAGCTTACTAGTGCTCCAGTGTTGATCTTGCCAAAGCCTGGGAAAGGCTATGTTGTTTTCTGTGATGCTTCCAAGAAGGGCTTAGGTTGTGTGCTGATGCAGGAAGATCATGTGGTTTCTTTTGCCTTGCGACAACTCAAGAAGCATGAGGAGAACTATCCGACTCATGACTTGGAGTTGGCAGCAGTGGTTCATGCGTTAAAGATTTGGAGACACTATCTGTATGGGGAAGTGTGTCAGATCTTTACGGATCATAAGAATCTGAAGTACATCTTTACGCAGCAAGAGTTAAACATGCGACAGCGAAGATGGATGGAGTTGATCAATGATTACGACTGCACCATCGAGTATCATCCTGGTAAGGCGAACGTGGTAGCTGATGCGCTTAGTAGAAAGTCTTCTTCTCTTTCTTCAAAGAAGGCACAATTGAGTTCTTTGGTATGCCATAGGCGAGATATGTTTGTTTCTCTACGACAGATGAATGTGAAGATGGAAGTTTCTTTGTTGTCTGGTATTTTTGCACAGATGCAAGTTAAGCCTACGTTGAGACACTAAATCAAGGATGCACAGCAGATAGATGATGCGGTACAGTTGATCAGATCAGAGTTCGGCAACGACAAACGTGATGGGTTTCATGAGTCCGAGGATGGACTAGTTTGCTATCGTGATAGGATGGTGGTTCCAGATGCTGATGATCCGAGGAAGTTGGTGCTTGAGGAAGCACATACGTCGATGTATGCTATGCATCCAGGTGTCACCAAGATGTACCATAGTCTGAAGGATTTGTTTTGGTGGCCCAAATTGAAGAGAGATGTAGCTGAGTTCGTGGCAAGGTGTGCGGTTTGTCAGCAAGTAAAGGCTGAGCATCAGAAACCGGCAGGTACGTTGCAATCTTTGCCGATACCGCAGTGGAAATGGGATCATATAACCATGGATTTCGTAGTTGGCCTACCCCGGACAACTAGGAATCATGATTCCATTTGGGTGATAGTGGACAGGTTGACTAAGTCTGCCCATTTTCTACCAGTAAAGACAATGTATACAACTTAGAAACTTGCTCGAGTGTATGTGGATGAGATAGTACGTTTGCACGGAGTGCCAACAACGATAGTTTCTGACAGAGGTCCTCAGTTTACGAGTCATTTTTGGGAACAATTGCACAAGGCGTTGGGAACGCAGTTGAGGTTCAGTACAACTTTTCACCCGCAGACGGATGGACAGTCTGAAAGGACTATTCAGACTTTAGAAGATCTTCTTCGAGCTTGTGTTCTACAGTTTCTAGGAAACTGGGATGTACATCTGAGTTTGATAGAGTTTTCCTACAACAACAGTTATCAGCAGAGCATTGACATGGCTCCCTATGAAGCTTTGTATGGAAGGAAGTGCAGATCTCCTTTGTGTTGGTACGAGTCTGGTGAGTATCAGCTTTTGGGTCTTGAATTAGTTCAACAGATGACAGATAAGATCAAAGTGATACAACAACAGTTGAAAGTGGCACAGGACAAGCAGAAGTCTTATGCAGACAATCGCCGATGACCTTTGGAGTTCCAGGTAGGGGACAAAGTATATCTCAAAGTCTCTCTGTGGAAAGGAGTGTTAAGGTTTGGTCGGAAGGGTAAGTTAGCTCCCAGGTATATGGGACCTTACTCAGTCAGAGCATGTGTTGGAAAGGTAGCTTATGAGTTAGAGTTGCCTCCAGAGTTGCACAGGTTGCATCCAGTGTTTCATGTCAGTATGCTGAAGAAAAGTCATCCCGATTCAGGTATAGTGATACAACCAGTTGAGGTTGAGCTCGATGCAGATGTGACCTACGAGGAAGGTGCTGTGGCGATCCTTGATAGAAGGATCAAGAAGTTGAAGAGGAAGGACCTGGCACTTGTGAAGGTTCTTTGGCAGCGTCGTGGCGCTGAGGAACCCACGTGGGAGCTTGAGGAAGAGATGAGGAGGAAGTATCCCTCGCTTTTCTCTTCAGATTTTGGGGACGAAATCCCTTAAAGGGGGTTAGCTTGTAAGGACCCTGACATGCGTTTAGGGTATACCCTGTTTGTTTTGCTTAATCTCGGTGCTTTGATGCTTGCTAATCACCTTTAAGTGGTGATTAGGGTTTTGTTGTGCTTTGTTGAGAGTTCGAGGGGCTACTCGCAAATAACCCAAGTTTAGGGTTTTGTGTGCAAGTGTGCCATCTTGTGAGATGTTCCCCTCTCTTTGCTTCCTTTAGGGTTGAGAGGAAGGTTTGGGCTTGTTGTTTGAGTTCTCTGGGCCTGAGTTGAGCTTGTTTGGGCCTTGAGGTGCCTGGGTTGGGCTTGCTTGAGCCTTGTGTCGGCCAGGACCTGCTTTGTGTCGCCCGGCAGGCTGGTGTGTCGCCCAGCAGAGCTGCTGCCTGTGTCGCCCAGGATGCTTGGTCTTGTGTAGTGGACACTTGGTGCATGTTTTGGACAAGCGTCCCATGCCTTGCTAGTGTGTTGGCTTGAACCCTAGGACAAGTGTCCCTTGGGTGGACGACACATGGCATGGTTGTACCTTGGTTTCTCCTCCCCTTCCTTCTATATATATAGCTCTTTCCCTTGCCTTAGTCTCCTTTTCTCTTTTGGTCTCTCCTCCACCTTAAGTGCACGATATCCCTCCCCTTTCTGCTGTGTTGACCGATACACCTCCCTTGGAGCTGTGGTGGATGATACTCTTGGAGCTGGAGTGCTTCTTCTTCTTCCTTGGAGCTTCAAGGCGGGTTGCATAGTTTCTATCCCTAACTCCTTTCCTCTCGTTATGTTCTTTCTCACATGCTAGTAGATTAGTGTACCTTGCTTTTGTACCTTTGTTGGCCGATATGGCTGTGATGGGCAGCAGGCTTGACGGGCATCAGCCTTGGGTTGGGTGATATCCTTTCCTTGTTGGTGTGTTGGACGATATGGCATCCCCTTGGATGGACGATAGGTATACCTTTGGTGAACGATAGATGAGTAATGCCCTTGTTTCTTCTCATGGACGTTAGGCCTTATATCTTGATGGACGACAGGGCTTGTTTTGGTGAGTAGTTTGGGTTGCACAACATGCAACTTGGTGTTGGCCGATAGCCCTGACGGGCGTTATCCTCTTGAGGCTGTGACGCGCGATAGAGCGAGGTGTGACGGCCGATAGGGCCTGGGGTTGTGATGGGCATCACACCCCTTTCCTTGATGTATCGGTCGTTAGAGTAGGAGGTGTTGGTAGCACGTTTTATGGGAGTCCTTCTCTCTCCATCCTTTCTCTCTCCATCCTTCTCTCTCCTGGTGGTTTTCCTTTGTGATGACCTGGCCGCTTTGGGAAGAAGTATCGAGCGTCAGCCTAGGATGGGTGATAGGCCTGACGGGCGTCACGCCCCTTGAGCGTCGTCCAGCAGAGTAGTGACGACGGGCGTTGCGTGATTTACATAGGGTGCCCGACACCCCTCTCTGATGCACGATTACCCCAGTAACGCTGTGTCGCGCAGCATTGCGGCTCTCCCTCTTGGTCAGTCATTTTGCTGTGTTTGGGTAAGGGTTATGAGAAGTTCTAGTGAGGGTGTTGTGATCCTATAGTAACAACCTTAGTGATAAGGCAGTAGTTAGCTTTGCACCAATAAACGATGGTGGTGTCTTGTTAGTAATAACAACAATGAGATGATGCCTTACTCATAAGTAAACGCAATAATGATGTAATAATATAATGTTGTTGATAACTAAGATGATGGCGATGCCTTGCTAGTAGTGGAAGCATTAGTAATGATAATAATGATGCTTAGTGACTACTACATTAACAGTCTTCTCAATGACATAGCAATACAGATACTAGTGGATGGTGATGATGATAATATTAATGATGGTAGCAAGAGTAGTAATGACATGCATAATGTAATTCTTATGCTTAATTGTTAATGGCAAGGATAACTGGTAGTTGCATTAATGGTTGCTTAGTGATAAAGGTAATGATTTTGGTAACAACAGTAGTTGCTTTGTATACTCAACATAATTGTTATATAAAGTGAATACCTTGATTGTTTGTATAATCCTAAGATAAGGGTAGGCATGATTATGGTATGATGTGCTTAACAAGCTTGATCATCAAATAGTGTAATTTTAATAAATAAATTATCTTGAATGATAGCCATGTTAGCAAGCATATTCCTTATGATGAATCTATGGTTATTGTGTATCCTAACCATGCAGGTGATGTGTAGCCATGAAAGGGCTACGCGACATATGTGATGAATAACATTACCTTGATATTTGTTCTATGAGATCATATATGTAATGTGTTGGTCCCATGATGATGATGTGAGCCTTGAGAGGCAGTGACGGTACATGATGAAGGATTGATATCCTATGGTATGTGATGATCCTTGATATGGATCTGGATGGTTGGCAAGAGGCCAAGTGATAACATGTGATGCTGGATCCTTGTGATGGATCAGGTTGATGAGGTTTCAATAATAATATAATGTTCTTTATTATCTGTTACATCTTGCATGTTATATAACTTGATTGAATCCTATAATCCATCTAAAAGATACTAATTAATCACAGTGAAATCATATCATGTAGTTTGCCCTGGCCATAGAACCATCATCGTCAGGACTTGGTGATGGTGAAATGGGTTCTCCTACGGGTTAACCCGGAGCGCATATTTTTGAATATGTGAGGTTACTCCTAGCCTAAAGTAAGGAGGTAAGAGTGTAACTTCGGTTACAGACTCAGATACGTATATAGAGCATGGTGAACATGCCCATGGCTCAGGATATGTGAGGTGAAGAGCATGAATGCGTTCATGGCTCAAAGCACGGTGATCAGGCATGTGGCTCAGTTGTACTAGCGCCGAGACTTGTACCAAGGCGGGCTAGAGTGAGGGTCGCCTATGGAGCTGACCCAGTGGCTTAGACCACTTCAGCATGTGACTACGGTCCTGCTTGTATTGTACTCGTGTACTGACCATGAGGTGGGAGGTTGTGGAGTCCGACTCTTCCATTGACCTTGTATGACACCAGTCTTGGGCTTCGCAGCCAGAGGTTGGATTTGAATGGTACGATTCAAATCCTCAGGGCATAATAACACGTAATACAGCCGTTTAGTATTTACTGCATAGGTTAAACACGAAACATTGGTTGAGGCCTTGTTTGTGTAGATAATTATGGTATATCTACAGGTACTTCTATATTCATCTGGTTTGTGGTAATATGCCTTTTCTGGATAATCAGGTTATGTGACATTGTATCACATTCTGTTAAACACGTTCTGTTGAGAGATATTTTGTACAGCTGGTAAGCTTGTCGGTAAGAATAGCTTTGCTATATATATGTATAGACTCTTCTGGTTATACTTGTTGATAATTATCTGCTGTTATAGTTATCTTGCTAAGGTTCTGTAGTTGCGGTGGGAAGTTATGTTTCCCGCTGGGACAATTGTTCAATTGTCTCACTCCGCTAGTTTTCAGGTGGTCGAGGTAGACGTGGTCGTGGTCGTGGTGTTGCGGCCGAGCAGCTTGAAGAGCATTAGAAGGCAAGCGATGGATATGCTGCTGTTTTGGATGTTTTATAGTAGAGTTTAGAGTCATCCCTGTACTCTCAGGTCCTTGGCAGTCTTTTGATGATGTTTCACGACGAACGATCGATGTTGTTTGTATATCCTGCTGTTGGCCGGATGCGGGCCTCGATGTATATGAACATGTGGTGAACTCATGGGATGGATGAACAACTGTTCTTGAGCTGTGGACATGTATCAGATCTCGTGTATGTATAGATATGGCAAGTTTTTGTGCAGGATGAGGACTGGAAAGTAATAGTTCCACAGTTTATATGTTTTCCGCTATCGGTTTTAATTAACTCGTATTTTCATAATCTATGGTACTGGTGATTTCCGCACATTTTCGTGTAACACCTCGTTATCTTTATGATAATGGGATGTGTTGCCACAGATGTGATCTGGGCTCCTTAGCTTGTGTAATAACTCCATTATTGTCACAATAAAGCTCAATTGCATCACAGCTACTGGGAACTACACCAAGTTCAGAAATGAACTTCCTAATCCACACAGCCTCCTTTGCTGCATGTGAAGCAGCAATATACTCGGCCTCTGTAGTAGAATCGGCAATTGTTTCTTGCTTGGAACTTTTCCAGCTCACTGCTCCATTATTAAGGCAAAACACAAATCCTGATTGCGATCTGTAATCATCTTTATCGGTTTGGAAGCTTGCATCAGGGTAACCCTTTACAACCAGCTCTTCCTCGCCGCCGTACACAAGAAACTGATCCTTAGTCCTTCGCAAGTACTTGAGGATGTTCTTCACGACTGTCCAATGATCATCCCCGGGATCTGACTGGTACCTTCTCATCATGTTGAGAGCATACGAGACATTTGGGCGTGTGCACAACATAGCGTACATGATGGATCCGATGGCTGATGTATATGGGATCCCATTCATCCGCTCCCTCTCTTCACAAGATTGGGGACATTGAGCTCTAGAGACGGTGACTCCATGTAGCATGGGGATGTTGCCTCTCTTTGAGTTCTGCATGCTGAACCGCTTCAGCACTTTGTCAATGTACGTGCTCTGACTTAGTCTGAGAAGCCTTCTAGATCTATCTCTATAGATCTTAATTCCTAGAATGTACGAGGCTTCTCCTAAGTCCTTCATTGAGAAAGTATTCCCAAGCCAAGTCTTTACCTTCTCTAAGGCTAAGACATCATTCCCCATCAAAAGTATGTCATCCACATACAATATAAGGAATGTGGTCGAGCTCCCACTAACCTTCTTGTACACACAAGGTTCATCTTCATTTTGAATAAAGCCAAACACTTTGACTTCCTCATCAAATCGAAGATTCCAACTCCGAGATGCTTACTTCAATCCATAGATTGACCTTTGCAGCTTACAAACTTTATTGGCATTCTTTGGATCTACAAAACCTTCAGGCTGTGTCATGTACACATCCTCATTTATATTCCTGTTAAGGAATGCGGTTTTAACATCCATCTGCCAAATCTCATAGTCATAATAAGCTGCAATAGAAAGCATGATCCTGATGGACTTAATCATGGCAACTGGAGAAAAGGTTTCGTCATAGTCAACACCTTGAACTTGTCAAAATCCCTTCGCAACCAATCTTCCTTTATAAGTTTGCACATTGCCATCCATGTCGGTCTTCTTCTTGAAGACCCACTTGCACCCTATGGGTTTTACCCCTTCGGGTGGTTCCACCAAAGTCCATACTTTGTTGCAGTACATGGATTCCATCTCGGATCTCATGGCTTCAAGCCATTTCTCAGAATTTGTTCCCTCCATAGCCTCTACATAGGTAATTGGATCATCATCTATGATCAACTCACCACCTTCCTGATTCACAAGGTATCCAAACCTCTCAAGTTCAAGGCGGGTCCTACTAAATCTATGAGGTCCTTGTGTTACTTGAGGAGAATGAGATTTCACAACACCTTGTGAATCTCCATTTTCCTCTCGTACATCTACCGGTTCAATGTTTTCTTGTTGGGCTTGAACCTCTTCAAGCTCTACTTTCCTCCCACTATTTCCTTTGGAAATAAATTCCCTCTCTAGGAATACAGCATCCCTGGCAACAAACACTTTGTTGTCAGTAGGGTGGTATAAGTAATATCCCCTCGTTTCCTTGGGGTATCCAATAAAATAACATTTATCGGATTTGGGTCCAAGCTTATCAAGAAACATTTTCCTAACATAAGCTTCACAACCCCAAATCTTCATAAAAGACAAAACGGGACGCTTCCCATACCATATCTCATATGGTGTCTTTTGAACTGATTTAGATGGTACACGGTTAAGTGTAAACGTGGTGATTTCAAGAGCATGACCCCAGAAGGAAATCGGAAGATCAGTAAAACTCATCATTGATCACACCATCTCCAACAATGTACGATTCCTTCTTTTAGACACACCATTATGCTGTGGTGTTCCAGGAGGAGTCCATTGTGATACAATACCACGGGCTCGTAGAAGGTCCTCAAACTCATGGCTCAAGTATTCTCCACCTCGATCGGAATGAAGTGCCTTAATACTTTTACCAAGCTAGTTCTGTACTTCATACATGAAATCCTTGAACCTTTCAAGGGTTTCTGACTTATGTTTCATCAGGTACACATAGCCATACCTACTAAAGTCATCAATGAAGGTAATGAAGTACTGATACCCATTTCTGGCATTAGTTCTAAAAGGCCCACATACATCAGTATGTATGAGTCCTAATAGATAACTAGCTCTCTCACCTTTACCTGAAAAGGGAGTTTTGGTCATCTTGCCCAACAAACAAGATTCACATGTCTCTATTGATTCATAATCAAAAGAGTCTAGATAACCATCTTTATGGAGTCTAGAAATGAGCTTCTCATTTATGTGCCCTAGACGACAATGACAGAGATATGTTTTGTTTGAGTCATTGAGTTTTTGCCTTTTGGTGTTTACGTTGTATACACTTGTCTCCAAGTCTATCAAGTATAGACCATAAGACATAGGGGCACTGCCATAAAAGATCCCATCTTTAGAAATGGAACATTTTCCATTCTTAATAAGAAATTCAAATCCATCTTTGTCCAAACAAGAGACGGAAATGATATTCCTATTTATGGCAAGTACATAATAGCAGTTCTTCAACTCTATTATTAGCCCACTAGGTAGAGTTAACTCATAGGTTCCTACGGCACTGGCGGCAACTCTTGCCCCATTGGCAACACGTAGTTCAACCTCGCCTTTCCCCAAAGGCCTACTTCTCTTACGATCCTTCACATTTGAACAAATGTGAGATCTTCATCCGGTATCAAGTACCCATGATGAAGAAGTAGTAAAGTTAATCTCTATCACGTATACACCAGAAGTAGAGATCTCTATCTCTGACTTCTTCTTCCATTGTTCCTTCCATCCTCTCCATGTAGAAGAAATTGGTTTGGCGAGAGAACACTTCTCTCCCTTACCTACTTTCTTCTTCACTAACGCATTAAGCGTACATAGAGTGGATTCTAAGGCTCCTGGTATATCTAGATTGTGCAGAACACTTCTCACAGTCCTCAACCAGTTATGGAATTTATTCTCAATTAATTTGCCCATTTTAAAAGATGATTCTTTTGCCATTCTACAAGAGAAAATTTGCAATTTTCAAAACCCTTTTGATTTGATTTAAATATTTTTGACGATAGTTAATTAGGCCTTTAATTAATTACCGCTCCCACTATTTTGGCTCAAATTGATAGCCCTCACCATCAATTCGGAGGATTGCAGCGTACAATCTTCTAGTGGGTCAAGATCCTGAAATCCTCTGAGCCATGGACCAGCTAGGGCTGTCACCCACAACTCAGATCTCTCAGGTAGGCAACTCTTGGCAATTCCATCATATGCAACTCTTGAAAGATTTCATATGCAACTCTTTGCAATGATCATCTCCATGCCTCAAGGTACTAGATCCCATCTAGATCACCTTGTTAAGTAGGACCCAAAGCCAACACGATGAATATGAACCCTGCTAGGGCAGACCCACACATTCATCCTTCACGCTTCCACGAGATAGATGGTGCACCACGCTAGGGTGTTCCCACACTTGGTCGATCAAACGTTTCACATGTGTCGCATTTGGAACGCATCTAAAACTTAATATTTAATGAGGGATTTGGTTTTTATATACATATACATATCCAATCACCACAATATATAGTACGTATCATATACATGTTATATCCCATAGAAAACATGCAAAACGATAAAAGCAATGATTATGGCCATCCTATTATGATTCCTTGAGCCAAGAGGAATCACGGTCATCTAGGTCTACATCACATGCAACCTTTACAAGATGAAATTTGTGCTTGCCTTTCTGGGTTTGATCAGCTCATCTCCATGATCGATCGGCTCGCCATCAGGTTGATTGCTCGGGTGCCACCAACCGATCGACTGGCGCCTCCAGCCGATCGGTTCACCGGTCATCGTGCATCTCCTCAGGTCACCACCAGCTCGTCTCGTTCCTCGAACCGGCCGTCTGGATCATCAACCAATCAGTTCACGCCTTTAACC
Organism: Alisma plantago-aquatica; assembly: GCA_963693085.1. Classification (NCBI taxonomy): domain Eukaryota; kingdom Viridiplantae; phylum Streptophyta; class Magnoliopsida; order Alismatales; family Alismataceae; genus Alisma; species Alisma plantago-aquatica. Next base: position 1,436,266,837 of record OY856409.1, read on the forward strand.
GATCATCTTTAGGTTGTCCTCCGTTCTTTGACATAACAGGAAAAGAATTCTCGAATTATTTCGAGTTACATTATGAATAGGAGAAAGGGAATCAGTGCGCAGACCGAGATGCAAGAAACCACACAAACAACCACACACAGATATAGGGGTTTATAGGCCATAACCATGCTTCACATCCATCACAAAACTCGTTTAAGGGTGACGCATATCGAGTGCATTAATATTACATATCATATATGTATATTAGGGATTTGTGGATTCGACATGTATAAAGCCGATATTATTCGCATCGCATGCAATAAATAAAGGCGACAAACCAAAATTGATCATATCGATAATCCTAAAATATAGAGCAGTTGACGTGGCTCTGATACCACTGTTGGGTTTTAGGGGAGGCAGAGAAGCAGCGGAAACAAAAATTTTCTCCCCAAAACCCAGAACGAAAGGAATCGCGTCAACGTCTATATAATAGGAAAGATGGTTTGTGAATCATACCTTGTCCCGAGGCTTGCTCGGCGACAGTACCTCACTCTTTGTGCGGTCTTCATATCCAGTCTTGGACGGTGTCTGTGCAGCTCCTGGTCGCACCGGGACTGACGACTCCTCCTACCGGACTGTCGGATGACAGTTGTCCTCCTAAGCGGCAGTGACCTCCCACCTCTAAAGTAGTCCACACGGACCACCAGGAACTCCACACTCCTTGTCCCACAAGGAAGTGGAAGGAGTCGCACCTTGCTATTGACGTACTAGTCGCCAACACACTCTCCTGCAGCTAATTGCAAATGCAGTTGTCTTTCCCTTGCTGCACCTCCCTTTGTGGGAAGCACTTGCTCAGACTCTCTCTCGGTTACCAAAACCAGAGAGAACGACAACTTTGTAGAGCAACCAACATGCACTGAGTTGTACTCTGAGAAGCCCCCAATACCCCCTAAATATATAGGCGGGTCATGGGACAGGGTTCTCTGTCCCCGGCAATATGGGACTAAAAGTAGGAGTAGAAGGGTTCGAGATTTTCCACAAAAGCAACCAACTCACAACCTAAACCGATCGGTTCACAAGTGAACCGGTCGGTTGGGGACTTGAACCGGTCAGTTGGAGCACCAACCGATCGGTTGGGACACCTCAACTGGTCGGTTCACAAGTGAACCGGTCGGTTGGTGGTCCTGGTCAATCCCGGATTGATTTTCCTTGTTTTGTTTCTAATTGGTATCGAATACCAATCCTTGTTCCAATCAAATTGGGCAAGTGAAACACAAGGCAAATTCTCAACAATCCTACTTTCCCAAGTTGCTTGGTTGCACCAGTTGAACCGATCAGTTCAACACTTGAACCACTCGTTTCACTCTGTGCATGAGCCGATCGGTTCAACAATTGAGCTGACCGGTTCAACAACCTCAGCCGACCGGTTCATCACATGAACCAATCAGTTGGGAGTGCAGATTGTGTAGAATCAGTCAATTGTGATTTCAATCAATCTGATACTCTAATCAATGCGTCCAACACCTTGAACATTATGATATTGAGCTATCGATTAATTGAGTGTTTAATTGAACTACTAAACTCCTTTAGTAATTAATCTAAACATTTCTTGTGGACAAAACTCCTCTTCCAGGTTAAATCCTATGTGTGTGACCCTGCAGGTCCATTTCACGTTAGCAGTGAAAGTCCATAACACTTATGACTTCACAGGAAAAGAGCGGTGCCTAGTCACACATCATTGCTACCCAAGTGAAAAAGAAAGTTGGAGAACAACTTTCAATCCTACAATCCGTGAATGGTGTTACAGTGAATGTATAATTCCTTTGTCACTGATATCCTGAATGAACTCAAGGCATGAAATAGTCATCCTATCAACATTCATTCATTTCCTTGATCTTAGAGCAGGCCGAGTGAGATGTGTGTGACATCAATATCACATATTGATTCACACGTGCATGCACATGCCTTTCTCAATCCTACTCATCAAGTGGCCAAGGATATCAAACTCCATTAGGAGGGACAAATCCCATATCTATCACTCACCCCTCAAAAGCCCCATGTGTCAAAGCCACCCAATCATCACCTTTATAACAACCCATGTTTCAGGACTGCGTTTGATGATGTCAAAGTGTACCCAACGACATGTGTTGAGTGTAGTGATTTCAGGTCTAAGAATCACATTCACCACCATCACTGTGAGAGTTGACTATGACTACCAAGTCATGATTCCATGTGTCACGCGCACGGTGGATCTGTCCGGTACCTTGTTCTCTAACAAGTACCTATGTGTTGGGTTTGATATCACCATATCATGACTAATGAGATTTTGTCATCAACCAACACACAATCTAGTCTTCAGTGTTATTGATGTCTATGGTTATTTCCACAATAACAACCAACTAGGGACTAAACAAGAATGTATACTCTTAACATCCGTATGATCTCATCGTTTAGGTCCTTAACCTAAAAGCATATGTCATTGAGTCAAAACATTCTTTAGACATCTATCATGTTACACCATCATCTCAGAAATAGTTTAAACATATAGATTGGAAATTGCTTTTATTATTATTATTCAAATCATTTACAAAGTATCCCATTACAATCATTACATGACTTGCTCTAGGGGCATACATACCAACACGATTAGGATGTACAACCAATTAGTTTAAATGTTTCGTCAATCAACCTTACTCACTGTGGTCAGCCGATCGACCTTGTCTAGTTAAGGTAATTGGACGCAATCTAGTTAATCACCTAGATTTAGTTTGGTCATCGAATCAAGCTGGTATAGTTGACCCATAAATGACTTATTAAATGACTAATACGGTTAGCAACCAACTAATGGACATTTTTATACTCCTCCTCATTATGCATCCTTTTTCATGTGACTCTATAGGCTCAAAATTATGTAGTGCTAGTAATATCAATAATCATATTACAATTTCACTGACAATGTTTGGTATCTAGAAAGACTTGATTGTCATACAAGTAAGTGCAAAATTTGAAAAATGACTTCAACCTGGAATTGTGATTAGTGTTATAATGACTATATAACCCTTTGTAATAATATCTAAATTAAATCTGAGGCATGGAAAGTCATCCTCTTATCAATAAATCTATGTTCCTTGAACCAAAGAAAACTATTTGAGATATTATGAGCTAATATCATATATTAACTCACATGAGAATGGCCATACATTTTAATATATGACTTATTAATGGCTAAAATATCACTCCTAACAGGAGGAAAAATTCCATCTACATCATTTTGCAATATTCCTCATGTGTCATAGTGTACCTAATCACAACCTTCGTAGCAACATGTATTATATAGTAAGTTGGGCTAGTATCAAAGTACATAGAACAACATCCAATTATTGTGGTGACTTCAAGTTTAAAGATTGCAATCACCAGTGTCACTTTTGAGATATGACTTTGACATTCCATTTGATGAGATCCATGTGTCAATCTCAATGTTGGTCCATCATGTACAACTTTTTCTTTAACATGTACACATGTATCTAAGTCAATATCCAATACCATGACTTAAGAGAAATAATGATCACAAATCATACTTTCTAGTCTTGGGTATAATTGTCATTCTATACTATCCACGATAATAACTATCTAGGGACATAACAAGAGTCAGTGTTTTATTATATATATGATATCATGTCCATGTACTCAACCAAAACATATGTCATCAAGTTAAAATATTCATAGGACATTATTCAATTCATTCATTGTCTCAATATTCAACTAAACACAACAAGTGGAATTTCCATTTGTTAATAATCAAATAAATTACAAAATATCCCTTTTACAATCATCACATTAGGTCATATAACCAACAACTACCATCACAAGGACCAGGAGAGACTATGAGTGCCAACATGGAGGGAATTACACACTAGTTGTAACATCTCAATGAAACCCAATCATAGTTCATAACCTTTAAAGAAAATCTAGAACTAAGACAAGTGGAGAACTGCATGGAAAAAAGGTTTAAGTGATGCTAGAGAATATGAAAAAGTTACCCCAGCTACCAAAAAAGTAACCCCAACAAAGATTACTTTGACATGGTGTTAGAGAGGGACAACTAATAGTATATCATGTCTACTAACCCTAGAGATTCAGATAATGAAAGGGAGTCCACCCCAGTGTCATCATAATATCTATCTGAAGAGGAAGGAAATTATGAAATAGAAAAAAATGAGTGCACGTATGAAAAGTCCAACAAACAAGACTAGGGCAGGAAGCAACGTAGAAGTTGAAGCAGAAGCAAATGTAAGAGACAAAATAGTTGAGCATCCATAGACTATAGTAGAAATAGTTGAAGAATAGATTGGCCTTTAGAGTGTATACAATAACCGATGGAAATTGCAATCCACACTGAAAAACCATTTATTGCACATAGGATTTGGAAAATAGATAATATTTTTGTCCAAGACATAAAAAACACAAAACAAATTATAAAACCATGATGCAGAATAGGGTGGACAAAGAAAAAACATACAACTACGATAAAACCCTACAGAAACTAAGGATTTACACTAGGGATAAGTATATGTTTGACCGTGTGAACCTATTTGTCGGTTTCTTCTGCTCCCAACAGTCCTACACCAAACGAACCCTAGAGTTCATGTCATCTTTGAAGAAGCTCACTATGGGAAAGGAAGATATTTAACGTTCCATGGGGACCTTAAGATGCAGCCCTATTTTAGGGCTTCATCCTTTGTCTTTTTGCATGATAATAACATATAAACATAGTAGAATGCAAGTTAATTCCCTCAATATCCATATTATTGTCAAATGTACTTATGGATGTTCTTTGCATGTTTTTCAGGTACTTGGACAATGCTTTGTATGGATGAGAGATAAGGAAGAAGTTCTAGGGTTCCTCCATCTAGGGAGGGGTTCAAAGAAGACCCCAAAGTTCCCTCAACCTACCCCTAGTGGCCAAGGGTCGATATCAAGCAAAGAAGTTTGTGGATCATGAAGTTTCAAGTTCAAAACATCATTGAAGACCCCATCATGGTTGTGGTGCCAAGGAACAGCCATTCTGGCCAATGCAAAAGTTATAGAGTCCATCTCCATTTTGTCAAGCACATGCTACCCAGAACAGCCATGCTAAGAAGCCCCCACATCGGCCATGTCATCTAGCATGGTCGTTCTGCCAAAGATCGGCATGGGCCCATAGACGAGAACAAATTCCATTCCACCTTGCCCACCATGGATGTGCCACCCAACACAGTTGTTCTACCTAGCCTCCACCACGGCTATGCTAACCAGCATGGTCGTGTCACCAGCCTACATTTCACCTCTACCCACTTAACATTTTCCTTTTTCCTAGAATGGTCATTCTCCCTCACCATGACCGTTCCAACCTCACCCACCACTGTCGTTCTTCCCAAAACATCTCTGCTACCACCTAAACCCTAGCTTTTCCTACACTAATTTTCCAATTATACCCCTACTTACCTAGTGCTTCCACCACCACCTATATATACATAGGTGGCGGCTACAATACTAGGTTGGCTACCTTAGCACCCTCCTACCTACTCTAGAGCATTCATTGCCATCTCCTTTTCATTCAAGACCTCCGCCCACCATTTCCATCTCATTTCCATCATTGAAACCTACTTGTCTAGGTTTTCTACCATAAACCCCTACATTTACATACTCTTCACCCACCTTAGAGGAGGGTGGTCATTCTAAAATAGCTCGGAGGTGAAATAGGACAAGCTATCATGAGATCCATGACCATATACCTCTTTCTACTCTTTTGATTTCTCTTTTGTATGATCATATCTAGCTAAACCCCTAGTGGTGGGCTGTTTGGGATTAAAATGTTACTTTGATACCATGTTGGGGGAAAATAGCTTGTTATGAACATATTTCCATTTTATGATGATTGTCTCTTTCTTCTATCTCATTTTCTATTATCTTGCTTGTGGTTTGCTCTTTTAAACATGAATTGCTTGTTATATGATGCTTGAAGACACCTAGTTTCTAGGGGAAAATGGATTGTATGTATCTATCTCAAGAATTGCTCCTAGGTCCAATTAGCACATCCCTAGCTAGAATACTTTGTTCCTACATACAACTCCCTTCTCCTACAAGTAGGTGTTAGATCTAAGTAGCTAGTGTAAGTGTGATTAGTGCAATTTCCTTGAGTTTTCTAAAGGCTAGATGGTAAGTAACATGAGGTGAAACACCCTCATCTCTACTCCCATTTCTACCCTTGGCTCTCAATTCTCCTAATACCACTTACCCTAGAAACCTCGACTTGTCAAGTCCAATTTGAATTACACCTAGCCCTAGTTCCCCAACTAGTAGCATAGGGTATATTCCAATAGCACTTGCCTTTCTGTTTGGATTGGCAATCTAGATTGAAGATATAAAACTTGCTTGTTATGTAACCTCCCCCAAATTAGATCAAAGTATCATTCCCAAATGGCCCACCTATCCATCTTATTGCTTCAAAACAACATTGTCAAGTTAGCTTGTTAATGCCGATTTAGTTAATTGCCTTTTTTGCTTCTTTGTTAATTTCCTAGTTCTTATTAGCTAGTGATAACCTAGGTTCTGTTGCTTGCTTTAGTGCTTAACGTTTCTCTTAGTTGTTAATTGTCTTGCTAGTGTAGTGTAACTCCTCTTGCTCTTGCTTTGTTTCTTGTTTAACCTAGCTTCTTGATCTTAACCTACCTAGGGTAATCTAGGGTTTTTAGTAATATAGTTTTCATATTAGCTTTACTTTCCTATTTGCTAGCTTGATCAAGCAATCAACTAACCAATCCTAAAACCCTAATCTCCAATTTAGGAACTTAGCTACATTTACATTAGCTCTAGTGCCCCCTCTATCCCAGAGGATCGACCCCTTTACTTGCCCATCACCTATGCTACAATACAATCTTGTGCGCTTGTGGGTGAACTATTTAGTCTGAGTGATTGTGTTGGTCTAGGGCCCTTTCATAAATTTGAAAGATCCCAATTGTGTGTTCTCTTCCTTGGTTGCATCTATTTACCATTTAGTTGATTAGTGTATGGCCTTGGGAAAATCACACCAAGCATTCTACGTCGTTGCTGGGGATAGAGGCACTCAGCCTAGCTAGTTTTTTTAGATTAACTTTTCCAAATGTCCTCACAATTTCTATTCTTTATGCTTTGGTTATTCATGCATACTTTCCTGCTGACTTGGCTTTTGTTGTTTGTTTGTGTATTGTATAGGTGACAGTTGTGCATGAGTAGTACGTGTTTGACTTGTACCGACTTGGTTCCATATGACCCTAAGATAGGTAGAAGGAGATGCCAACACCTACACAAGAAAAAATAAGAAGCTAAAATGGAAGGCAAGATGCTCAAAACCCTCTTGGGGGGATTCCTAAACCCAACCACCTTCTCTACAACTACTTCTCACTGGGGAACTACCTTTCCCCAATTGCCACCCTGGTTGACCAAATGTCTGGTCAACCATTCACCATTCCACCCGATCTTCTTGCACTCCTTCCCACATACTACGAGATGGAGAATGAAAACCCATACCATCACATAGACACATTTCTAGAAGATTGTTCCACTTTCCACACACCCGCCACCACTGATGACTCAATCTGAAGAACCCTCTTCCCCTTTTCCCTGAAAGAAAAAAGCTAAGGAATGGTACATGTCCAAGCCTTATTTAGTGACATGGAATGAGGTGAAAAATGAGTTCCTTAAGAAGTTCTACCCAATCACCAACTTGACTTAGATGTAGAGATGCATCACCTCCTTCACACAAAAAGAGAATGAACTATTTCATGAAGCTTGGGAATGATTTCTGAAGCTCTTTTGTGACTTCCCCCATGATGAAGTACCTCTATGACAGCTTGTTCAGACAATCTACACTAGGCTAGTTGAGCTGAGCCAAACCAGTATTGATTCCTCCTGTGGAGGTACATTCGTGACAAATCCATCAGAGGAATCTTGGCCCTTATTTGAGCATCTTGCTAAAAACTCTCCCCATCTCACATCAAGTAAAGGGGAGTATTGTGACCGAAGCTACCTTCCTCCTCCCCCTCCTACAACTCTAGTCTGAACAGATACTAACCCTCAAATGATGAAGATGATGAACGATATGATGAGCATGATGAAGAACCAAGTTGGAGGTTCCTCTAGCCAATCTAGAATGGAAATTGATGTTGTGGACGAAGAAGTGAATTCCTTGCTTGATTTTTCAACCACAAAAGCCAAGGTCCCATGTCAAACGCTTACACTCCCAAGTGGAGAAATCATCCTAACTTCTCATGGAAATAACAAAATGACGATGGGTCAGGGTAAGGGAAACTAAGGCCAAGGTACAACTTGAAATTTGAATATGAGGTTCTTGGAAGGTTGAGGAGCCTAGATGAAGTAAGAAGGATGTGACTTCTCATGGGTAGTCAATATGCTACCTTGTACAAAGATTGGATAAAATATCTCTCTCACTTACTCATCAAGAGGAAGGAAGACTCCGATCCCAACCTATGCCTAATTTGATTAATGATAGTAGTTGTATGGGCACTCCCATAAGTGCTTATGCTCCAACTCAATACCAAGGACCACCCAACCTGTATGCTCCACCCCCTGTACAAAATCCCTTCAACTACCATTACTCTCTGCCTCCACCTCACTCATACCAACAATCCCTTCCATAATACCACTTCCATCCACCACAACCAAAACAACAACATCCTCAACCAAAATTCATTCTCCAAAATGTGAACTCACCAAACCAAAGGCCACCACCACCTCAACTGCCACAACCAACTCTACAAGCTTCCTCTTTCACTACCCATGAACATGTGAAGGTAGTGATAGTGTTGAGTAGTGGTAGGACCTTGGAGAAGCCACGAGATACTTTTATTGATGGTGCATCCAGTGATGACAAAGTTGATACTATGATTAGATATGGTGATACTGAGATTCAGATTGAGGACTTTGTGATAGGCACTTGGGTTGATATTGTGATTCCTGTGATACTGATTGATGATTCTGTTGATTTGAGCTGGTCAAGAGCGCAACTTCCTATATTCCTAGATGCACTTAAGGAACCATCCACAGAAATAAGGAAGAAGAAGCACACTGAGGACATCATGAAAACTTGTAAGCAGGCGAAGATCAATATTCCTTTGCTTGATGCAGTCAAGGAAATCACGTCTTATGCTAAGTTATAGAAAGATTTATGAACATTCAAGAGGAGAACTATAGGAAGAACACCAAAGAAGGTCAAGCTCACCAAGTAAGTGAGCTCAATTCTACAACACACCATGCTAAGGAAAAGAAAAGTCCTGGGTGATCCCATCATCTCATGCTACGTTGGAATACACCACACAGACATATATCTTCTTCACCTGGGTTCTAGTGTGAATTTGATGTCGTATGATGTGTTTGTCGAACTTCAAATGGGACAACTAGGTCCAGCTCAGTGCACTTTGCAAATGACTGACCGATCTGTGAAAATGCCTAGAGGGTGTGTTGATAATGTGTTGATCTGACTGGATGATGAGACCTTCACATTTTTCCCTACTGATTTCATTATGTTGTACATGGAAAAGGACTTGAGGAAAGTTCCCATTTTCTTGGGGAGATCCTTCTTGGATACAACCGATGAAATTATCCATGTGAGGACCAAAACCATGTATGTGACCTTCATGTACATGAAGATCCATTTAAACATTTTCAAATCTTCTATTACAACCAAGGTGATAGGTGCTACAGAGGAAGATTGTTATCTTATTGAGTGTCTTGATGAGATTGTAGAGGAATGCCTACCTACATGGATTCAAACTTCCACTCACGGTAGAGGTCTAGAGCCTATTGTGGAATTCCCTGATTATGATGATGATGAGGATGAGGAAGATGAGTTGGATTTTGTGGGTGCAACTGAGGACCTTTCTTCCATTTCTGAATTGTTGAAGAATTCCCTTGAAGAGCCTCCTATTCTTGAGCTCAAAGCTTTTCCCAAATGGCTGAAATATGCTTTCGTAGGCTCCAATGACACCCTCCCAGTGATCATTTATTCTATCCTTTCTTTAGAGCAATAAGATGCCTTGATGGCGGTCTTGAAGAAAAACATATTGTCCATTGGATGGTCCATTGCTGATTTGAGGGGTATTGACCCCCCATTAGTGTCCATAGAATCTATCTTGAGGATGGTGGTAGACCAACCCGCCAAATGCAAAGACGATTGAATCCAAAACTGAAAGAAGTTGTAACACAAGAGGTTGTGAAGTACTAGATGCTGGAATTATGTACCCTATTTCTGATAGAACTTGGGTGAGTCTCATCCAGGTTGTGCCCAAGAAGGGTGGGATCATGGTTGTTGAGAATGCAGATGGGGATTTGATGGCTGTGAGGGAGCAATCCACGAAGAGCATGTGCATGGACTATAGAAAGCTGAATGTGAAGACAAAAAAAGGCCATTACCCTCTTCCATTCCTTGATCAGATTTTAGAGAGATTAGTTGGACAAAGTTTCTATTGTTTTCTTGATGGGTACTCTGGTTACTTCTAGATAGCTATCCATACCATGGATTAAGAGAAGAAGAAATTCAATTGTCCCAGTGGTACTTTTTCTTATAGGAGAATGCCATTTGGGCTATGTAATGCCCCTTCCACTTTTTAAAGATGTGTGACATCCATATTTGCTGATATGCTTCATTCATCACTTGAATTCTTCATATGTTATTTTTTAGTGTATGGTAAGACATTTGATGAATGTTTTATCCACCTAGCAGTCATGTTTGAAAGGTGTGTCAAGGTTCGTTTAGTGGCATCCCGAGAGAGGAGTCACTTCATGGTTCCCGAAGGCATTCTTCTAGGTCATTAAGTTTCTAAAGATGACATTAAAGTTGACAAGGCCGAAGTGGGCCTCATCTCTACTCTCACTAATCCCTCCACCGTAAGACATGTCCCATATTTATTGAGGCATGTAGGTTTCTACCATTGATTGATTAAAGTCTTTAGTAAAATCTCGAAGCCGCTTTGTCCCTTTCTTGAAAAAGATTTGGAATCAACTTTGATGACAAGTGTGTTGAAGCCTTCAACCACTTGAAGCATAAGATTGTCTCTACTCCTATCATGCAACCCCTGGATTTTTCGTTGCCATTCAAAATCATGACTAACACATCAAATATAGTAGTGGGGGTTGTTCTAGGCCAAAGAGTTGTCTGGATTCCACATGCCATTTATTATGCAAGCAAGACTCGTGATGAATCCCAATGGAACTACACTGCCACGGTAAAAGAGTTGCTTGCCATGATTTTTTCTCTTGAAAAGTTTACCTTGTATCTCTTGCATAATAAGGTGATGGTATACATAGATCATGTAGCCTTGAGGTATCTCATGGATAAGAAAGACTCTAAGCCACAGTTGATCTAGTGGATTCTGTATCTTCAGGAATTTGACCTAGAGATTGTTGATAAAAAGGATATGGAAAATTATGTAGCTGACCATATCTCCCGCATTGAAGCACCATTTGATGATAGGGACCGAATCAAGGAAACAATTCCACATGAGCAACTATTCTCGCTTTCATCCACCTAAAGATCAAGGTAAAAGTACATAGCTAACTTCTTAGCTAGTGGGAGGATACCAAGTACTAGGAGAATGGAAGAGAGATCGAGGTTCTTTTCTATGGTGAAAAACTATGCTTGGGATGACCCACATCAATTCTTATATTATCCCGACCAACTCAATATAAGGTGTGTCCAAGGAATTGAGTAGTAAGAGATCCTATCTATGTGCCACTCTGGCGTGTGTGGAGGTCATTTCAGTCGAAAATGCACGGTCTCCAAGATTCTTCAAAGTGGATTTCATTGGCCAACCTTGTTCAAAGATACTCATGAATATTGCAAATTTTGTTTGAAGTGCCAATAGGTGGGCACTATCTCCTAGAGGGAAATGATGCATCTATCACCCGTTCTAGTGATTGAGGTGTTTGATGTTTGGAAAATTGCCTTCATGGGTTTGTTTCCTACCTCCTTCTGATATGTGTACATCTTGGGGTTTGTTGATTATGTATCAAAGTGGATTCAAGGTATTGTTACTAGAATGAATGATCATAAAATGGCTTGGAATTTTGTGAAGTTAAACTTCTTCAACCGATTCGGTGTACCACGAGCAATGATTAGTGATGGCGAAAGACATTTCATCCATAGGACATTAAAAGGGCTACTTAAAAAGCATGGAGTAAATCATCGTGTGGCTACTCCTTTCCACCCTCAAATGAGTGGTCAAGTTGAGTTAGCTAGTTGGGAGATAAAGGTAATTCTTGAGAAGACAGTGAGCCCGAACCGTAAGGATTGGTCATTACGTATCAATGAAGCTTTGTGGGCATATAAGACTACATTCAAGACCTCGATTGGCACCGCACCATTTAAACTCGTGTATGATAAAAGTTGCCATCTACCCGTGGAAATGCAACACAAGACATTATGGCAATTGAAAGTCATGGATATGGTTGGGGATACCTCCGGATTGAGAAGAAAGTTGCATCTGCATGAGCTAGAGGAGATGATACCTGAGGCTTATGAATTATCCAAAAGTTACAAGGAAAGAACAAAGGTTTTTCTTGACAAGCTGATTAAGAATAAATACTTTGAGCCCAAACAATGGGTATGGTTGTATAACTCACGGTTGAAGTTCTTTCCCGGAAAGATTCAGCATGGATGGGAAGAGCCTTATCTAATCACACATGCATATCCTGTTGGGTTTTAGGGGAGGCAGAGAAGGTAGCGGAAACAAAAAATTTCTCCCCAAAACCCGGAACAAGGAAACGCGTCAACGTCTATATAATAGGAAAGGATGGTTGGTGGAATCATACCTTGTCCCGAGGCTTGCTCGGCGACAATACCTCGTGCCTTGTGCGGTCTTCACCTCTGGTCTTGGACGGTGTTTGTGCAGCTCCTGGTCGCACCGGGACTGACAACTCCTCCTCTCATTGGACTGTCAAGATTGACAGTTGTCCTCCTGAGTGGCAGAAACCTCCCTCCTCTGAAGTAGTCCACATGGACCACCTGGAACTCCAATCTCCTTGTCCCACAAGGAATTGGAAGGAGTCGCACCCTCCAGTTGACGTACTAGTCACCAATACACTCTCCTGCCTCCAGTTGCAACTGCAGTTGTCTTTCCCTTGCTGCACCTCCCTTTGCGGGTAGCACTTGCTTGGGCTCCCTCTTGGTTACCAAAACCAGAGAGAACGATAACTTTGCAGAGCAACTGGTTGCACTGAGTTGTACATTGAGAAGCCCCCAATACCCCTATATATATAGGAGGGTCATGGGACAGGGTTCTCTATCCCGAGCAATGCGGGACTAAAAAAAAGGAGTAGAAGGGTTCGATATTTTCCACAAAAGCAACCAACTCACAACCTGAACCGATCATTTCACAATTGAAATGGTCGGTTGGGGACCTGAACCGGTCAGTTGAAACCTCAACCGATCAGTTGGGACCCATGAGCCGATCCGTTCACTTCTGAACCGATCGGTTCATGGTCCTGACCAGTTCTTGATTGACTTTCCAACTTTTGTTTCTAATTGGTATCAAATACAAATCCATGTTCCAATCAAATTGGGCAAGTGAAATGAAAGGAAAATTCTCACCAATCCTACTTTCCCAACTTGCCCGGTTGCAGCAGTTGAACCGATCATTTCAACACTTGAAGCAATCGTTCACCCTATCCTTGAGCTGATCGGCTCAACACTTGAGCCGACCGGTTCACCAAGCTCATCCGATCGGTTGGGAGTGCAGATTGTGAAGAATCAGTCAATTGTGATTTCAATCATTTGATACTCTAATCAATCTGTCCAACACCTTGAGCACTATGATTTTGAGCTATCAATCAATTGAGTGTTTAATTGAACTACTAAACTCCTTTAGTAATCAATCTAAACATTGTTTGTGGACAAAACTCCTCTTCCAGGTTAAATCCTATGTGTGTGACCCTGCAGGTCCATTTCACGTTGGCAGTGAAAGTCCATAACACTTATGACTTCACAAGCAAAGAGTGGTGCCTAGTCACACATCAGTGCTACCCAAATGGAAGTAGAAAGTTGGAGAACAACTTTCAATCCTACAATCTGTGAATGGTGTTACAGTTAATGTATAATTCCTTTGTCGCTGATATCCCGAATGAACTCGAGGCATGGAACACTCATCCTGTCAACGTTCATTCACTTTCTTGATCTCAGAGTAGATTGGAAGAGATATGTATGACATTAATATCGCATATTGATTCACACATGCGTGCACACGCCTATTTCAATCCTACTCATCAAGTGGCCTTGGATATCAAACTCCCTCAGGAGGGAAAAATCCCATATCTATCACTCACCCCTCAAAAGCCCCATGTGTCAAAGCCACCCAATCATCACCTTTATAACATAACATGTTTCAGGATTGCGTTTGATGATGTCAAAGTGTGCCCAACGACATGTGTTGAGTGCAGTGATTTCAGGTCTAAGAATCACACTCACCACCATCACTGTGAGTACTGAATGTGACTACCATGTCATGGTTCCATGTGTCAAACTCATGATGGGTCTGTCTGGTACACTTGTTCTCTAACAAGTACCTATGTGTTTGGTTTGATATCTCTATATCATGACTAATGAGATTATGTCATCAACCAACACCACAATCTAGTCTTGTGTGTCATTGTTGTCTATATACCTTCCACAATGACATCCGACTAGGGACATAACAAGAATGTACAAACTCTTAGCATATGTATGATCTCATCGTTCAGGTCCTTAACCTGAAAGCATACGTCATTGAGTACTGTCATTCTCTAGACATTCAATCTGTTCTATCACTATCTCATATGACTGAACCAGAAAGAATTGGAAGCTTGCCTTTGATGTTTATCAAATCAATCTTAATGTATCCCACCAATCATCCCATGATTGGCTTTCAGGGCATACATACCAACAAACTCCCACTTGCACTGTGAGCCAATCACCCTTGAATCATATTCATAGTGATCTTCAAACATGTCCCACATGTTACTGTGCTCTAGTGCTTAACATAGTGAGTTATGGCAACACCTTGCCAAAGTCAGTTTAAATTGCATGTCTCTCATCTCATTGTTGTACGCCACACGTATGAGATGGAGTTGCCGTAATATGCGATCTAGTATTCCTTTGCTAACCTTTAGCCACATTGAATGATCAAGGATTCCATACTTGTCATCAATGAGCGGAATATCTCTAAGTTCATCTCATGAACTTCCAGATCCATATAGTATCTACTGTTGTTCTCTAACGCATAGATACTCGGCATTTCCTTTTAAAATGGATTTATTGGAACACTTCCAATTATCAACAAACTTTCACTTTTATATATCCTATATATATTTTGCGATTAATTTTTTATCCTTTCAGAAGTTCGCATGAATGTAACTCTTTACATCGAACTCTTCCTCATCTCCATAGAACCAACACTTTTCAAGTATTTATCAAGTTCTCATGGTATTCCAGTAACCCTTACTGGAAGTAGACATACATCCACTCGTCATGTCCCATATACGAGTTATCAGGATGAGCACATCAAATCGTCATGTCATACGTACAAGATGATGAATGCAGTTTATTCTTTCCATGCAAGATAATGGTATGATTACACACATGATAGATCCATATCTATTCTTAGTGTTCCCATTCTTCATAAGAATTGGACACTTGTCCTTGGGATACTAACTACATGTAATATGAAAAGTTTTCTCCCACTGAATCTGTGCATACTGAACCCTTCAGTATAGATTGCCAATGTATGCTTTCTCTTTTCAGGTCAAGAGATTTTCCGAGAACTATCTCTATAGATCTCTATTCCTATCACATAGGAATCATCTCTATCTTCCTTTAAGATAATTTCCATTTTTGGATTTCCATTCTAGAACATTTCCATTTCACATCAACATGTGGAATGTGAACACACTCCCACTAAATCACTGATCCCTTCTTTATCTTTGACATATCAATCAAACCCTTTGACTATATCATCAAAGTAAATATCCAATTCTGAGTTGCTTGTACTCAATCAATCACATTGATTAGTCCATTGTAACTTATAGACTTCATTTGCATTAGTGGATTCATAAACCTTATAGGTTGTGTCACGTACACATCCTTGTTTTATTCCACATAGGAATGTGGTTTTAGTATCCATATGCTAAATGTCTTAGTCATTAAGTTGCAATCAACAAGCATCATACTTCTCAAAATGTTATCCATGTGTCTTAACACTTAAGACTTATTTGCACTTATGGATTTCCATCCAATGGGTGCCACCATCATGGTCATACCTTATGGTTCACATGGATGTCATTTAGGATGCAATGGTCATAAACCATAACTCAAAAATCGATTCCTCATATTCATCTAAATAGTTGACTCATCACATGAACAACTTATCACATAGATAATTGAGGTGTATCTGTTAAAGATATAAGAACTCACAACCCTTGTGATTCTTAATTTCTTTTATTAGTGAGGGGTATTCTTTTATTAAGAAGAATTCAATTATTTGATAATCATTCTCTAACTCCTTAGAGTATGATTCCTTCTTGATTTAGACATCACCATTCCTTAATCATGAGTTCACTATGATACACTATCATAATCACTCTTAAGGATCTCAAACATTTGGTCCAAGTATTTCATTCATTGATCTCACCAGGAATTAACACTATACCAAATTTGCACTTCATCTTTGATAATCATGAACACTTGAAGATATCCATATTGGTATTTTTTCTAAACACCATTTGAAGTATTAGCATTTGTTCCAATAGGTATGTAAATACATCACATGTATTATACCTAATAGGATAATCATTCTCCCACTACCTTTAGTGAAGATTGATTAATCATGTACAAGAGATTCATGTCTCTTACTGGTTCTCTAACCAAAAGAGTCTAGATTTATCCATGACATGGAAACTAGAAATGAATTTCTCATGATTGATGCTAATTTGATTGTTTGAGTTATCAATAACTTTAGGTATCATTTTATCTTATGCATATCAAATACCACACCATAAGCAAGGCATTGCCACAAAGATCACTCCTTTAAAGATTGAAACATGAACTTTATTGATTGCCATCATTGTCATACAATATGCAAAAATAAAGTGTTTCTATCTATTGACAAATATGAAATAGCAGTTCAAAACTGTATTACATGCCTTGTAGGCTGAAAATAAACTAAAGTACTCCTATATATGGCGGCACCACTTGGCCCAATTATGAGTTCTTTACACTTTACATCTTGGTATCATATACCTCAAAAAGTGTTACAAGTTTACTTTCATGACACCTTTAAGTAAAGACGTCTGTTGCCACCTTCTTCTTTTGTTCTTCCAGATAGATAGGACAATTCCTTTTCCAATGTCCTGGATTTTGACAATGGTGGCAATTGCCTTTCTTCGTCATGCCTCCCTTGGCCTTGAGAGTTGAAGTCGTCTTGGGCTCCTGGCTAGCATCATAACCTTTCTTAGCTTTGCCCTTGCCCTTGCGCTTGGACTTGCCTTTCTTGCTCATGATCACCATCACAGACTTAGGCTTTTCCTTCTTCATCTATGTCTCGGCTGTCCTTAACATGCTCAACAACTCTGACAGTGGCCTATCAAAGTTGTTCATGTTGTAGTTCATCACAAACTGACTGTAAGATTCTGGCAATGATTGCAGTATCAGGTCAGTAGCCAACTCTTGGCTTAGTGGAAATCCCAGTCTTTGTAGGTTCTCCACATACCCAATCATCTTGAGTGTGTGAGGACCAACTGGATCTCCTTCTATCATGACACACTTGAATAGTTCCCTTGAGACATCGTATCTCTCTTGACGTGCCTGATCTTCATATAGGTTCTTGAGATGTTGAATCATCTCAATGACACCCATATTCTCATGTTGTCTCTACAACTCATGGTTCATGGAGCACAACATCAAGCACTTTGCATCAATGGCATCATCATAATTCTTCTTGTAAGCGTCCCTTTATGCCTTTGGTGCATTAGGAGCCGGTTCCTCTGGAATTGGAGTATCCAGGACATAGAGCTTTCACTCTTGAGTGAGAAAATTCTCAATGTCCTATACCAGTCATGGAAGTTTGTCCCATTTAGTCTGTCCTTTTCAAGGACCGATCGTAAAGAGAAATGATTGTTGTTTGTTGTCATTTGTACAACAAAAGGAATTCATGCTATATCCCACAGAAAACATGCACAAAAGATAAAAGCGATGATTATGGCCATCCTAATGTGATTCCTTGAGCCAAGAGGAATCACGGTCATCTAGGTCTACATCACATGCAACCTGTACAAGATTAACTTTGTGCTTTGCCTTCTGAGAAGATCAACTCATCACATGATTGTCTTACTCATTTTGGCCCGGTCGTCTGGGTACCACCAGCCGATCGGTTGGCTCCTCCAACGAATCAGTTCGCCTGGTTGTCGTGCATCTCATCATGGCCTCCACCTGCTTGTCTTGCTCCTCAAACCGGTCATCAACCGATCGGTTCACTCCTTGAACCGATCGTCTAGAACGTCAACTGATTGGTTAACGCCATGAACCGATCGTCTCAGCTGTCGTCTGGATGTCCTTCGTTCTTTGACAAAATAGGAAATAAAATCTATCCTAATTTTACATTGCTTAAAAGGGAAACCCCGAGTTACATTCGGGGGGAGCAAAGGTAGGAAAGAATCTCCAATTATTTCGAGTTACATTGGGAATAGGAGAGGGAAGATCGGTGCACAGACTGAGATGCAAGTAACCACATACAACCATACACAGATAGGGTTTATTGGCCATAACCACACTATACATCCACTACAAAACTCGTTTAAGGGCGACGCATATCGAGTGCATTAATAATACATATCATATATGTAATTGGGATTTGTGGATTTAGGATTGGACATGCATAAAGCCAATATTATTCGCATCGTATGCAATAAATAAAGGCGACAAACCAAAATCGATCATATCGATATTCCTAAAATATAGAGCAGTTGACGTGGCTCTGATACCACTGTTGGGTTTTAGGGGAGGCAGAGAAGGCAACGGAAACAAAAAAATTTCTCCCCAAAACCCGGAACAAGGAAACACGACAACATCTATATAATAGGAAAGGATGGTTTGTGGAATCATACCTTGTCCTGAGGCTTGCTCGACGACAATACCTCGCACCTTGCACGGTCTTCACCTCCGGTCTTAGACGGTGTCTGTGCAGCTCATGGTCGCACTGGGACTGACAACTCCTCTCACTGGACTATCGGGATTGACAGTTGTCCTCCTGAGCGACAGAAACCTCCCTCCTCTGAAGTAGTCCACACGGACCACCTGGAACTCCAATCTCCTTGTCCCACAAAGAATTGGAAGGAGTCGCACCCTCCTATTGACGTACTAGTTGCCAACACACTCTCCTGCCTCCAGTTGCAACTGCAGTTGTCTTTCCCTTGCTGCACCTCCCTTTGCGGGTAGCACTTGCTCGTGCTCCCTCTTGGTTACCAAAACCAGAGTGAACGACAACATTGCAGAGCAACTGGTTGCACTGAGTTGTACATCGAGAAGCCCCCAATACCCCTATATATAGGAGTGTCATGGGATAGGGTTCTCTATCCCGGGCAATGCGGGACTAAAAAACAGGAGTAGAAGGGTTCAAGATTTTCCACAAAAGCAACCAACTAGCAACCTGAACCGATCATTTCACAACTGAAACGGTCGGTTGGGGACCTAAACCGATCGGTTGACACCTCAATCGATCGGTTGGGACCCATGAGCCAGTCGGTTCACTTCTGAACCGGTCGGTTCGTGGTCCTGACCAGTTCCCGATTGACTTTCCAACTTTTGTTTCTAATTGGAATCAAATACAAATCCTTGTTCCAATCAAATTGGGCAAGTGAAACGAAAGGAAAATTCTCACCAATCCTACTTTGTCAACTTGCCCTGTTGTAGCAGTATAACTGATCATTTCAACACTTGAAGCAATCATTCACCTTGTCCTTGAGCCGATCGACTCAACACTTGATCCGACCGGTTCACCAAGCTTAGCCGATCGGTTCATCACATGAGCCAATCAGTTGGGAGTGCAGATTGTGAAGAATCAGTCAATTGCGATTTCAATCAATATGATACTCTAATCAATCTGTCCAACACCTTGAACACTATGATTTTAAGTTATCAATCAATTGAGTGTTTAATTGAACTACTAAACTCCTTTAGTAATCAATCTAAGCATTGTTTGTG
Source organism: Alisma plantago-aquatica (assembly GCA_963693085.1). NCBI lineage: Eukaryota > Viridiplantae > Streptophyta > Magnoliopsida > Alismatales > Alismataceae > Alisma > Alisma plantago-aquatica. Next base: position 1,436,287,076 of record OY856409.1, read on the forward strand.
GACAAAACTCCTCTTCCAGGTTAAATCCTATGTGTGTGATCCTGCAAGTCCATTTCACGTTGGCCGTGAAAGTCCATAACACTTATGACTTCACAAGCAAAGAGCAGTGCCTAGTCACACATCAATTCTACCCAAGTGAAAGTAGAAAGTTGGAGAACAACTTTCAATCCTACAATCCATGAATGGTGTTATAGTGAATGTATAATTCCTTTGTCGCTGATATCCCAAATGAACTCGAGGCATGGAACAGTCATCCTGTCAACGTTCATTCACTTTCTTGATCTCATAGTAGATTGGAAGAGATATGTATGACATCAAAATCACATATTGATTCACACATGCATGTGCACGCCTATTTCAATCCTACTCATCAAGTGGCCTTGGATATCAAACTCCCTCAGGAGGGACAAATCCCATATCTATCACTCACCCCTCAAAAGCCCCATGTGTCAAAGCCACCCAATCATCACCTTTATAACAATCCATGTTTCAGGACTACGTTTGATGATGTCAAAGTGTGCCCAACGACATGTGTTGAGTGCAGTGATTTCAGGTCTAAGAATCACACTCACCACCATCACTGTGAGTATTGACTATCACTACCATGTCATGGTTCCATGTGTCAAACTCACGGTGGGTCTGTCTGGTACACTTGTTCTCTAACAAGTACCTATGTGTTTCATTTGATATCTCTATATCATGACTAATGAGATTCTGTCATCAACCAACACCACAATCTAGTCTTGTGTGTCATTGTTGTCTATATACCTTCCACAAAGACATCCGACTAGGGACATAAAAAGAATGTACAAACTCTTAGCATCCGTATGATCTCATCGTTTAGGTCCTTAACCTGAAAGCATACGTCATTGAGTAATGTCATTCTCTAGAGATTCAATCTATTCTATCACTATCTCATATGACTGAACCAGAATGAATTGGAAGCTTGCCTTTGATGTTTATCAAATCAATCTTAATGTATCCCACCAATCATCCCATGATTGGCTCTCAGGGCATACATACCAACATATCCATGTGGAGATTTGGTGATATAAGAAAAACAAGGAGCAAAAGAATTCATCGTGAATAGTCAAATATTGAAATTTGTTGTTGACGTCAGTCCAGATAAAGCCAAACAAAGTTATGACATTGTGATGTTAGTTGAGTAACACCCACTTGATGTGGAGATGTACTTAAATGAACATGAAAGAGATGTTTACTACAAATATTCTTTGAGAGTTCCATGATGATGATCAAGTTTGAAATCAATAAGCCTGACTGAAGGTGTAAAATTTAGCGCTAGAGGGAGGCAAGCAACCTAATTTGGGGACTCTTTCACCCAACTTTCACTTTTTGATGCTTTTTCTTTCTTTTTACATGATTCCAAGAATACACATACCCCCACTTGTTCTTGATAGTTTTCATCTTAGTTTTGATGATGAGACATGTCAAAAAGGTGAAAGTTTGAGAAATGAGGGTCATTTCAGTGAATAAGTATTGATAGAGCATCAAGTGGATCAATTGTGATGATTAATTATGAATGATGGAGTGATTTGAGAATTAATGAAGATTTATGACCTTGGGGGTAATAGCACGGCCGTGCTGGCGTGGAACCACCGGGCTAGCATTGTCCCTTTCAACAAGAAAACTCAAGTTTTGGGCTAGGTCAACACGACTATTCTGACCAACACAGTTGTGTTAGCATTCTGCCAGAATGGTCTTGCTGTTTAGAATAGTCATGCTAGCTTGGGCCCATCATTTAAGTTCCCCAAAATTTCATGAACCAGCACGACCTTTAGTTCATTGCAAGATCCAGAACAACCATTCTGTGATGGTTGTCAATTAGGGTGACCCCCATTCACCCCCAAATCACCTCCTCTTCCTCCAAAACTCTAGATTCCAGTTCCCTTTGACTCTCACTCACCTTCCCTTACCTCAACCTTCAATTTCCACCTTCCATTACCCTCTATTTCTCCATTTCCATGAAGATTTCACCCCTACAACCCAAAAGTGAGAATTTTTTTTCTTCATTTCTTCACCAAATCATTGCAAAGATGGAGAGCACAACAAAAAATAATTAAGAAAGGGGTACAGAAAACTATGAATATCCTCACCAGATGCAAAAGTTGCACCAAACGGGTGTTCAGCGTCACACCACAGTCACACAACCCTACATCATTGTCCAAATCCATTTCTCAATCTCTTCAAAGGTTAATATCAACAAGTTGTTCCCTACTCTGATCCTCCTCAAGACACCGCACATCATATCTGAGCTACATCATTCTCAAAGAGGAGGAGTAGGAAAAAGAAGAGTTGGTAAACATTGTTGATTCCATTGATGTTGATGCACGGGCCCAAGAAAGAAGGTCCAAGAAAGCAACTAATGCATCCTCTTCATGACTACAACCAACCCTGATGATACACTCTACTTCATCAGCCCAGCCTCGTGCCACTCAAAAACCCACAAGGTGCTTGTTGTGGATTGAAGAAACAAATGAGGATGCACCCATTGAGATGATGCCCTTGAACTTGCACACAAGTTCGGGGTCAGACACTTATGAGGAGGAGGAGGTACATAATACTGAGAGTTAGGAGATGAAGATCTACCATTGGACTTCTTGTCAAATCTAGAGGAGGAAAGGATGACGTGGGTGGAGAAGCAACTTGAGGGAGACACTTTTAGAAGGGGGACTTCAAGAAGAGTTTTCACAAAACCACTCCATCTTGTAAAATGCTTTATAAGGAGAGTGATCCTCACTAGGTATGGATGTACGACAACCATGCAAGCATTAGGGATCGAATTCATATTCAAAAGTACATTGCACAATGTGGACCCTATAAGATTTTGCATGAGGTTGAAGAAACCTACTTGGAGATAACTCATGAATTCTTTGTGACATTGGATAAAGTGAAACATAGAGGCGAAGATGCAATTATATTCAAACTACTTGGCTCCACACATGTGTTGAGAGCATCCCAACTCAATGGGATCTTCTCCCCCAATCTAGAAATGGCAAAGAATTTTGATAAAGGAAGACTCGGCAAGAATGGGAAAGAGGATTATTCAAAGATGTAGAAGGTTATCATAGGTCAAGCAATTTTCTCTATAAGAAAATCTAAGACCAGCAAGGTGTGCAATCCCTTCATGAGATACTTACAGAAGGTCCTAGCAGACACCATTTTTGTCCTCTATGAAAATCATGGATGTTGTTCACAAAAGGATTTGTTCGTGATGTCCACAGTAGCAAGTAAGGGCTTTGTCAACATTGGAAGCATGGTGATTGACCACCTAAAGACAATTCCCTCAAAAAAATAAAAAACCATTCATCATGGGAGGAATAATCACCACAATGGAAAAAGCAATGGGTTGTGATTTTGAGGGACTTACAAAGGTAGAATGAAGTAAATTTGCTGATTTAAGCTATCTGGCAAGATCATAAATGATCTCCCTTAAAGGCAACATGATCTTTTATATTTTGAACCCTCGATACCCTAGTATCACCTTAGAACTTCCATATCATGCCAACCTTCTACTCGTGGATGTCAGACCATCGAGGGATGTGTTGTAGTTGTTATCAAAGTATGAGGAGGACCAACCCAGAGAAGGATTCAAGGCAGTATTAGTGAACTTACTTGAGGGAGGAGGATAGGAAAATGTGCCAGAGTAGCAACACATTCTTGAGAAACCTTGTCATACACAACAAAGAGAGAAGGTTTTGATGCACATCCACCTTCAACAAATGCATACGATATGTCATCCATTCATGCACAATTGGTGGCAATTCTACAGACACACTAGGTCATATGGTTAGATCAACAACAGATTAACCACATTTACCATTATCAGCATGTGCATGTGCAGAGAAACCCCCAACAGGGGAGGATTTATGGGGATCCCTATATGGATATAAGGAGACATAACGGCCTCCACAGGAGAACTATTGGGGCCACTATTACCATTACCCACCTCCATAGACTGGCCCACCGCATGATCCCACACCACCGGAGTAGTGACTTCTACCCTATCATTCGTAAGGATTAATTTCATGCTAAGGACATCAAGATTTAAAAATTTGGGGAGGTAGGACCGTGCTCTATTTTCTTAGCTTATTTTGTTGGTGCATGTCTCACCTGATATCTATTTGATTGACATTACTCTTTATAGTGTAGATTTCTTGTTTTTAGCATTCATGCATACATGTAGTTTAATTTCATGCATTTTGCATAACTTTTCAAAAAAAAAATCTTTTTTCTCTTCCATGTCATGAATTTCATTTCCATGTAGATTTTGGTAATTTTTGTGTGTTTTAACTAGGATTTTATACATTATGTTTTAATTTTCCTACATGTAGGTTTTGATGTGATTGAATGAAAATTGGCACAATTTTGGTCAACTTTTCCCAAACTTGAATATCCTTGCTCAATAGTAGGTAACAATTGAATCTCTGTCCGTTGTGATGAAAATGGTTAATTCTTGGATAATGTAACTTGCTTTTGATGTTTTTAGCTATGAATGAGTCCTATGTAGGAATTTTGCATATGATCCAAGCCTCTTGAAATAAATTTCTATTTTGGATAAAAGAGTGATTCTTGTAAGTCGTGAATGGTTGGGTTTATTATTCTTTATGAAAAGGATGCAATCTACTATACTGCTCATTTGATGCATGACTTGTTTGATTGGTGAATGTTACATGGACTAACTTGATTGAGTGAAATTATACATAAATTTCCACTGCTTGTGACCCCTCTTTGATCAAACATTTCTTCCACCATCTTCTTACCTCTTAGTCTCATGAAAGGATGCTAAAGTGCACATATCATCCTTGACCACCATCACAAGTTTGGGAAGGTCATACTTTTACCTCCCCTCTTCACTATTGTCATCATATGCCCTACCTGCACCAAGGGCAAAGAAAAGAAAAAAGAAAGAAAAGAAAGAAATAGCAAGAAGAAAATAAAGGGTGCTCCTATTGAAGAACATTCAAACAAAGAAAAGACGAGTGTAATAGCACTCCACTCCCTTTCATAACCATTTCATCTTTTTTTATATCTAGTAGGGCTAGGGTAGATAGAATCTAACCCTCGTTACCCTACAAAAGCCAAGTGGGTCATGAGCAGTGAAATAATATGTATGAGGTAGATTTATGAAGTGAAACAATAATATTAACTTTGTGAATGTATTTCATGCATGGTATGATTTACCCAGAGCCTTAAGAAAATGGCATTACTTTCGTATGTGAATTGTTACCCATATTCTATGTTCTTGTTCTCTATGCTTGATTCACACTTGAAAATAATAGAAATTAGTGGAGAGTAGTGGATTTCATGCCTAATTCCTCATGAGAAATCATTTTAGCCAATAAACATCACAATGATTGCATTATATTTGATGCTTTATTAAATTGAAATAGAGTTTAAGTTGGAGTATATTTGAGGAAAAATATGTTTTATGTTTGGGGTGGTGATGCAGCCCTATTGTATGGCTTCATATTGTGTCTTTTGCATAATAATCACATCTAAACATAGTAGAATGCAAGTTAATTCCCTCAATATGCATATTATTGTCAAATGCACTTATGGATGTTCTTTGCATGTTTTTCAAGTACTTGGACCATGCTTTGGATGGAAGAGAGAGAAGGAAGGATTTCTAGGATTCCTCCACCCATGAAGGGGTCCAAATAAGACCCCGAAACTCCCTTAACCTATTCCTAGTGTCCAAGGGTCGATCTCAAGCAAAGAAGACCATGGATCATGAAGTTTCAAGTTCAAAATTCCAATGAAGACCCCAGCACGGCCCTGGTACCAAGGACACATGTGCTCGCCAATGCAAAAGTTATAAAGTCCTTCTTCATTTTGTCAAGCTACATTAACATCACTAGAATGGCCGTGTTGGGACCATGCTAGAAGCCCCCACAACAGTCGTGCCATCCATCACGATCGTGTTGCCAAAGATCACAACGGGCCTACTGATGAGAACGACCTCCATTCCACCTCACCCACTACAACTATGCCACCTAACATAGTTGTTCTACCTAGCCTCCACCACGGTTGTACTGTCTGGCGCAGTTGTTCCACCAACCTACATTTCCCCTCTACCAACCTGACATTTTCATTTTGCCCAAAATGGCCATTTTCCCCCACCATTACCGTTCCAACAATCACCAACCACATCCATTCTGCTCAGAACGACCGTGCTACCACTTAAATCCTAGCTTTTTCTCATTGATTTTGCAACTATACCCCTACTTACCTAGTTCTTCTACCACCACCTATATATACTTGGGCGGCATCAACAATACTAGGTTGGCTACCTTAGCACCCTCCTACCTACTCTAGAGCATTCATTTCCATCTCCCTTTCTTTTAAGATCTCCCCCCACAATTTCCACCTCAGTTCCACCATTGAAACCTAGTTTTCTAGGTTTTCTACCATAAACCCCTGCATTTCCATGCTCTTCACCCACCTTAGAGGAGGGAGGTCATTCTACAGCAGCTAGGAGGTAAATAGGACAAGCTACTAGGAGCTGCATGTCCATCTACCTCTATCTTCTCTTTTGTATGATCATATCAAGCTAAGCCCCTAGTGGTGGGATGGTTCAGATTAAAATATTACTTTGATATCATGTTGGGGGAAAAATAGCTTGTAATGAACATATTTCCATGTTATGATGATTGTCTCTTGCTTCTATCTCATTTTCAATTATCTTAATTGTGGTTTTTGCTTTTAAACATGAATTGCTTATTATATGATGCTTGAAGACACCTAGTTTTTAGGGGAAAATTGATTGTATGTATCTATCTTAGGAATTGCTTCTAGGTCCAATTATTGGATCCCTAGCTAGCACCCTTTGTTCCTACATACAATTTCCTTCTCCTACAAATAGGTGTGAGATCTAAGTTGCTAGTTTAAGTGTCATTAGTGAAATTTCCTATAGTTTTATAAATGCTAGATGGTAAGTAACATGAGGTGAAACACCCTCATTTCTACTCCCATTTCTTCCCTTGGATCTCAATTATCCTAATACCACTTACCCTAGTAACCTAGACTTGCCAAGTCCTATTTGAATTACACCTAGCCCTAGTTCCCCAACTAGTAGCATAGGGTATATTCCAATAGCACTTGCCTTGTTGTTTGGTTTGGCAATCTAGATTGAAGATATAAAACTTTCTTGTTATGTAACCTCCCCCAACTAATAACAAAATATCATTTCCAAATGGCATGCTTATCCATTTTATTGCTCAAAACCCACATTATCAAGTTAGCTTGTTAATGCTAGTTTAGTTAATTTCCTTTGTTTCTTCTTAGTTATTTGCCTAGTTCTTGTTAGCTAGTGATAACTTAGGTTCTTTCTTGCTTTAGTGCTGAACTATGCTCTTAGTTGTTAATTGCCTTGCTAGTGTAGTGTAAGCACTCTTGCTCTTGCTTTTTTTCTTTTTTAGCCTAGCTTCTTGATCTTAACCTGCCTAGAGTAGTCTAGGGTTTTTTGTAATCTAGTTTTCATATTGCCTTTACTTGCTTGCTCGCTTAGTTTAATCAAACAATCAACCAGCCAACCCTAAAACCCTAATCTCTGCTTTAATAACCTAGCTACATTAACATTAGCTTTATTGCCCACTCTCTCCCTGAGGATCGACACCTTTACTTGCCCATCACCTACGCAACAATATGATCTCGTGCACTTGTGGGTGAACTATTTTGTTTGAGTGATTACATAGTTCTAGAGACCTTTGATGAATTCGAAAGATCCCAAGTGCATGTTCTCTTCCTTGGTTGCATCTAGTCACCATCTAGTTGATTAGTGTGTGCCCTTGGTAAAATCACACCAAGCTTTCTGGCATCGTTGCTGGGAATAGAGGCGCTCGGCGTAGATAGTTTTTGTTAGCTTAACTATTCCTACTTCCCTCACCATTTTTATTCTTTATTCTTTGGTTAATCTTTCATACTTACATTTTGACTGGGCTTTTGTTGTTTGTTTGTATATTGTGCAGGTGACACCTATGCAAGAGCAGTAATTATTTGACTTGTACCGAATTGGTTCCATACAACCCTGAGATAGGTATAAGGAGGCACCAACACCTACGCAAGAAACACTCAGAAGCTGAAATGGAAGGCCAAGATGCTCAAAAACCATCTTGGGGGGATTCCTCAACCCAACTGTCCTCTCAAAGGCTACTTCTCTCTAGGAAACTACACTTCTGTGACACACCGATCAAAAAAACATAATTTACTTAAGAAAAAGCGTTCGTTAGCGGCGGATTACCGAAAATCACTAAAAATGAAAAACATTTTACAGAGAGGTCCACACATAGGAAAACTCTTTCATAAAGAACTGGAGTAATTTAATTACATACTGGTTCACAAGTACATGTCCTGTATCATCTTTTTCTGAGAATTACATGCATCAACTGCTCTGTTAAACTAAACATAGGAAGTATAAAATCTCAAGGCACTAAGCTAAAATATCAAAAGCACTAACTACTACTCTGAGGACCTAAGAGTACAAAGACGACACATAGGACTCTATGTACATCTATACAAGACATATCATCCAGTGTCTTCACTTGAGAATTCACTGTTGTTCTTGCTGTTGTTGTTGTTGTCCTTCTCCTACTAAAGGATTCCTGCCTCCTCATCCACATCCACTTAAAAATGTGGTTCCCACAGGGGTGAGACAATTGTAAATTGCCCCAATGAGAGATATAACTCTCCGCCAGAAACATTATTAGTGCAGATTAATAAGATAAATCTAAACAGAGGAATCATAATTGCTTAACAACAGCTAATTCATTGTCTAATAGATTAGAACATTATTCTTATCTAAATCATTATAGCTATAACCTGATAGAGTTGCATGTCACTTATCCAATAAGGAATGTTTTTGTTGATGATTTCAGGGATGAAATCCTTGTAAGGGGTGGATAACTTGTAACATCCCTAACATGGGTTATGTTTTAAGCCTAGGTGTTTTGCTTAATAAAAGAAATTACATGCTTACTTTTATATTTTGAAAGATAATTAAGGCTCAAGAGGAACTTATATTGCTATTTTAGTCCTTTTTGAATATTGTTGAAATCAATGTTTTGATTGTTTTGGACTAAAGTGCAAATTACCCAAGTTGAGGGGTTAAATTGCAAATTGTGCATGATAATATGTTCCTCATGTGTTGAAGCATAATGAGAGTGAAGATTATGTAGAGGTATGGCTTGTGATAGCCTGAATACCAAGAAAGAGCTGATAACGCTATGTTTGTGCATTAAAACCTAGTTTTGGTGTAATGTGTAATTTACCCAAAATCTAGGGTTCAATATGCAAAACAGCACTTCTAAATGGTCCCCCATGTTTCTTGGCATCATGTGGAGTAAGGAAAATGAGAGGGGCGCCTCATTGGAATTATGTTGGAGGAGAGAGAATCTTGATATTAAAATAATCAAGATTTAAGCATAAATGGAACTTTAATCTTATTTAATACAAAAATAAATAAAATAATTAAAGGGCCCTCAACCAAAATTAAAATGGTTGGATTAAGATGTGTGTGGACGTCCTTGAGCTTTGCAAGGACCACAAAATATCCCAAGGAGGTGAAAACTCCACTCACCTTATTATAAGAAAAAGAATTTCCACTCAAATATGGATATTACTATTATAAGGGTTAAGGTGCTTAATTTCTTTTCCCTTAATTCTTGGATAAAGATGAAGTTTTGCAAGAAAAAGAAGATAGCTTTGTTGCCAAGGAGTTTAGGGGGAAAATGTGGCAATAGTTTTGGAAATTAAAGGAATTAATTCTATTTTCTCTCTCCTTGGATTTCCTTATACATATCCCATTTTCCAAACCATACATGGACTCTTTTCCGGATTTCTTTTCTCTTCTTGCTTTGTCCGAGCTCAAGAGAGCTTAGGAGCAGGAGAAAGATGACCCCCCAACCATTTGGTAAGTTCTTGACCTCCTTTCACCTTGATTTCATGGTGAAAACCGAAAATCATTGCTTGATTTCTTGTTTTCTCCACTCAATTTCCAACTCTAGCAAACTCTTTCATCCAAAAGCTTGCAAACGGACCTTGGGCAGCTGTCAAAGCTTCATCCACCATTATATTCGTGGAGTTTGAAGCTTAGAATCAGATTCAAAGGTGGGTTATATAACTTGAACTCTTCTACATTGTTATTCAATTATCAATCTTGCAATTTTGTTGATTCCTTCATCTTCTTGATTAATTGTTAATTGAATTTGATAATTCAATGAAAAGAAGTACTAAGATCTATAGGTACAAAGTTATATGATGACGACATAATCTTTTACACATTTCCCAATGAAATTGCATTCCATTCGGTTTCAACAAAGTTGCTCAAACGGTTTCAACAAAATCATTTGAAAGCAAACAGTTTCATCAAACTGTTTGAAACTAAACGGTTTCAAACCATTTGGGAGAGTTGACCAGATTTTACCGTTTGGGAAAGTTGATTCTAATGCTAATGGTTAATGACTCACCAAATTTTATTGATTAATTCCAAAGGGTTCATCAGTTAAAGGTTAATCAATTAGCAAACCCTAATTGGGTTAAGTGCTGAAATTCAATTTGGTTAAGTTAGATTTTTGGGTGATTGAACCCAAACGGTCTCAAGACCGTTTGGAGGTCACCCAAATGGTCTCAAGACCTTTTGGGGGTCACCCAAGACCTTTTGGAGGTCTAGGGTTAAGTATGGTTGAGTAATTGAAGGTCTAAAGATACAAAATTGAAATGCAATTGAGTGCTGATTTGATGATAAATCCAATGATCTAAAACCTAATGAACATGTATAACATTTATCCGCTATACTGAGCAGGTTAATATCAACCAATGTTTCTCGTATTTCAACTTTATGCAAATACACTACATAGCTGATTATATTTTACACATCATGTGCCAAATTGCAATTAGCTTTCCAGGATATATTGACATCTTCATTATAGAGTTATAGCCGCATCATATACCCTCTTCAAGCTTAGATCACATAGCTAATGTCTGGCATTGTTTTGTGGAGTCATGGCCTATAGCCATACTCTTTCAACAAAGTATTGGGATCTAATCCATCATCTCATCAAGTACCTTTTCATTTCTTAGCAAGTTCATCATCATGATTATAGAATATGGGTATTCAAACCCTTAGTTCATCATAGAATACTTGTTACCACTTAACATGTAACTTAATACCTTTAGGTCATTTGACCAAGGTAATCATCATTCTTACTACATAAGCATTCTACATAGCTTTCGAGGCTTATTTCTCCTCTTGTTACTTCTTTGTAGGCAACAAGGCATATTATGGCTCATTAACCGCTTTAATAAAAGAAACATCATAGCTCATACCTGGCTATGCTTATTTTCTCATGATACCTGCATGGTTAGTACTTCATGATAACAGTTATAATGCTTTCATATCAGCACCATACAACACAAAGTAATACCATTATTCCCCTTTTTAGGGTTAGGATTTCTTTTGCATATGATCACCCTCTATTAGGGTTTTCCATAAATAACTATTTAGGTTCTCAAGATCATATTATTAATGATCAAGTAGTATTTCATTGCATCACACATCTAGGAGCCAACATTGATAACATAAGTATTATTTCATTGCTTCACACAGTTAGGAGCCAACATTGATAATATAAGTATTCAATCATACTTATTTATTCTCATCATTCATCATTAAATGAATTATCAACACAAAGTATGAGTTTCTCTCTCATCTTTACCAGAATATGATTTCATCATAGTTTATTGATTTGGATTAACCTTTTCATAAGGCAGGATAGCCTACACTTATCAAAGTGCATTACATCTCAATGTAACAACTGACATGACACACTTCATATGTCACTCATCCAAATATTGGATTTAAAATACATCAAGGTATATCAATCTTGAGGTGCTGGATGTGATATCTATCATATTTTGATGTATCACTTCCCTCATCACCTTTAGCTTACTTGAGTTCATCCACTTAGCTTGTATTAGGGTATTTCCCATTCTAATACTTTATACACCAGTTCATCACATTTATCATGTAATGTATTGGTCATAAATCGCTTATTTAGAAAATACAACCATTGATAATGATATGGACTCATCTTTAAGTTAAGGCAGTATTGATATAAAGATATCCATTATCAACCTCTTTAAGTATTTCACTTATTAATATATATTAATTACTATTCCATTTTAGGAATAGAGTTTTCCATCTTTATAATTTGGGGTTCACATTACATCTTTTCCATATTTGGATTTCACATAACATCACTCTACATTAGAGTTTCACATAATATCCTTCCATATCAGGGTTTCACGTAGCATTGCCTAAAATTAAGGTTTCACTTGACATAACCCTCAATTAGGATTTCACATAACATCCTTCCATATTAGGGTTTCATCAACCTTCTCAATTAGGGTTTCATGATCTTTTTACAAATGATCATACCCTAATTACCTATTATGTTCATGTTGAAAGTGTTGAGGTTTAACCATTACATGATTGTCATTCATGTAGGAATTCCTCTCTCTCTCATCCTCTCTAGGATGTCAATTACTTCAATCTTAGTTAGATTTGCCAAGCCTCTGGCACAACCCCACAGGAAGCTAAATCAGATGCTCAAGGAAGTCGTCAAGAAAGAGGTAATCAAGCTAAGGGATGCGGGGATCATTTACCCAATCAGTGATAGCAACTGGGTAAGTCCGATCCACGTGGTACCCAAAAAGGGCGGGATGACAGTGGTGAAGGGAGAAAAGGGCGACGAGGTGGCGGTTAGGACCGTCACCGGATGGCGGATGTGCATAGATTACAGAAAGCTAAACCAAGCTACCAAAAAAGATCATTTTCCGCTACCTTTTATTGACCAAGTTCTTGAAAGATTAGCGCATCATGACTTTTTCTGTTTCCTTGATGGCTTTTCAGGATTTTACCAGGTACCCAATCTGTCCGACGACCAGGAGAAAACAACATTCACCTACCTCTATGACACTTATGCTTTCAAAAGGATGCCCTTCGGACTATGCAACGCTCCCGCCACGTTCCAAAGATGCATGATATCAATGTTTTCAGATTTTCCAGAAGATTTCATAGAATTTTTCATGGACGATTTTTCAGTCTATGGAAAGGACTTCGATACCTGCCTAAAGAATCTGTCCTTGGTTCTACAAAGGTGCGAGGAGAACAACCTGGTTTTAAACTGGGAAAAGTGACATTTCATGGTACAAGAGGGCATTGTTCTGGGGCATAAGATCTTAAGGCGTGGAATCGAGGTGGACACCAGCAAGGTCGAAGCCATATCCAAGCTTCCTCCCCCAAATTCCGTGACGGGAGTGAGGAGATTCCTCGGTCACGCCGGCTATTACTGTAGATTCATAAAGGACTTCTCACATATTTCAAAGCCTTTGTCCAATCTGCTGGTAAGGGATGTTGAATTTGTTTTCTTTGATGACTATCTCAATGCTTTTCAGGCTTTAAAAAATGCTTTGGTATCCCCACCCATCCTACAAGCGCCAGATTGGGATTTACCATTTGAGCTGATGTGCGACGCTAGCGACTATGCAGTAGGAGTAGTCCTGGGGCAGAAGAAAGATAAAAAGCACCATGTGATCTGCTATGCTAGTCGCACGTTAGACGAAGCTTAGGTAAATTACACAACCATAGAAAAGGAGATGCTCACGATCGTTTTCACATTCGATAAGTTCAGGTCGTACCTCGTTGGAGAAAAGGTCAAGGTATATACAGATCATGGGGCAATAAAATACCTAATGCAAAAGAAAGACACAAAGCCCTGTCTGTTGAGGTGGGCCTTATTGCTGCAAGAGTTCGACCATGCAATTATCGACAAGAAGGGCGCAGAAAATGTGGTCGACGACCACCTATCGAGGATCGTAGCTGAAAGACAAGGGGGACCGCCGATCAACGACGACTATGCCGATGAGGCTCTTATGTTGGCTGATGCTAAAGAAGAAGAATTACCTTGGTTTGCAGATATCTGCAACTATCTTTCTTGTGGAGATCTGCCTCCTAACATTACTTACAATCATAAAAAGAAGCTATTTGTGGATACTAAAAGTTACTATTGGGATGATCCCCTCCTCTTCAGAAGATGTGCTGATAATTTATACAGGAGGCGCATCCCCGAGGAAGAAATCACGAACATTCTGATAAAGTGCCACGCCTCCCCCAAAGGTGGACACTTGGGTAGCGAAAGAACGGCTGCAAAAGTGTTACAATCAGGTTTCTACTGGCCCTCACTTTTCAAGGATGTTGCACAATTTGTAAAAGTCTGCAAAGAGTGCCAGTCTACGGGGAATATAGGGCAGAGGAATGAAATGCGATGGCGAATTAGATCGAAGTAGAGATCTTTGACATGTGGGGGATTGATTACATGGGGCTATTTCCTCCATCCAGGGGGTATCAATACATACTAGTGGCAGTAGATTATGTATCGAAGTGGGTAGAGGCTGTAGCAACCCAAACATGTGACGCCAAGTCTGTAATCAAGCTATTCGAGAAGACGATCTGTCCTCGGTTCGGAGTCCCACACACTGTAATAAGCGAAGGTGGGTCGCACTTCGGAGAGAGACAGTTCGAAGCACTCCTGTGTAAGTATGGAGTGAAACACAAGATCACTACACCCTATCACCCGTAGACCTCAGGGCAGGTAGAGGTTTCAAATAGACAAATTAAGCAGATCTTGGAGAAAACTGTCAGCCGAACGAGGAAAGACTGGTCTATGAAACTTAACGACGCACTATGGGCCTACAGGACCACCTACAAAACGCCCATTGGAACCACCCCCTACAGGCTGATCTACGGAAAATCCTGCCATCTACCTCTAGAACTGGAACACAAGGCCCTTTGGGCAATCAAATTCTTAAACATGGACCCTGAAAAAGCAGGAGAAAAGAGATTTTTGCAGCTGCAAGAGCTTGAAGAGCTGAGGATGAACGCCTATGAGAATGCAAAAATCTACAAACAAAGGACGAAGGTGTGGCATGATGCCCACCTAAGAAGAAAGGATGTGAGCGAAGGGGATAAGGTTCTATTATTTAAATCCTCCATTCGACTCTTTCCTGGAAAGTTACAGACAAGATGTTCCGGACTGTTTACTGTGTCAAAGGTATACCCATCAGGAATGATGGATCTCTACGAAAAAGATGATCCGACCAAGGTCTTCAAGGTGAATGGGCACAGAGTAAAGAGGTATTATGAAGATGATACTTTTTTCAGGAGAGCATAAATCAACTTGTAGGATATGGGTACAGTCGAAGGCTGAATTTGAAGAACCTACACCGGTCGAGCTGGCGACGCAAACTTCAGTGCTCCTCGGGAGGCACCCCGAGTTTTTCTTTCTTTCATAGAGTAGGATGCTTTTTCTTCTTCTTCCTTGTAAAAGTGAACATTATGGACTGTAATAAGGCCTGAGTCAGTGCACACGCTGGGCGTACCGACTCTTCTGTTTTATGGGCCACCGTTGTATTTTACAAAGCTTTGAGGAGTAATACCTTCTGAGGTCGGGAGCTTAACCCTAGGCCGATGATGTTTTACCCCTTAATCGCTTTTTCCTCACCTTGTCTTTGGCTGCCTATTATTAGCCGTATCGGGTAGCAGTTCAGCTGGTGCGTAGGACCGCTTGTATCGGGTTGTAGTCTCTCGGGCATCGCAACGGCCGTAACGGATGGCATTCCTGGGTAGCGTGCACCGTATCATGCATGCGTGTAATTTCCCTTAATAAGACTGATGGGACCGTCGTCTCGGTAATGGCATGTCTGAACGGCCGATGCGCCCCCCAGAATTGCCTGTTTTACCCCCATCTGAGTTTGCTATATATAGTAAGGAGGGTTCAACGTGTCAGGCTACTACACTTACTCTTTCAGCCACCTGTACCACATGAAATAATCCACCTTTTGCTCGCATGACGGGCAGCTCGCCTTCGCCCTCGTGTCGAGCGAGAGCTTTTAATAGAAAAGGTATAGCCCGACAGTCTGTTTGACACGGGTTTCATATTGCGTGCCACGTATCGAGTTGACGAGCTTATTCGATTTTTCTTGTATCACCCAACATAGTGAAGCACGACACATCGGCCGTTAGTGTTTGCTCGATACGCCATAATGGGAGACACATTTTTCTGTCGTGACGTCCTGTCGGGAAGTTGTTTCATGCGACCTTATCGCCTGATATCCCCGTGTCGGGAAACATGTTGTGCCACACAGTTCTCCACATATCATCCAATCTCGTATCGCCTCGGATTTTCTTTTGATGAACGATACCCGGTCTTTCATCGAGACAAGTTTTATCGAGATATCAGTTTTTCCCACCTAACATTTAAATGATCTTGATAACAGGTATGGCTCATACAAAACAAACCTCCGGTCGAGTTGACAAACACACTGCGACCACAGCTAAAGCAACAATAGTCGGACAGAAACGTCAGAATCCTGAGACAGTTGGGTCGTCAAAAGAAGCCCATTTCCTTATCATAGTCTGTCTTCTGTGGTAGTTTGGGCCATCTCCAAAAGACAGTGGAAGCCTTTCTCCGGGAGCCCCTGGATTGAAAGTCGGCATTTCAGTTCCATCTACCATTTAGCCACCTTCATCATGGGGAGGATATCTTCTTCTTATATAATATCAACAAGTGTTTTCAAGAGCTCTCTGTCTACGATAGGCCGATTATCATTGTCATAATATGCACGGGCCTTGCGCTTCCTTCTTGAGAGCTCTGTACTTGTTCTGGCTGCACCCAGCTGGGAAAGAAAATGGAGACTGCAAATAAGAAGAATGTATTGCAGCTTCTCCAAGGCACAAGCGCAACCACCAGCTAACCTTCACTGGGCTAACATGACCTCAGCCTGTCCTCTTCACTACTCTGGGATAGAGAGTGGAGTAAGTTTGGGGGGGGGGTACCCATGTACCAGTGAGGGAGGTATAAAATTTTTCTTCTTCACCTCCACCCTTTGTGTCATTTCTTTCTTCTCCTATATCATCTGTATGTACCCATGCTCGTATAAAATGCCATGATCATATAAAAATTTTGAATTTTTTTGCTTAGTTTGTTCCCATACATATGTACAATGTCGCTATATTAGTAAAAACCAGATGCGACTTCTTGCCAGTTTTGTTTCTATGTGCTTAGTGAGATGCAAGTTTTGTTATATCTTTCTAATAATGCTGCCTCAAACAAAAGATTACGTTTTTCGGTGCCAAAAATTTTGAAAAAAATAATAATCTCACAACAGCTAAGAGACGAGGATGGAGAAGGAGAAAGCTACCCAAACAACAAAAATCCCTCTTGTTTCCCCTTACCCAACAAAAATCCCAAAAAGAGAAAGCAGCCTTATGAGGGTGAATAAAAGCATGAGAGTTGTGCCCAATAAAAGAGAAGAATATATATATATATACACTTGTCTTCCAAAAGTACCCATCTTTAGGCATGGTAGATCCGGGGCAGTGGTACGTAGGATGTGAAATCACTGCTCTAAAGCCATCTGGCTTGGACTGCAGGGACCACTTGCCCATTAACGGACCCTTACCTGGATGGAATGATGGGAAACAAGAAAAACCCCAAAAAAGACTCAACCTACCCAAACACACAACTTTGTACCCCAAAAATAAGCGGTTTGGTGTCAAAGCTAACTTTAGAATCATGCACCAAAGTCTCGTTAAAGCTGTAGAGAAAAATTTTACTGAAATAATAAAGCAGGAAACATAAGGTCTTTTGTTCGTTGTGGGACAACATTATCACTAAAGGCATCGCGATTCTTGTTTTACCTCTTGAGCTGAAAACTAAACCGAGCAAGAAGAAGCATCACAAAATAAAGTTTAAATATTGATTGAGGACAATCAAAATGCTAAGTTTGGGGGAGTTGATAACACCAAATTTTGTGATGTTTTAGACTGTTATTCTATTATCAAAACTGTCTTTTTAACTATTTTCCTCTCTGTTTATATGTACTTTTGCAATAATTGGCCAAACAACGCTCTTAATTCAATATTTATGTATTTTGCAGTGTTTTCCTCCTATTTTGACCCATTTATCGTCAATAAGGCCGTCCCGGCCCACAAACAAGTTCCACATGCATCAGCCTTTCAGATGGTCGATACGATCACTGCTTGATAGGGTAGCACCACAACACCGACGTGCGACATAAGGATGCCGCGCAAGAAGAAACTAGTGGGCGATACGTCTTCTAACCGACAGGGAGCCAAGCTCGCCACGACAACAAAGCTTGTCGCGCGGCACATGCCACCCACCGGCAGGAACCGCTCGTCACATGACCGACAGCCGACAATCCTTGTGTCGGGCGATACCGATATCGGCCGTCCACTGACTACGCGAAGACAAGGAGGACACGTGGCACCCTGTGCACCATAACTTCCCCAACCACTACCTATAAATAGCAGCTAGAGGAAGCCGAAAAGAGAGGTCGGAACCCTGCGCGAATCTTCCCAAGGAACGCTACAAGAGCAAGAGCATCATGCCTCAGTGGTTGTGACGGGCGACACTAGGTGAGCATTTCCCCATCCCGAGAGGGAGGGAATGGTTCACTTAGTTTCATCTCGAGCACCACTGCAGGCCGATATCGGCCGTCATAATGTAGATACTAGATATAAGTGACTGATACTAGACACACCTCACTTTAGGCCGGCACGATACTAACCCCGATACGTGTTGCCCGTCGTGGAGAGGGTGTTTCCCGACATGACCGTATCGGGCCAGGGTTCTCACACGATACAATCGGCCCGTCACCGCGTGCCACCTGAGAGGGTGTACTGTCCGACACGGCTGTATCAGGCTAGGGTCCTGCCCAGTATCGGGCCGGAGGGTCAGCTATAGCCTGTCGACCTTCTATATCAAGAGGGCGATGTTTATCCTTTATTTCTGTCATTTATTTCTTTTACTTTTACAATGTAATCAAACCTTTAAATGTTAATAGAAATAGAAAAGTTTAATTATCTGTTGTTGTATGCTTGGTACCCTTGTTGGATGAATGCTATGTTTAATATCCGAACTCTAGCTTGTACGTTGGATCGCGATCCGATTAGCTACCGAATCATGTTTTCCCATTGCAACAGCCTTGAGAGAGGTGTTGTGGCTCTAGTGTTTGGTCCGATTCTGGAGTACGAGAGTGCCCAGAATCGGAGTTGTTGTAGCAACCTTTCCACTCTAACCTAAGTCCAGCAACCTCAAGAGTGGTGTTGATGCTTGGTTAGAGGTACCCTCTCTGAGAGGAGGGGTACATGATGTTCCTGCTGCCACTTGTTCTACTGAAGTTTTTCTCCTTGATAACTTGCTTTACCTTGAGTATTATCTCTCCATTTCTGTTGCATTAAAAATCCCTAAAAATAGCTAAATGCTTAAAACCTAAGTTTTCCTTGTAACTCCAGTTGGAGATAGGGTTTTCTTTTGCTTTATCGATCTCGTTATGATGTTCCCTTTTTGGGAATTTTACCATATATCTACCCTTGCCGGAGTGTAGCATGTCAATTCTGTGTTCTCAACACTACCACCCTTGTCCCTGTGTTCGACCCCGCATATCTACTTCGACCCTGTAAACAAAGTTGTGGGGGACTAGAAGGATTCAGGTTATATATGTAAAAGCTCGACTACCTCAAATCCGCCTCCAATTTTGGGACGCACGATTTAGGCCGGTCAGTGACATGTAGAGGAACTTTTTCATTCTAACTTATATTCTTCTACCTTTATATCTATTTTGGTTGACCTAGGGACAACACACTCATTTATCACCATAGAGATGATAAACAAATGTAACTTGCTTGTTTGTAGTAGAACTGATAACCTCTTGCTAGAAACCCATTTTGTTGGTTCTACAATGTTGTAACAAGTGTGTTCATCTTGTATTCTTTCTTTCTTAGGACATAACATTCAAGTGGATCTCATGCCACTTGATATGCATGGATTTGATGTGATCCTGGGGATGGATACCATGGAGAAATATAAGGTTGTTTTGTACTGAGGTTCTAAAGTTGTAACGTTTTATGATGGTGGTGTCTCTTGGACTCTCCATGGAGATAGGAAGATCCTTCCTACTTTTCTAGTGTCAGCATTGATAGTAGAGAAGTTGTTGAGACATGGATGTAAAGCTTGCTTAGTTCATGTAGTGGATGCTAAGGTGAAGAGTCCTAGTATCCAGGATGTACTTATGGTGATGGATTTTCATGATGTATCTTCCGATGAGTTTGTCAGTGTTCGACGCCCAAGAGAGAATGATTTTCAAATCAATCTAGTTCCTGACATGCAACCCATTAAACAAGCATCCTATAAGATTGCTTCAGTTGAGATGAAGGAGTTGAAGAAGCAGTTGCACGAGTTGTTGGAGAAGGGATTTATATGACTGAGCACTTCCCTTTGGGGTACTCTAGTGTTGTTTGTAAATAATAAAGATGGTTCTATGAGTCTTTGCAAAGAATGCCAAATTTGAACAAGATTACAATGAAGAACAAGTACCTTTTGTCGGGGATAGATGATATGTTTGATTAGTTGAGAAGTGCTATAGTGTTTTCCAAAATATACCTGAGGTTAGGATATCACCAGATTGAGGATCAAGGAAAATGACATATCTAAAACTACTTTTAGGACTAGGTATGGTCATCATGAGTTTGTGGTAATGTCGTTTGGTCTAACCAATGTGTCAGAAAAGTTTATGGACCTAATGAATATAGCATTTAGACCATACCTTGATCAGTTCGTGGTGGTGTTCATAGATGATATCTCAATATACTCTAGGGACAATCAATAGCATGAGCAACATCTTTGTCAAGCTTTAGAGTTGTTGATACAAGATAGGTTGTATGCTAAGTTCTCTAAGTGTGAGTTTTGGCTAACTCAAGTGTCTTTTCTGGGTCATGTCATCTCTACAAGAGGCTCAATGTGGATCCTAAGAAGGTGGAGTAGTTTTTTGAGTGGGAGAGGCCCAAGACACTGATTGAGACTTGAAGTTTCCTAGGTTTGGCTGGTTAATATTGAAGATTCATCAAGAACTTCACTATAGTAGATCTACCTTTGACCAAGCTAACCAGGAAAGATGTTCCTTTTGTTCAGGACAAGAAGTGTCAATGTTCTTTCTAGTCATTGAGAGAGAAGTTGAAGAGTGCTCTAGTGTTGGTGTTGCTAGAGCCTAGTAAAGGCTACATCATTTTTTGTGATCCCTCAAAGAATGGGTTGGGATGTTTGTTGATGCAAGAAAAGAACACAATTTCTTTTGGCTTCTCCATAGCTTAAGAAACATGAGGAGAAGTATCCAACTCATGATCTAGAGTTAGGAGTTGTGGTTCTTGCCTTGCAAAATTGGAGACAATATCTATATGGGGAGAAGTGTCAAATATTTTATAGATATCAATAATCTACATTATATATTTTCAAAGCAGGAGCTAAAAATGAGTCAAAGGATATGGATGGACTTGATTTAGGGCTATGACTGTACAATAGACTATCATCCAGGAAAGGTGAATATAGTGGTTGATGCATTGATTAGAAAGTCATCTTCATCATCATATGCAGATAAAGCACAAGTGCACTACATGCATGTCAGAAGCGGGACATGCTAGTGTCGCTTTGGTAGATGAATGTAAAATAGGAAGTATCTTAATTGGCATAGTTACAAGTGAATACAATGTTGTTTCAGCAAATCAAAGATTCATAGAAAGATGATACCATGATAAAATATTTTTTGTCAGAGTTTGGTAGTGGAAAGTATGATGGGTTTCATGAGATAGAAGATGGGAAATATGTTTCCACAATAGGATTTGGTTCTTGATGTTGATATTCTAAGGGAGATGGTACCCGAGGAAGCTCATTCCTAATGTACATGATGCATCTTGGCAATACAAAGGTGTATCATAATCTAAAGGATTCATTTTGTGGCTAGGCTTGAGTTTGTCGTGGGGAAGTTTGTGGCCAAGCGCCCAATTTGTTAGCATATCAATAATAGCAGAAGCCTACATGGATGTTACAACATTGCCAAATTTGTATTAGAAATTGGATCATATAACCATAGACTTTGTGGTTGGTCTGCCTAGGACAACCTAGGGTCATGATCCCATTTGGATGATGTTGATTGGTTGACAAATTCAGGTCACTTTTTACCTATCAAAACCACCTTTACAGTAGAGAAGTTGCCACATATATGTATTGATGAGATAGTTCATTTATAGGGAAACATGGCAGAGGAATTTTTTTAACTACCATATTCCCCTGAAACAGTAGATCATGTTAACAACTATGAATAGTGAATGAGGGTTGCAAGGCATATACCTGGTCTTGAAGCAAGTCTAACTACTATCCTTGCTATAATGTGCTTCTTTCTTCAAGCTGCACATGGACAATTATCAGTATAGGCCTCCTAGTTGATCACAATGCAAAATGGTTGACAACATCCTCCTAGTGGGTGACAAAGCCTTCCTTTCCTATATAGTAGTCCACGTGGATCACTACGAACTCATTTTATTCTTTTCAAATAGACAAGGAGTTTCCCCTACTAGTCAACGTGCTAGAGTTGACTTGCTCTCCCATGTAGTTTCTCCCTTGATGTCCCTCCCTTTTGATGGGTAGGACTTGCTCAGGTTCTCACATTACCACAACTGTGAGAAGACAAAAATTGTCAAAGCTTATTGTTGTGTCTCCAAAAAGCCTAAACTACCCTTCTATATAATAAGAATTAGGGATAGGATTTCTAGATATTGGGATTCAAGGATATAGAATTTCATGAATATTTTGGAACCTACATACTATAAACTGATCAATTCACTACTGAACGAATCAGTTCATATGTTAATCGATCACTTCAACCCTTGACATGATCAACTCACTATGATTCCTATTCATGATTCTATCAGATTTTTATATTCAGTTAATGCTCATCCAATCTCATTGATCAACCAAACAGTCAGTTCACAACATGAACTAGTTAGATCATACATTTAAGAAGATTGGTTCACTCACTAAAGCAGTCATTTTAGAGTATTGATTTCTAATCTTGTTTAAATTGAATACCTAACACTTTAGTGATCAAGAGTAAATCATATTCATGAGTAAAATCCTATTCTAGATGTATCTTATGTGTGTGACCCTATAGATCTCAATTTATGTTGGCAGTGAATGTCCATAACCAATTTATGACATCACAAGCAATGAGTGGTATCTAAAGAGACATCATTGCTACCCAAGTAATTGGAAAGTGGGACACCAAATTCAACCTACAATCTATGATTAGTGTAACAATGATCATATAGTTCCTTTGTCACTCATATCCAGATTGAACTTGAGACATGGAATTGTCCATTTCTTTAATGTTCAATCCATATTCCTTGAGCTAGAGTAGACTATCTGGGATATATGTGAGATCAATATCACATGTTGACTTAGACGAACATAGCCATGCATTTCTCAATCTCACTTATCAAATGGAAAAGATATCAAACTCTTGTAGGATGGGAAAATTCCATCTACACCACTCACAGTCATTTCCCATGTGTCACAATGTGTTTGAGTATCACCTTGATGGTAACCCTATCAAGGTCACATTGGATGATGTCAAAGTACATCGAACAAATGTGATGAGTGTTTTGATTTTAGGTATAAGAAACACAATCACCACCTATCACTATGAGACATGATTCTAAATACCAATCCATGATTTCCATGCATCACTCTCAAGGTGGGTCTGTCTTTTACACGGTTCTATAATAAGTACCTATGTGTTTGGTTTGATATTACATATCATGACTTAATGAGATTATGTCATCAATCAACACACACTCTAGTCTTATGTATTAATATTTTCTATCATCTTCTACAATAACATGTAATTAGAGACACAACAATAATGTATATACTCTTAACATCCATATGATGTCATTGGTGAGGTACTCAACCTAAAGACATATATCATCGAGTAATATCATTCTTTAGACATTAATTTGTAACATCATTATCTCATAACTGAATAAAACATCATAAATGGAAGATTGCATTTATTATTGATCATGACATTTACAAGATATACCATTATAATCATCATGATTACTTCTTTGGGCTTGCATACAAATAGACTCCCACTTGCATTTAAAGCCAATAACCCATGAACTTAATCCCATGTTATCCAAACAACCTCCTTTGCTACATTGTATGCAACAGTATACTCGACTTCAATTGTAGAATAAACAATTATCTCTTTCTTGGTACTCTTCCATCTTAAATCTTCATTGTTTAGTTAGTACACAAATCCAAATTGTGATCTATAGTCATTTTTGTCAGTTTGGAAGCTTGCATCAGTGTACCCCATTATCGATAACTCTTCCTCACCACCGAATACAAGGAACTGATCCTTAGTTCTTCTCAAGTACTTAAGGATGTTCTTTACGGCTATCCAGTGTCATTCACCAGGAATAGACCGATACATGCTAGTTATACTCAAGGCATATGAGATATCATGGTGAGTACACAACATTACGTACATGATAGATGGAATTGCAGACACGTATGAAATCATACTCATGCTCTCCCATTATTCACAAGAAATTGGACATTGAGATCTAGAGACACTAACACCATGAGACATGTCCTCTCTTTGAGTTCTCCATGTTGAACCTTTTCAAGACTTTCTCAATGTATGTACTTTAGTTTCTTGAAGGTTGGGATATCCACCTGAGCTTGAATGAGTTTTCCTACAACAATAGTTAACAGAGGATCATAGACATGGAAACAAACAAGGATTTGTATGGTATATGTGATTTGTCACATCTTTGTTGGTATAAGTAGTTGAGTACCAGTTTTTGGGTCCTAAAAGTATTCAGTGGACTATAGAGAAGATCAAGGTGATTCATCAATAGTTAAAGGTAGGACATGATAGGCAAAAGTCATATGCTGACAACCGATGTAGACCGTTGGAGTTCCAAGTTGGTGGTCAGCTATATCTTAAGGTTTCCCTTTGGAAGGGTGTTTTAAGGTTTTGAAGGAAGGGTAAGTTGTCTCCTAGGTTTATGGGACCATACCTTATCATAGAACAAGTTGGGTAGGTGGCATATAGGTTGGAGTTTCCACTTGAGTTGCATCTATTACACAATGTGTTCCATGTTTTGATGTTGAGGACGTGTCATCTTGATATAGAGCAGACATTCCAACCCATAGAGGTTGAGTTGGAGGGGTGTTACCTATATTGAGAGTTCAAAGTTAATCTCAGATAGCCATGTATAGAAGCTTAGGAAGAAGGAAATAGCCTTAGTTAAGGTGTTGTGGCATCATTCTGGTGTATAGGAAGCGACATGGGAGTTAGAGGATGAGATGCGTAGAAATAACCATCCTTATTTGTTTAGGATTTGGGGGAGGGAATCCTTGTTAGTGGAATATGGTTCTAAGGCCCCTAACCTTTCTTTAACTATAAATAAAATTTGTTTGGGTTCATTGGATCAATCTCATGGTTAGTCTTAAAAGTTGATTCTAGTTTGTGATGTCTCTCTGGATGTTGAAACTATTCTTAAAAATTTGAATCAAAATAGACATTGTTTGCTCAAGATATGAAATTATTATAAATTGTGGGCCTTTATGTAAATAACCCTTTTTGATGATATGAACATAATAGTGACACTTTCTCGAATTACTTCATGGGGTATATAGAATTTTATAATTCTACTTCTTCATTTGATGCTTTTGAGTTGCTCTTATGAACTTTCCATAAGCTTGGTGAGATGATGGTGATGTGTTTCATCAAAGGAAACCTTGTGACCCTTCTATTTTCTTGGTGATCGATGGCTTTTTGGTGACTGGTTACTTTTGGATGATCGTTTGCTTGTTGGTGGTTGACAACTTTCCTTGTGAATGATGGTTCTTTGATGCACGACGGGCCTGCTAATGGCTAGTAAGGGAGTTTGTTCGCTAATGGGATCTTGGTGATTGATGAGCTTCTGTTTCTTGACGGATTTTATGGTGTCTAACCCATAGTTTCTGTGATAGAAAAACTGATGGAATCTAGGTGACCGATTATATTTGGTCAATCAAGTTTGGTTACCATTGGTTTGGCAATGATCGATGAATTTTTGTCATCCGATAGGTTTTTTGGACCTTGATCAAAAAATATTTTACTCAATGAGATTTATGTGTTAGCTATATATATACCATCTCCTACTCTCCTTTCTTCTCATTTTGGTGGAGCTTGAATTGTGTTCATAGGTACCTAAAAAGAATTTGTTAAGAGCAGAGACCGACGATGCTTCGTCAGAGACAAGGATTTTAGGATTTTCGTTGGTTCATGTGTGAGAATCAAAGCTCCTTAATCTAATCACGAGTCATTGATAATTTTTACTACTTCTTTCATGTAACTTTATTGCTCTTCTACATATATTGTTGCGGTTCTTCATCCTCTTTCCTCATGTGACCGAGTTCTATGGGTTTTTCATGGTGTTTCTTTTCTAGAACCATGTGCATGTGATTGAGCACTCTCTTTTCTTCTTCCTTGCTCTAGTTTCACCCTATTTGAGGTGATTTGAGGCATTTTTTGAAGTTTTGGTGGCCCTAGCTGGACACTTCGTTGTTGATTTTGAGAGTTCCATCCTAAAGTTTGGTTTTCTTCTCTCTTTGAGGAAAGCTATATAACCTTGAATTCATTTCATTCCCACTATCTACAAGTGTGTCCTTATTTTGCTCTATAAATTCACATAAGGAAGAAATATGACCTTTATATGTGTTGATATTTGAATAACATAATGATGATCCAAGCTTGTTTGGTTGTAGTTTAGACTTTATGAACATTATTCTATTGAATATTGAACTATTTATTTAAGTATGAAAGGCCACAAATTCATAACATACGTGAAATGACTCCTAAAATGATCACATAAGTGTTGTTTCAGTAAGCACACAATAAACACTAATCTATATTAGTTAATATATGGTTGTTACATTTATTCTATTTACTATCAAGGTGATGTATAGAGTGTTTGCAGTAGTTGGACCGATGTGCCACTATAGTTGTAACTCATACTAAATGAGGGGAATAGATCTCATGATTTCCTAACATCCTAGATCCTATATGGGGCTGATTTTGACTTGGTAACTGGTCAGCTAGTAATTTGAGTGCTACGTCTGAAACTACCTAGAGCTTAATAAAACATATAATTTAGCCATGTAGAATATATGTTAGGGCTATTTGGCGAATCACAGTGGATGATAACCCCTACCTTGTTTCTTTTAATTATTAGATGGTTTCAATATGGTAAGAGAAATCAGTTGTCTTATGATTCTAGCTATACCTAAACTTGATACAAATTATTTAACTTTACAACTTTGTAATAATCACTTAAATATATAATTATGGTAAGTGTAACGACCCCGCTTCCTGGTAACCCCCAATTAAGGGAGACCTGAAGGTTAGAGTCGTTATTCATTTAACAGGATCAAAGGTTCGACAAATGATCAATAATAATTATGAAATTCTATTAACTAACTGGAATTTGGTATAAAATTAAAACTCTACTTACCTTTGAAAACTTTGGAAATCTATCTATCCAGAGCTTGAATTATTCTATCTAATCCTCCTTGCACTTTATTTCTTATTTCCACAATGTGTCACTTTACTGTTTGTTCTTTCAATTGTTGTTCCTAAAATGTCAACAAAAAAAATGTCGGTTAGTATATCAAAATATATTGGTATGTGGGAACAACCAAAATCTTGCAAATATGGCTAACAATTTAATAATCACAATCAAATTAATTAACAAGCCAATTTACACTTTTTAGTATGACATTCTCCACTGCTTTTGCCCTAACCCTGGCATACCCACCTTAGGGTTTCCTTTGCCAATGACTTAAGGCCACCTTCTCAATCCCGAGCTTGGTGCCTGGGGGTCACCACCCATGGTGCCCACTAGTCATGCAATATCATAGGCCACCTTCTCATTCATGAGCTTGGTGCCTGGGGTCACCACTCAAGGTGTCCATTTGTCTACCCATCTGGGCCTGACCTTTGGCATCATCCATCAGGGTGGCATGTAGGTGCAAGAATACATACTTCTATTATTAATGTGATAATCATAGTGACTTTATGATTTGCAAGTATGAACATCCAAACTGATAATTTGCATTCAATGTGATTAACCATCTGGAAAATCCTCGAGAAACTAAGGCGGTTATTCATAATTAACCACATACCCGATCTGACGATTTGAACAAAAATATCCATATAAATAAGAATCCAAGAAAGGAAGCATTTTCAACAAGATCCTGAAATAATTATACAATTTCCTTTTATTACTCATGTCATTAATATCTATTAAATCTAGCTCGCTTCGTAGGGTTTCTAGTCCACTTTTAGGGTTTCCATTGCAATTAGGGTTTCCCTTCAACTTTTACTATTTTAAACCCTAATTTAACGCAATTGATAACAAACCCTAATTGTTTCCACACCTGATCCTCAATTCTGGATTAAAGGCATAATTTACCATTAATTAATCTCATTAAGCATCTTTTTATCAAAGTTACTATTTTTATCCTTTTAATCCGTGACAAGATCATTATACGCATTTATCATCAATTCATAGTTCATTATGGTCCAAAACACATATGAACTCGATTTGCCATTAATTCTACATTTTATTCATGAGAAAACCCTAATTACTACACTTAGGGTATTTATCCACAAATTAGGAACTTTAATGCTCGAAATAGATTAAAACCCTCATATAACAACATATTTTCACATTTTTCAAATTAAACATGATCTTATCCTCTTTGCCCCTAAATTAGGGTTTTTACTTAATCATTATCATATGGGGTAAAACCCTAAATCATGCAATTTTACATCTAGATCAGGTTCAAATCTAACATTATCATTCAAGAGGTTATTAATACTTCAATTAACCCATTAATAATACTAGATTCAACCTTTAATCACAAATAGGGTTTTTAACTTAACTTTAATGTACTTTTCATCAACTTATCGTAATTTTGCAATTGGGAACAGAATAAATCTTTAGTATCACTTTTATTGGATTCCTCTCATTCTCTTGATCAATTTTCATATTTTATTCGTACTAATCTGAGCTACCAATCTTTAGATATGAATTTAGCAAATATTTACCTGATGGACCAATGGCTGCGTGCCACGTCACCCATCTCATGCAAAGCGATTGCTTTAGGAAACATAACTGAATTATGGTTATACCATTGGTTAAGTGGCTGCGCCTTCAGCCTGCGGAGGGGAAAGACATTCCAACGACCCGTGGGTCATCTTCCTCCTTGCGATGGCGCACTGCGTCACCCTAGCAGTGGCCCACGTAGCTTTCTCCCTCGCTCCACATCCTGCAGCCTGCTGGAAGTGGCCGCCCTACCTTCGACCTTCCCTGCCGCATCCAACCAAGCCGCAACACATGGCCGAAATGGTCAGTTCTAGGCATGACAAGCCAGTGCTTCCTTGCGGGTTTGCAACCCTCTTGTTGGTGCTGTGCGTGGACGAACGCAAGGGGATGATGGCCGATCGTTCCTCAGTTGTCGTGGGTAC
Source organism: Alisma plantago-aquatica (assembly GCA_963693085.1). Lineage (NCBI taxonomy): Eukaryota > Viridiplantae > Streptophyta > Magnoliopsida > Alismatales > Alismataceae > Alisma > Alisma plantago-aquatica. Next base: position 1,436,316,593 of record OY856409.1, read on the forward strand.
GTCCCACTTCCATCAAGACTACAAGAAGACCCCCTCATTGCTCCAGGGATATAGGTACACCCAGGTTAGGGTTTGGACGAGTTTGAAGAAGGAGGAGGAGAAGAGTGGGAGATAAGGAAAAGCTCGAGTCTGTGGATCCATTCCTTTTATAGGGATGGGTAGCAACATCCTAGCATGCCTACCCACGAGGAGAGTAAGTCCCATAGTCAATAAGAAAACTCCTTTCCTTGTTTACACAGAAATCCTCTCTTTTCTAATTATTCATATTCCTTAGTCATTAGGAAAATCTGAATTTTATCTCCTTGATATTTCTTTATGCTCAAGATTTTGAAACTAGCTTCTTTTATCCTCTTAGTACTTGCCCCTTATTCTAAAGGTAAGACATTCTATTTTCATTTACTGAAAAAACTTCCTTCTTTACAATCCATTAATTATGTATGCACATTATCTTCTTATTTAACAATTTTGATATTTTATCTTTCTTTCGTCTTCATTGGGATTCCTTGGATCCTAAGAAACTCAAAGAATTTAAAAATTCTTTTTAAGGAATACTCATTATCCTCAAATGCATCAATATGCATTATTTCACATTATCTTGTTTTATTCTTATTAAAATATCTCTCTTTGAGGAATTTTCTTTATTTATCTTTTATTTTCCTCATTGGTTTTCCTTTTTACATTAGGAATGCTTGGAATACGAAATTCCACCAAGGATTATTCCATTATACCTCTTTTCACTTATTTTCCATATTTCATCAATGTTTTTAATTTCTTTATTAACAAGGAAATAATTTATTGGTCTTTTCTTTTCTTGTTGCTTTATCTTTGCAAATTTGGACTCCTTAGAACCCAAGGAACCCAAGAGGCACAAAATCCACCTTTTGATTAAGTTCTTTTGCCTTCTAGAGGTTTCCACACCTTTCTTTTCTCAAAACTCAATTATTCATTTACTAATTGAATTTCCTTGTTTTTGGGCCCAATAGCCAATAAAGCCCACAAATCAAACAACAAGGCTATTTTAAACGAAATCCATTTATTCACAACAAATTATATCATTATTTTTTCAAATATCTTTAATATGAGAAATTATGCTTCTCACCAAAGGAACCCAAAATTTGGGGTTGTAACATCCTTCTCCTCTTATGAGAATTTTGCCCTCAAAATTCCATCAAGCAAGCAAACAAACAGGATAAGCCTTCTTATGTCCATCAGGGCTCCCACGTGGCTTCACCCTTTCCATGGTGTTTCCCAAGAACCTTCATTATCTCATTTTCTTCCATCTGAGTTCTTTTTTACCTTGGTATATTGTACCCTCATAGGTGACTCAGGACTTTTCAACCTTTCAAAAGCAGAATAGGTTCAGGGCACAACAACTAGCATGGGTACCTCACATAGTGCTCTAGATCGGACTCATGCAACACATCATTTTATCCTGAGGGGTAAGGTTAAACACAACCATCTCCACCAATCCATCTCAAATGGACCCATATATCAGGGACTCAGCTTTCTCAATTGTAGCTTAGAGGGGTCAGATTTTCACATCACATATTCTCCCACAGTGAGCTGCATGTCAGTCTGCTTTGCATCATCTCGTGACTCATGTCACCACTGTGCTCCCTCTCAGCCATTGCATGATCAAAGCGACTTCATCTACACAAACTATGGTTCTTTTCTGACCTTCGTGAGGCCTCCTTCACCAACATCATCTTAATGAAGTGGTGACCGACACAATCTTTCTATAAGACTTCTTGCATCCCGACAAAGGCTATGGTGGTTAACATCACATCTTAAGAACTGTCTCTATGTATCACCCTAAATGAGCACACATGCTCTCATCAGACCCTCTAGTCTGGATGATATTGTCCATTGGTATGGGGTGATAAACTGTACTATCATCAAGTTCTTCATGTATCCACTTCCACCTCATGGAAGTGAACCTTGGTCATACCTAAGAACTTTTGAACTCGCATCATGATGTGGTTGAACCATCTTTCTCTCTTAAGTAGTTCAACTGAATCTGTCCCTTGACAGTACTCCTTTCTTTCTCATGTCATCTAGGCAAGGCGATCTACCATAACCCATATTACATCTTGATCTTTCTTGTTCAGGGGAGACTTACCACAACATCCATAGTGGTGAACTCCCATTCCCTCTCGGGGACTCTTTATCCTCTATGTCAAAGCACTGGGTTACTGGTGTTCGTCCTTCACCTCTATCATGCATGACCACAAGCTACATGCATATTCATCTTAAGCATCCAAAGTGCTACTATCACTGACTATCTTTGTAGTATCACTGTATATCATAACCTCCTGTATTGTTATGATTCCTCAAGCTTGATACCTCGGAAACCCTAAACCACTCTCAAAAGGGTCTTATTACCTTCCTATCCAAAGAAGTGTATCTGAGGTTCTATCACCATCCTTTTACTACATCAAGGACTAAACTGGCTAACCAAACATTCATTAACTTGCTCAACATATCTTGTTACATATGTGTGTTAGCCAAAACACATCCTCTTTCCAAACATAGGGTTAGTCGAACAACCTCAACTTCTTCTAGCTTCCAGCTAACTAGGCAGCTATATCTCGACCAGAGCATTCATTACCACTTCTTATCCTTAGGTGTTAGGTAATGTTGAAGACATACACCTCCATGTATTCTACTCATCATCTCATCTCAAACTCTAAGTCTATCTCTGATCTCATCCTCTTAGTTATCAGGCTCCACCTTGTGATGCCTTGTAACACTGGCAAAAGAATCCACCTAGTTCAAGATAAACATCCTCACATGATGATTTCCATAATACTCTTAGTGTTTGTAAACCATCCATGTATCATTCGCTCCACAGGTGTATGTTATCATCTCTGTCCTCATTCCTTGTAGCAACGTTCCAACTCGCATCATCTTTTATCCTCGGTGTATGGCATGCGTACTGTCCCATCTCTCCCTCCCATAACAAGAGGAAATAAGCGTTTGGCGACCGTCCAAACACAAAGTTCTTCCTATTCCAAGAGTAGAGATGATACATCCCACATCGCCAGTACACTTTCAATTCTAAGTTGAAACGTGCAACATGTGACTCTACATCACGATCATTTTGACATCAAAGTTACTTCCATGGAAAACTGGTCTCGGACCTACTTGGGTAACCACAAAACCTTAGTCATCTCCTCTAGGTCTGTAGGGTGCCGACACTTTAGGGGTTATCCCTCTTCCCTTATGCATCCAGAGAGTGCCCTACTCATCTGCCATTTGGGTCCCATGAGTTCAAGAAGGTGATCAGTCTCCTAACCCATGGCCCTCAGACAATGATAGTTGTTACCTCTCAACCTTATGGTCATGTGCAACTAGGGAATTAGGAAACTCCTACTTCCATCGGTCTTATCCCTCCTTGACCCTAGGATAGACTTAGGATTCTATTATAGTACATGTCTGACTTAGAACCTTACCCAATTCTTCCTCATCTCTCTCTGCATTCCTGACTGACTTTCATCCCTTCATAAGGGTCATGGCAACCTGCCTACCTTGGTCAGGCCCCCTACCGGTTACCTCCATGGTAACACATCCACATGCACTTAGAGATGGTTAACTATGGGTCTACAGGTTCATTCTCTTACCATGTACTCTTAGCTTCTCAAGTTCCTATGAAACTTCTTTAGGTTCACTCAAAACCAGCAAAACTGGTATACACCCTACAAAAGGGTCCCTCTCCCAGGATGGGACGAAACTACACTCTTGACAACAGGGTCACAACCATCCTTAGGGTTTACATTCACATGAGCATGTCTAACCCAGCAGCTACTAAGGCAGAAGCAGATCACCTATCAAACCATGCTAGGTCATAGTTGTTCTCATCCTTAACATTAGTTCAACTTATTTGTGAGGGGTTCATCAAACCTACCTTTAACTTAAGGGGTTTCCTTTTCCTCTATACATGAAGAGTACCATGCTCGAAACTATAGAGACTCAATTCTCATCATGAGCATTAGGCACACCACTTCCCCTCTTCGGCCAGGAACCCTAGGTTCACTTTTGGATATCCAACTACATGCTCAACCTCTTAACCATGAATCAAGCATGTCCAAGGTATGCAATGTACTCCCATGATCCTTTTATATGAGCAACACCTCAGAGTTGAGTCCTCCTCAAGGACAACCAATTAGGTATAAAGCCCCAGAACTGGTTACTTGAACCTCCTCAGGGTCTAAGGCACTCTTTGTCTCATCTCAGCAGGTAAACTCCTATACCATAGGCACATAGGTTCCAGAAGCATCATCCTCTCTTTAGGTTTTGGTTCCTCTAAAGGCAACTAAGATATCATCAGCCTCCAGGGATCAAGCATAAGGAAACCACTATCATCCACTTAGGTCGCATCATTCTTGACTCCCCACTGTTCCTCATATCTCGGGGTTTTTGGCTTCCAACCTCCTTGTTGGGTTCTTGCTTTCTCTCTCTAAAGCTAACTCCACATCCATCCATACTACTAGAGGTCCCTTCTCCATGAAGGCTCAAGCTCACCAGCATACCCCTGTGTGGGTGAAGCCTATGCTCAACTCATGGTTTGCTCAAGATTATATCTAGCCCGTTATGCTCATCCCATAAGCCATCCATCATGCCTACTGGCCAGGGTTTCAACCTAATGCCATCCACTGACGTACTCTAGGTGCAATCTTTACCCTACCTACATAAGCCCATAGGGTTCTATAGGTTCTTTTCTAACTTCATCTATGAAGGATCTATCTTTTTCTCAACATGCACGAACCTTCCTAGGGTTGGGTTGCCATAGGTACTTGATCATACAACCTCTCATGGCTCATATGTCATCTAAGGCATGTATATCCAAACACCTGGTCTACCATGACATCTAACTCATCATGTCATCTCTCCCTCTAACCTCTACTTAGGGTTAGGGTTAACATCATCCTCAGAGGATGTGCTAAGTCTCTACCTTCAATGGAGGTGTCTATCTCTAAGACTAACTCTCTCTACTCATCCTCTAGACAAGGAGTTCTATCCTCAGGTCTCTCCTGAGGGCAATGACAACTCGTGTCATACGACCTAAGCATGTATCTATTCTTTAGTTTGCGCTTAATCTATTAAGCTTATGTCCATGACCTCATATTTACATGCTTTTTCTTAATTTGTTGGAGGATCCCTTAATCCTTATCAACCTTACCCATACCTCAAGAGGGTGAGGAAGAGGGAGAAAACCATAATCCTTAAGGTCCTTAATAGAATTTGAGTTGAGAAGAGATGAACAAGATGAGAGAGTCCTAAAGGTATCTTATTTTGAATCATACCCTAAGACTTTGGCTAGGCAGTCACACGGATCCGGGAGTCCTCATATTCCGACTAGCGGTGCGGAGGAAAATATTTCCAGCCCCCGGTCGTGATCCTTTTCTAGACACCTCTGTCTAATAACTCCCTTGGGTTCTACAACATTTGTAAAATTTAATAATTATTAAAGATTAATGGAGGAACCTATGCTCTAATACCAATTGTAACAACCCTGCCTCCCAGTAACCCCCAATTAAGGGAGACCCGAAGGTCAGAGTCGTTATTCATTTAACAGGATCAAAGGTTTGACAAATAATCAATAATAATTATCAAATTCTACTAACTAACTGGAATTTGGTATAAAATTAAAACTTTACTTACTTTTGAAAACTTTGGAAATCTATCTATCCAGAGCTTGAATTATTCTATCTAATCCTCCTTGCACTTTATTTCTTATTTCCACAATGTGTCACTTTACTGTTTGTTCTTTCAATTGTTGTTCCTAAAACGAAGACAAACAAAACGTCGGTCAGTATATCAAAATATACTGGTATGTGGGAACAACCAAAATCTTGCAAATATGGCTAAAAATTTAATAATCACAATCAAATTAATTAACAAGCCAATTTACACTTTTTAGTATGACATTCTCCACCACTTTTTCCCTAACCCAGGCATACCCACCTTAGGGTATCCTTTGCCAATGACTTAATGCCACCTTATCAATCCCGATCTTAGTGCCTGGGGGTCACCACCCATGGTTCCCACTAGTCATGCAATATCATAGGCCACCTTGTCATTCTCGAGCTTGGTGCCTGGGGTCACCACTCAAGGTGTCCATTGGTCTACCCATCTGGGCCTGACCTTTGGCATCATCCATCAGCGTGGCATGTAGGTGCCAGAATACATACTTCTATTATTAATGTGATAATCATAGTGACTTTATGATTTGCAAGTATGAACATCCAAACTGATCATTTGCATTCAATGCAATTAACCATCCGGAAAATCCTCGAGAAACTAATGTGGTTATTCATAATTAACCACATACATGATCTGACGATTTGAACAGAAATATCCATGCAAATAAGAATCCAAGAAAGCAAGCATTTTCAACAAGATCCTGAAATAATTATACAATTTCCTTTTATTACTCATGTCATTAAGATCTATTAAATCTAGCTCTCTTCCAAGGGTTTCTAGTCCACTTTTAGGGTTTCCATTGCTATTAGGGTTGCCCTTCAACTTTTACTATTTTAAACCCTAATTTAACGCAATTGATCACAAACCCTAATTGTTTCCACATTTGATCCTCAATTCCACATTAAAGGCATATTTAACAATTAATTAATCTCATTAAGCCTCTTTTTATCAAAGCTACTATTTTTATCCTTTTAATCCATGACAAGATCATTATACACATTTATCATCAATTCATAGTTCATTATGGGTCAAAACACATATGAACTCGATTTGCCATTAATTATACCTTTTATTCATGAGAAAATCCTAATTACTACATTTAGGGTATTTATCCACAAATTAGGAACTTTAATGTTCAACATAGATTAGAACCCTCATATAACAACATATTTTCACATTTTTCAAATTAAACATGATCTTATCCTCTTTGCCCCTAAATTAGGGTTTTTACTTAATCATTGTCATATGGGGTAAAACCCTAAATCATGCAATTTTACATCTAGATCAGGTTCAAATCTAACATTATCATTCAATAGGTTATTAATACTTCAATTAACCCATTAATCATACTAGATTCAACCTTTAATCACAAATAGGGTTTTTTAACTTAACTTTAATGTACTTTTCATCAACTTATAGTAATTTTGCAATTAGGAACGGAATCTATCTTTAATATCACTTTTATTGGATTCCTCTCGTTCTCTTGATCAATTTTCATATTTTATTCTTACTAATCCAAGCTACCAATCTTTAGATATGAATTTAGCAAATATTTACCTGATGGACCAATGGTTGCGCGCCACGACACCCATCTCATGCAAAGTGATTGCTTTAGGAAACATAACCAAATTATGGTTATACCCTTGTTAAGTGGCCGCGCGCGCCTTCAGCCTGCGGTGGGGCAAGACGGTCCAATGACCCATGGGTCATCTTCCTCCTTGCGATGGTGCACTGCGTCACCCTAGCAGCAGCCCACGCGACTTTCTCCCTCGCTCCACGGCCTGCAGCCTACTGGAAGTGGCCACCCTACCTCCAACCTTCCCTGCCGCAGCCAACCAAGTCACAACACATGGCCGAAATGGTCAGTTCTAGGAACGACAAGCCTGTGCTTCCTTGCAGGTTTGCAACCCTTATGTCGATGTTGTGCATGGACAAACATAAGGGGATGATGGCCGATCATTCCTCAGTTGTCGTGGGTACGTCCCGCTTCCATCAAGACTACAAGCAGACCCCCTCATTGCTCCAGGGATAGAGGTACACCCAGGTTTGGGTTTGGATGAGTTTGAAGAAGGAGGAGGAGAAGAGTGGGAGACAAGGAAAAGCTCGAGTCTGTGGATCCATTCCTTTTATAGGGATGGGTAGCAGCATCCTAGCATGCCTACCCACAAGGAGAGTAAGTCCCATAGTCAATAGGAAAACTCCTTTCCTTGTTTACAAGGAAATCCTCTCTTTTCTAATTATTCATATCCCTTAGTCATTAGGAAAATCCGAATTTTATCTCCTTGATATTTCTTTATGCTCAAGATTACAAAAATAGCTTCTTTTATCCTCTTAGTACTTGCCCCTTATTCTAAAGGCAAGAAATTCTATTTTCATTTAGTAGAAAAAACTTCCTTCTTTACAATTCATTAATTATGTATACACATTATCTTCTTATTTAACAATTTTGGTATTTTATCTTTCTTTCATCTTCATTGGGATTCCTTGGATCGTAAGAAACTCAAAGAATTCGAAATTCCTTTTTAAGGAATACTCATTATCCTTAAATGCATCAATATGCATTATTTCACATTATCTTGTTTTATTCTTATTAAAATATCTCTCTTTGAGGAATTCTCTTTATTTCTCTTTTATTTTCCTCATTGGTTTTCCTTTTTACATTAGGAATGCTTGGAATACGAAATTCCACCAAGGATTATTCCATTATACCTCTTTTCACTTATTTTCCATATTTCATCAATGTTTTTAATTTCTTTATTAACAAGGAAATACTTTATTGGTCTTTTTTTTTCTTGTTGCTTTATCTTTGAAACTTTGGATTCCTTGGAACCCAAGGAACCCAAGAGGTATGAAATCCACCTTTGGATTAAGTTCTTTTGCCTTCTAGAGGTTTCCACACCTTTCTTTTCTCAAAACTCAATTATTCATTTACTAATTGAATTTCCTTGTTATTTGGCCCAATAGCCAATAAAGCCCACAAATCAAACAACAAGGCTATTTTAAAAGAAATCCATTTATTCACAACAAATTATATCATTATTTTTCCAAATATCTTTAATATGAGAAATTATATTTCTCACCAAAGGAACCCAAAATTTGGGGTTGTAACAGTAACCAAGAAATTCCTCTAGAGTTATATATCTCACTAGGACATGGGTCTCACGTCATGGGTTACCACTTTTTATAGGTGATTGACAGTTTATTTATGCGTGGTGAGATGAGGAGGCACAATTTGGAGATTAATAATGTTTGAAGGATAGTCTGGTTAGTAGAGAGTCCTAGAGTTGTCCTCGTACTCTCAAGTCCGGATGGGGCATTTTGTATATCATGTATATCAACTCAAAATTTTTCTTGTATGCCTTGAGTAGTGTAAATGATGTAATTATGTGGATAACATCTTTTATAAATAGGTTATGGGTGAAGCCATGGATCTTATGTAAAGGCACATGGAATGTACATCTGTGAAGTTGGACATATGTGACAATGCTTCCTTCCACATGTTTGGAATTTTAATTTGGTTTTAATTATGTACATTTTTGGTAATGTAGTATATAAGTGTTTGATCGACGTCTTGGTTGTGATTAATGTCATTTAGCATGGCAGGTTCGCACAAATACAAAGTTTTGTGGATCTTTTAGGTCATTATATATGGTTTATCAACAATTTTTTCTGATTCTCATCCTCTAACCACTTGGACTCACAAGGATACTTAATTTTTCGAGACCCCATAATGTGAAAAGGGTTTTCTAGAGCTCAAGTGGTGCTTGACATCTACCCCTATTTTAGGCCTTACCTATTAAAGAAAAGCCTTATGTCGTCTACATTGATTCATCTATGTATGTTTTGGGTTGTGTCCTTATGTAAGAAGGGAAATTTATAGTTTACAAATCATGCCAACTGAAGCCAAATGAGTAGAACTATATGACCACAATATTAAGCTTTCATGCATTGTTCACACTATTAATATTTAAAGGCATTATATTTATGGAGTGTAGTTTGAGGTTTTTTCTGATCATAATAGTCTACACTATCTTATTACAAAATTATTTGCATCTAAGATATAGGTGCTAGATGGAATATTTAAAGTATTATAATTTTACAATCACTTATCATCCTTGAAAGGTAAATGTAGTTGTTGATGTCCTGAGATATAAGAAGAATATTGTTTGTGCTTCTCTCCATTGTGTATTCAAAAGTATGTAACACTTTTTTAGATGGAGACCTAACGTCGTTGTGAATAAGTTGTGTCTTCACATGAATAGTCTTTTGTCTACCCCCTCTTTGATTTTCGAGGTGATTGCATTACATATCAGACCTAGAAGAGATGAAACTCTTAACTAAGAAGCCACATTCATAATACTGGTGTTGAAGCAAAAATTCATTTTCATAATTGGTTATGGATACTAGATGTGGATGATTAGAGGAAGAAGGTACTAATTGAGGCTCGTGGATCAAAATATACAATTCACCTTGGAACCACGAAGATGTTCAAGGATATGTGAAGACATTTTTTGTGGCAAGATATGAAGTAGAACATGGTTTTTTTGGTTGCTAAATGTTTGACATGTGAACAAATACAAATTGAATAGAAAGACCTAGTTGAATTCTTTAGTGTCTTCAAATACCAGAGTGGAATTAGGAAAATATTAAGATGAATTTCATGACTAGACTTCTAAGGTGTCGAGTTGGTTCTAATGATGTATGGGTTTTAGTGGATATACTTGCCAAGTCTACTCATTTATTAAATTTCAAAACCACCTATAAGGTACATGATATTGTCAAATAGATGTGGATTGGAAAGTATGTTTTCCCAGTGCACCAAAATCTATTGTTTTGGATTGATATCCTAAGTTTACATCCCCACTACGGATGCAAATTCAAGAAGAGATGGGTTAAAATCTACCTTTTAGTACATCCTATCCCTCAGACTGATGGTCACTCTAAGTGGATGTTTCATATTCTGGAAGATCTCTTATGAGCTTTGTGATGGATGGGGGAGGTGTTTGGGATAAATATCTCCTATTGGTGGAGTTGATAATAATAGCTACTAAGAAAACATTGGTATGCCACCCTTTGATGCTCTTTGTGGCTGACCATGTCATCCCCCTTTGCATTGGGATGATGTGGGTGAGCATACTCTTGTAAAGACCAACAACATGTAATTAATGAAGTATAATATTGGTGTAATTAAGAAATGAATACAAGTTTCTCATGAGTGACAAATATGTATGATGATAAGTGGAGGATGTATGTGAACTTTATGGTTGATGACTATGTTTTATTAAAATAAAACCAATTCTAACAGCTACAAGATCTTAGGTGAAAGGCAAGCTCAATTCTCGTCATGTGGGATTGTTTGAAGATATGGATAAGACTAGAGAGTGTGCATATCATTCGGCATTACCCCCTACTTGTTATAAGATCCACAATGGTTTTCATGTGTATGTGTTGAAGAATTATGTGAAATATACTTCCCATGTGTTTTTGATAGAGCCTATAGAAATTTGTAAAGTCTTGACCTATGCGAAGTATCATGTGAAGATTCTTGACTCCCGAGTGAAGCAACTAAAGCACAAAGAGAGTAAACTAGTGAAATTTTTATGGAAGTACCATGGTCTGTATCAAATTTTAGGGAGCTCAAGGACAAGATGTTGTGAACTCATCCTTCACTCGTTCTTTGGGATTTAGGGGACAAAATACTTTTAAGGGGTGGAGAGTTGTATCAGGCTCAAACTTAGGTACATAGACAAAATTTCCCTATCACCATATGATCTTTTATTTTGGAACCTTTCTCTTAACTTAGAATGTACTAGGATGTTAGCAATCTCAACTTATAGTGTTTTGACTAATAAATCAATTATTTGAGGCTTTAATACAAGAAATTAGCATAATACCCTAGTTTATGTAAACATTATATGTATGTTAGTTGTGTGTATCTGATCCAAACACTCAAGTTAAAGTATGTGCATCTTCTTGATTTATCTAATCATTACTAATAAGACCAATAAGTTGTTTTATATGAAGAATCTCTTGAATAACCCTTGTGCATTATGGATTTTTTTTATAAATCCTATTTCACAATTAACAATAACAAGTTTGGCATTAAACCCGTGAGATCTTATGTCTAAAGATCCTCTAACCTAGTTGTGATAAAAATTTTGATAATGTCATCCTATTTGCTTGAATTGAATTAATGTTGACAAAAATTAATTCTTGCATTTGCATTTTATGTGTGCAAAGTAGACTAAGCTTAAATATAGTAGTAGTACATCTGTATTACCATAATATTTCGATGCGTCCTTCCACCCCAAGTGTGACTTTACACTCATATTATATATGAGGGTACACCTATTTTCTTAGGGTGTATCTTTCAACCCGACATAGGCTTGAATTTTTTGAGGTCTTGATCATACTCATATAAAATTATTGTAATTGTTTTACTTGCACTGATTATGATTTGATAATGTTGTTATATGGAAAAAATCCTTTTTGATAATTACATCCTTTTTGATAAATGCCCCATTTTTGACTTGTTAATTGTTTTGGAACTTCCTCTCTTGGACGTCGCTTTATTTAAATATCTAACATTAATCATACTTTAACCAAAGTATCACCTAGCTATAATATTACACATACATAACTTTGCTGGCATTCTTTCTCTACTTTGTTTGTTTCCTCTTCTGGGTGTTGTTTTCAACCCACCCAAAGGTGGCACAATTTGAGGTCTAGAAAGTAGGAGGTGTTTCTTGAGATTATCTTTGCAGTGTCTTCTAAGATGGGCATGTTTCTCACCACAAATTGATCGTACTAGATTATATTCCAAATCTCGTTAGTTTCCCTTAGTGGCCCGAATGTCGAACTTGGAAAAAATTTGTAGTAGTTAGATTTAACATTTTCTTGCTACAAAACTATGTTTCTTTTATCAATATTTTTGAGAAAATATTGTGCACGACTTTTTTAAGGCTTTTAGTAATACCCCAAATTTCCCATATGACATGAGATGAAGCTATTTTTTTACTGGGAGTGTCACAAACATGATACACATAACAATCATAATAGACGAGAACCAACATAGCATAGCGTAAAAATATATTATAATAAATTCTAAGGAAAAAAACTCAATTACATCTTCATATACAAAAGAAACATAATACCATGATACCACTTTATACAAATCTCATATCAAACCTAGGACCATGTAGACGGAACCCCACCAAGAAAATCTCTTAAAATTGTAGCTATATCCTTTTGTCATGACTATCTCCTGAAGTAATGTACTTATGTACATATCGTCCTCAACCATGCAAAAATGGAAACCTAGGTTAGAGTAAGTGACATTGAATTTCTAATAATATAAACATGAATATACTATAACTAAAAGTTGAACGAATATATGAAAGTCGTAAAATATATTGAATCGATGTGTCTTTTATTTATATCTTTTATATATTTTTGGCCAACATTATACAATAAGTCCTCCTATGTGACACCAAAGTGTCCTCTATAGTGTGACACACCCTATGTTGACACAATGTTCCCTTTGTTAACAATGAAGTGTCCTCTATGGTGCAATGCACCCTCTATTGACACTGAAGGGTCCTTTATGGTGAAACACACTCTCTATTGGCACAACTTGTCCTCTATGACATCATATTCTTTGGCGCAGTGCTCCCTCTGAATCCTCCTAGGACTCTCTAGTGAAAATTTATAATATATTTTATATTTTGGTGTCATTTTCTATATTTGTTTTTAATTTCTGATCTCTAAATCTTAATCTCTTATCTCTTCTGAATATGTTCTTAATTTCTTATCTTTGTTTTTGTTTCTTAATTACTAAATAATTGAGATTGGATCTGAGACTCTTATTAGGCATGTGAATCTAATTTAAGACCACTCACAATGAGTAATCAAAATCTAAAATCTAAAATATAGATTCATGTTGTATGAATAAATCTTAATCTGAATCTCTCATTTAATATATGACTTAATTTAAATTCTGATATCATGCATATTACATATAAGTCTAAAGGCTTGAGATAATAAACTAAATTGAATCAGTAAATACTAAGTACATGAAAGTAGCTTAAATAACCAAAATTTATAATCTAATATCCTCAAAACATAAATTCATCTGAACAAAGTATCATTACTAAATGCATTAATGGATATGAGCTAAACATTAATAATTGAATGTTTGAAAGTAACTTAATGTCTAAGTTGCTTTGCAGAAAAGGTGTAGGCTGTAGCATCATAATGAAATTTTATGGACATGGCCCACTTACCTTATTTGAAGATATCTTTAATGCAACTTGGATTCCCTGGTTCACAACATATTTACCTGGACATCAATAAAGTTATGTAATTCAATGTGTATGCTCCCTATTTCTAATTCTAAATCTCAAACCCCATCACTTTAAACTCCTAAAATATATTAGTGTTCCTATTTAGATTAAATATGAGTCTGATCTAAATCCATGTTAAAATATTAGTATTTAAAAAATATCAAAACTTATATTATGAGTACCATAGTCTTTATTCTCAATTAAATAAAAAAATCCTCTTATGCACTTATATGAGTATATACATAAAATAATGAGGATAAATCTTGAACATAATCAAATATACAAGTCTTGTTGACTCAATTATGACATAAGAGTTAAAGTCAATTACAAATCTTCTTCCTGACAAAATATACATACATATCTCATATTGACTCATGAATAATCATCAATAATCTTTCCTAATGGATACTAAGGCCCCAAGAATTAAAGGCTAACATAGTTATACTTGAAACTCCAGAAAAACATTGGAAATAGTAAAAAAATGTATATTAAAATTTAGGTAGAGATCTCTAATTGGTTCACTTTGAAACATTGGGAGAAATAACCATAATGCCCTTATTAGGGTTTATATCAAAATCTTGTAAATACTTCAAATACAAATGATCAGACTTTGGAATCATAGTTTAAATATCAAAATAAGATGATTGTAAATATTTATGAATTTATATAGTAGTTTGCTATATTTGATGCATAAAATATTAATATCATAGAGGTTTTAAGAAACTATATATCATATATCTTAGACGTAAAAAAAATATGTTTAAAGAATTTTTAGAAAGTACACTCCAAGAACATTCTACTGTACCTTGTGCAACCAAAGCAGACATTCAACCTGAAAGATATGATTTTTCCAATCATATTACCTTACCAAAATATGTTGATCGTACATTGTAGATCGATGGATGGGAATCCACAGACCCATCTTCCTCCTTTCTCTCTTTCATAGAATGGCACCAACGACACTGTGTCTCCCTTGTTACACATCAAAAACAGAATACCATAACTCTTGAGGTCGGTGGTCAGTGTGCCATCTTCCCATGAGGTAATGAACTTGTTGGTTGTGTCTTAGACAACCTGGTTGTGCAGTTCCATAAGTCCAATCTGTCATGATATTTCTGCCTCTGCTTTCCCCCCTAAAGCTAGGTTTATAAGACCATGTCTCAAATCTTATGGGACTTTTATAACCCCCCTTTCATTATCTAGTTGTCCCAAATCCACCATTCAACAAGAATTTGTTTGGGTCATGTTGAGGGGAATGTAGAGGACATGAACCTAACGCCCCCCTCTTTTTTATTTTTTTTTCTTCTTCTTCTTTTTGATAAAAGTCCATTTCTTATAAATAATTCTATAGGATACTTAAACATCCTATTTGATCCCAAAATTTAGGGTTCACTACTTCTTACTAGTACTCTCCTAGACTATCACATAAAAGTCCCACAAGATCTGTCCCACTGCCTCTGCCTAGGTAATTTTGATTTATCTAGTGACCTAGGTAATTAAATGAGTAATTATATATTTATTACTTAAAGGAATAGTTTAGAGTACTTATATAATTAGTTTTGATGTAATCTTTCTAGTATGAAGATATGTGCCTACCAGCACGAGATGTTTAAGTATCCCATACTATGACTATCACATAAGATATGTGCCTACCAACTCAGATCCTGGTCCCCTCTGTGGCTTAATAGTTGACCTAGTACATGGCTACCTATGGGGTAGGTCCATCAGGTCATTGGATGACTTAGTACATGGCTACCAATGGGGTAGGTCCATCAAGTCACATTGAGTTAGATATTGGGCTACCTTCGGGTAGTGCCATGCGACTCTATTACTCTATGTATTGGCTACCTGTAAGGTAGGACCATGGGGGTAAGAATCTACCTAAAAGAGAGGTAGCATACAAGTCCACTGTAGGGATAGCACAAAGTTAGGGGATAGGTAAGGATTGAGTAGTATATCTTAAAATGTAATCTTGGTTGTTAAATGATAAATTTAATGATTACGTTGTTAACATAGTTGCACATTATTTGTTTCCCCCACATACCAACTTCTTGCTAACCAACATTTTGTTTGTCAGCATTTTAGGTAAAAATGAAAAGAACAAACAATAAAGTGGCATATGTGGAATTAAATGAGAATTAACGTGTACATGAGGATTAGTTAGATTAGTATCTTCATGGATAGAAGTTTAGAAATCCCAATTTTTAAAAGGTATGTAAAGTTTTATTCTATACCAGTTTTCAGTTTAGTTGGTAAAATTTCTTAATTGTTATTGATTATTTGTCGAACTATTGATCCAGGTTATTGGATAATGGCTCTAACCTTTAGGTCTCCCTTAAATGGGGGATACCGGGAGGCAGGGTCATTACAATTGGTATCAGAGCATAGGTTCCTCACTTAACCTTTAATAATTACTACATTTTACAAATTCCATAGAACCAAGGGAGTTATTAGAGGATTGTCTGAACGATTGAGGTGTCTAGAAAAGGATCACGTCTGGGGGCTGGCAATATTTTCCTCCGCACCACTAGTCAGAATATGAGGACTCCCAGATTGTGTGACTGCCTGGCCGATGTCTTAGGATATGACTCGAAATAAGATACCTTTAGGACGCTCTCATCTTGTTCATCCCTTCTCAACTCAAATTCTGTTAAGGACCTTAAGGATTAGGGTTTCCTCTCTTCTCCTCACCCTCTTGAGGTATGGGTAAGGTTAATAAGGTCTAAGGAATCCTCCACCAAATAAATGAAAAGCATGTAAATAAGATGTCATGGACATAACTAAAGAATAGATACATGCTTAGGTCGCATGACACGAGTTGTCATTGCTCTCAAGAGAAACCTGAGGGTAGACCTCTTTGTCAGGAGGATGAGTAGAGAGAGTTAGTCTTGGAGGTAGAGACCTCCATTAAAGGTAGAGACCTAGCACATCCTTTGAGGATGATGTTAACCCTGACCCTAAGTGAAGGTTAGAAAGAAAGATGACATGATGGGTTAGATGTCATGGTTGACCGAGTGTTTGGTTGGACATGCCTTTGGGATGCCATAGAAGGTTAGATGACCTAGTAACTTTGGCAACCCAACCTTGGAGAGGGTCGTGTATGTTAGAGAGAAGGATAGATCCTTCATGGATGAGGTTAGAGGAGAACCTATAGGGTATTTCTTGCACCCACAATGCTTCATTAGTACGAGCAGTAAGTTAAAACCGAGGCCATAAGGACATGATGGATGGCTTATGGGATAAGGGGCTATGGATAATCATGAGAAAATATAAGCTTGAGTATAGGCTTCACCCACGTAGAGGTATGTCTGTGAGCTTGATCCTTCATGGATAGATGACCTCTAGTAGTAATCCTAGATGTGGAGTTAACCCTAGAGAGAGGATGAGGCTTCTGGTACCTATGTGCCTATGGTGTAGGTGTTTACCTTCTGAGATAGGAAGAGGAGTTCCTTAGACCTGGAGAGGTTTAGTAGCAAGTTGTGAGGCCTTATACCTTATTGGTTTCTTTTGAGGAAGACTCAACTCTAAGGTGTGGCTCAAATATAAGGATCATGGGAGTACATGACATACCTTGGACATGCTGGATTCGTGGTTAAGAGATGGAGCATGCAGTTGGATATCTAAAAGTGAACCTAGGGTTCCTAGGCCTAAGAGGAGAAGTGGTGAACCTGATGCTCATGACGAGGTTTTAGTTTTAATAGATTCGAGCATGGTACTTATCATGTTTAAATGAAAGAGAAACCCCTTAAGTTTAAGGCAGGTTTGATGAACCCCCCATAGCTAAGTTGATGACATTGGAAGGTATGATGTTGACCCAATGTTGATGATGAGAACAAGTATGACCTAGCATGGTTTAGTAGGTGGTATGATTGTGCCTTAGTGGCTTCTAGGTTAAGCATGCTCATGTGAATATAAACCGTAGGGATATTTGTGACCTTGTTGTTAAGAGTTGTAGTTTCCTCCCATCCTGGGAGAGAAACCCTTTGGTAGGGTGTGTACCAGTTTTGTGGGTTTTGTGGAAACCTAAAGAGGTCTCACAGGATCATGAGAAGCTAAGTGAAAAGTACATGGTATGAGAATGAACATGTAGACCCATAGATAATCATCTCTATGTGCATGTGGGTGTGTTACCATGGAGGTAACCAGTATGGGGCTTGACCAAGGTAGACAGGTCACCATGATCCCTATGAAAGGATGAAAGATAGCCCAAGAATGCAGAGAGAGAGATGATGAAGGCTTGGGTAAGATTCTAAGTTGAACATGTACTATGTTAGAATCTTAAGTCTATCCTAGGGTCAGGTAGGGATAAAACTGATGGAAGTAGGAGTTGCCTAATTCCATAGTTGCACATGACCATAGGGTCAGGAGGTAACAACTATCATTGTCTAAGGGCCATGGGTTAGGAGATTGATCACCTTCGTGAACTCATGGGACCCAAAGGGTAGATGAGTAGGGCACTCTCTGATGCATGAGGAAAGACGGATGACCCCAAAAGTGTCGGCACCCTATAGACCCAGAAGAGATGACCAAGGATTGTGTGTAAACCCTAATAGGTTCGAGATTAGTTTTCCATGGAAGTAATTTTAAATATCATGATGATGAGACATAAGTTGCACGTTTCAACTTAGATTTGAAGGTGTAA
This sequence comes from Alisma plantago-aquatica, assembly GCA_963693085.1. Lineage (NCBI taxonomy): Eukaryota > Viridiplantae > Streptophyta > Magnoliopsida > Alismatales > Alismataceae > Alisma > Alisma plantago-aquatica. The sequence continues at coordinate 1,436,335,280 of OY856409.1, forward strand.
TGATAAGGTGGAATGTACCATCTCTACTCTTGGAACAGGAAGAACTCTGTATTTGGATGGCCGCCAAATGCTTATTTCCTCTTGTTATGGGAGTGAGAGATAGGACAGTATGCATGCCTTACACCAAGGAAAAGATGACGTGAGTTGGAACGTTGCCATGAGGAATGAGGACAAAAATGATAACGTGCCTTGTGGAGTGAATGATACATGGATAGGTACAAACGATAAGAGTATTAAGGTAATCATCTTGTGAAAATGTTTTATCATGAGCTATGTGGAATTTGCAAGTGATACAAGGTTGAGTTTGATAATCAAGAGGACGATCTTAGAGTGTTCTGATGAAGATAGACTTAGAGTTTGAGACGAGATGATAAGTGAAATACATGGAAGTGTATGTCTTCAACATTACCTAATACCTAAGGATGTGAAGTGGTAATGTATGCTTTGGTTGAGATATAACTTCCTAGTTTGGCTAGAGACTAGAAGAGGTTGTTAGTCTAACCCTAAGTTTGGAAAGAAGATAGGTTTGGCTAACCCTTAGATGCAACGATACTGGTTGAAAAATTATTGGTTGTTTGGTTAGCAAACCCTTAATGTAATAAAAAGATGGTTGAAGAGCCTCAAATGCACTTCTTTTGAAAGGAAGGTCATAAAACCCATATGAGAGTGGTTTAGGGTTCTTGAGGAATCATGGCATACAAGAGATCACGGTTTTAAGATCATCATACACCATGATACTACAAAGACAGTAAGTGATAGTAGCACTTTAGATTCTTGATATGAAGTTGCATGTGGCATGTGGACATGCAAGCCGAGGGTGAAGGACGAACACCAGTGACCCAGTGCTTTGGAATAGAGGATAAAGAGTCCCTGAGAGGGAATGGGAGTTCACCACTAGGTATGTTGTGGTAAGTCTCCCCTTGACCAAAGAAGGTCAAGATAAAATGTGGGTTATGGTAGATCGCCTTACCTAGATAATTGGAGAAAGAAAGAGTATTGTGAAAGGACAGATTGGGTTGAACTACTTATAAGAAAGAGAGATGGTTCAACTACACCATGATGCGAGCTCAAAAGTTCTTGAGTATGACCTAAAGGTTCACTTCCATGAGGTGGAAGTAGACACATGAAGAACTTGATGTTAATACAATTTATCACCCCTTACGAATGGTTAGTATGAACCAGACCAGAGGGTCTGATGGGGGCATGAGTGCTCATTCTAGGTGATACATGTAGACAGTTCTTGAGACATAATGTTAACCACCTTAGCCAGTATCAGGATGTAAAGAAGCTCTGTGAAGGAGGATGTGTCAGTCACCACTTCATTAAAATGATGTTGGTGAAGGACGCGAAGGTCAGTAAAGAACCACAGTACGTGCAGATGAAGTTGCTTGATCATGCAATGGCTGAGAGAGCCCAGAGGCGACATAATTCATGAGCTGATGCAAAGCAGACTGACATGCAGTTCACTGTGGGAGAGTATGTGATGAGAAAATCCGACCCCTGTAAGTTATAGCTAAGAGAGTTGAGTCCTGGTTGCATGGTCCATTTGAGATGGATTGTGGAGATGGTTGTATTTATCCTTACCCCTTGGGATAACATGAAGTATAATGTGTTCCATGAGTCCGATCTAGAGCACTATGTGAGGTACCCAAGCCATGTGCTGAGCCATGAACTTATTTAGCTTTTGAGAGGCTGAAATGTCCTGATTCACCTATGAGGGTACGATATACCAAGGTCAGAAAGAACTCAGATGGAAGATGAGATGATGAAGGTTCTTGGGAAGCACCATGGAAAGGGGGGAGCCATATGGGATCCCTGATGGGCATAAGAAAGGATTATCCTGAATTGTTTGGTTGCTTGATGGAATTTTGAGGACAAAATTCTTATAAGAGGGGAAGGATGTTACAACCCCAAATTTTGGGATCATTTGGTGAAAAATGTAATTTCTTATATTAAAGATATTTGAACAAATAATGATATAATTTGTTTTGAATAAATGGATTTCATTTACAATAGCCTTGTTGATTGTTTTGTGGGCTTGATTGGCTATTGGGCCCAATAAAAAGGAAATTCGAGTAGTAAATGAAAAAAAAGACGTGGAAACCTCTAGAAGGAAAAAAAATATAATCCAAAGTTGGATTTCGTGCCTCTTGTGTTCCTTGGGTCCCAAGGAGTCCAACGTTGCAAAGATAAGGCAACAACAAAAGAAATGATCAATTAAGTATTTCTTTATTAAGAAAGAAATTGAAAACAATGGTATATTATGGAAAATGAATGGAAAGAGGTATAGTTTAGTTATCCTTGGTGGATTTTCTTATCCAAAGGATTCCTGATGTTAAAAGGAATGCCAATGAGGAAAATAAAAGAGAAACAAATAGAAATCCTCAAAAAGAGAAATTTTAATGAGGAATGTACATAATTGAGTAATAACTTGCAACTAAAGAAAGGGATCCGATTTCTTTAGATAATGGGTCCAAATTCAGCATAATGAAAGATTAAGTTATTACCAAGTTTCCATCAAAATTTGGGATCAAACATGTAAGCAGTTTGAGAGATACAAGTTTTGGAAGTTTACCTAATGTGTGGAGGAAATCAATAAATGTCACAATTTAATTTAATTGGACTGATTTCCTTTGTTCCTCGCGTGGCATGACAACCATTGGATCAAAATCCAAGGGTAACACAGTTGACTTCTACCCCATACATATTAGGAAAGGGGGAGCCATACGATCAGTTTTCCCAAGCAATTTTCTCATTATTTAATGAACGAATGAACTTGGAAACTTTCCCACAAAATTCGGGAGTTTGTTCCGGAGGCAACCAACCCAATTTATGGGAGGTTTCATCTACGCACATAGAAATCCCCAAATCACTAGACAGGTGGTCGACCCTATATATAGGGTGGATTATATGAGGAACCATCACATCTAGCAAGCTTTTTAGCAAGTCAGGACAGAGCCGACGATCATGCCCATACCCCCAATTGAAGCTCCGATTGTGACCTGTACCTCCGCCTAGAAGCAGAGGTCGCCGGCGGAACAGGGAGTAACCTTGACAGTAGGAAAGGTGCCCACTGCCAATCGAGGGGCCCATCGAGTTTGTGAGATAGGGATGGAGCGATCAATGGTCCTGGATCACGCACAGGCGCTCTAGAGCTCGAAGTCAACTTCCCAGTTGACCGCTGGTTCACGTGAGAGGAGAAGCATGAGGTTGAAGACAACTCGACGCACAATGACAACCCTACCCTTGTGTGGGCAGTGAAGAGGTAAGGGCAACGTCATATTTTGATTTTTTGATCTCAAGTAGGGCGCGCGACCGAGGGCCATTGGATCCTACTTGATCCATTGGACCAAAGATCGGATGGTCAACATTTTTCTATAAATAATTGATAACCTAGAAAAAAATGCATTACTTTGCAAAAATCATAACTTCTGCTAGGAAGCTCAGATGAACAAAGTTAAAATTTGAAAGTTACTTAGAAAAATATGAGGAACACATTAAAATTGGTTTGAGAACCTGAATAAGTTTCTATTTGCAAAAGTGTGTTAATGTAATGAAAAGTTATTATGTATTAGATTAAGAAACCCAAATTGAACATATTTGTTAAGTTTATATTGCTTAAATGATGAAATTGGGTAATTACAACCTTTTGAATGGTTAATGACAAAATTGAAATGGATTTAGATGTTTCTTGCATGGTTTAGGGTTTTATACAAAATAAGAATGATTAAGCTTTTAGAAACCCTAATTTAGGTTAAAAGAGGAGAAGATCATATTTAATCTGAAAAGTGTGAAAATATGTTGGTAAATGATGGCTCTAAGCTAATTCTGGAATAAAAGGTAGAATTAATAACGTTCATATGAGTATTAGAGCATAATGAACTATGAATTGACGATAAATGAGCATAATGACTTTGTCATAGATTGAAAAGGATAAAAATGGTAGCTTTTATGTAAAAGAAGCTTAATGGACTTAATTGATGGTTATTTGTGCATTAATATGGAATTAAGGTTATGTGTTTGTAAAAGGTAACCTTAATTACTTTCATGAAGGATAGATGAGAAAATTAAGAGTAAAGGGAAGTAAAACCCTAATTTCAAAGTAAACCCTAAAAAGAGGAAGAAACCTTAAAAAGGAATAGAAACCATAAGTAGCAAGATGGTTTGGATAGTTTTTGATAAAAAGGAATTGGATGTATATTTTAGGGTTGAACTATGTACTTGCTTAATTCTGGATTACTTGCTTGTTTGGACTATTCATGCATCTGAGTCTGCCTGAAAGGTATGCGGTTATGCTTATGAATATCTTGAGTTAGTTTTCCAAGGTTTTTCGAAGTTTTCATCGATGACTTGAACTAACTGTTGTATGAATTTAGTTCATGCAAACTATAATGTGGCTTTGACTATAACATAAGATATGTGCCTACCAGCTCATATCACAGTCCCCTCTGTGGCTTAATAGTTGACCTAGTACATGGCTACCTATGGGATAGGTCCATCAGGTCATTAGATGACTTAGTACATGGCTACCAATGGGATAGGCCCATCAAGTCACATTGAGTTAGATATTGGGCTACCTTCAGGTAGTGCCATGTGACTCTATTACCCTATGTATGGGCTACCTATAAGGTAGGACCATGGGGGTAAGAATCTACCTAAAAGAGAGGTAGCATACAAGTCCACTACAGGGATAGCATGGAGTTAGGGGATAGGTAAGGATTGAGTAGTATGGCTTAAAACGTAATCTTGGTTGTTAAATGATAAATTGAATGATTACATTGTTAACATAGTTGTACATTATTTGTTTCCCCCACATACCAGCTTCTTGCTGACCGACGTTTTGTTTGTCGGCGTTTTTGGTACAAATGAAAAGAACAAATAGTAAAGTGGCATATGTGTAATAAATGAGACATAACGTGTACAAGAGGATTAGTTAGATTAGTATCTTCATGGATAGAAGTTTAGAAATCCTACTTTTTAAAAGGTATGAAAAATTTTATTCTATACCAGTTTTCAGTTTAGTTGGTAATTTATTAATTGTTATTGATTATTTGTCGAACCATTGATCCGGGATATTGGATAACAGCTTTGACCTTTCGGTCTCCCTTAAATGGGGGTTACCGGGAGGCGGGGTCATTACAATCCTCCTACTTGTTTCAAACGATGGTAAAAATCAAACTAATAATGTCTCAAACTGGGTTCAAACCAAGACCTCTCACTAGGAGTCTAAACACTTTTGTTTAGACGCTTCTTTGTTTAGCATCCTGATAATATTTGAATATATATTTATATATATATACTATAAATAATAGTAATAATAATTATTATTATCAAACATTGCAACTATCTTAACATGTCCAGCTATAACACACTTATTCAATTTCCAAAAATGTCCCCACACAAATCCGAGCCTTCCATTAAAATATGCTTCAAAGATAATGAAAATATATAATTTTTATGGTTGAGATTGCATTTAGCACGTACGCACTAAAACTCATGTTAGCATTGCATCTTTTCACCAAAGGAAAGGGATCATCTTAGCCGCAAGACTGTCATTCTCTAAGCTAAAGTCTCTAGTCTATAGGGAAAAAGGTCCAATCTTTTTGGGGTCAATTGTCAACAAGTCTTGAACTAGATCATGGATGCTAAAAAATACTAAATTTCAATGAATAGATGAATCAAACCGAGGGGAATTTCTAGTATAGGGATAGTATGTTTTCAGCTCCAAGAATTTGGAAAGACGTCAGACAACCCTCCACATGTATACAAACACAATTTCATTCTCTCATTCGCTCCTGCACCTACTCCCTCTCCTATTTTCTTTGTCTTGATTTCCCTCTTCATCTAAAACCTAGAACTGACCACATCAACAATATACATCTAGATTGATCGCTGGTAGATCTGAGCTAGATTGTTGGCATAATCTCTATTTTTTGGTTTAGGTCCATCAACATCAAGTTGAACCTTGTGAAATGGCCTTCAATGCCTCAAGCAGTCTCATCCTCTTCGATCTATCCTTGAAACTCTATTCTAAAGCTATTGCCATCTTGTTCACTTATCCCCACCCTTCTTATCTAAAAAATATATTGTTTCATTTGTTTAACGTGTATACTAACTGTATTTCTTAAAAAGTTGGCTTATTTTAGTGAAAGGAAACTCTTATATTCACATTGTCTCTAGTTACATCTGTAAAGGAGTGATTTTTAATATCATATATATCAATTTTTTCATTTTCTCAATATTATACCCCCATGAAGTATTTTCAAAATAAAATATATCATGGGTGCCAAAAAAATGGATGAAGGAGATGGACATGGCTTTAAATAAACTTCAATAAGGTTCATTTGTTGATGTGCCATTGTCACCACTCCAAGATATCCAATAGAGAAAATTATGTCATTCATACATCTTTGTTTTACCTATATCATAATTATATGAGTGAGACGAATTCTCAAGAATTGGGTTAGTGAGGAATATTACAGGAAGATCCATTGGTTTCTAATGATTGACATGTTTACTTAGAGAATTCGAAAGAAATCAATTTTGAAGAACAATCATGTTATGATTTGTCACACAGAGACACAACTCCAGAACATCTATATTACATAGACATTCTTGTATGTAGTCACAAATTCATCAGAAAGGAGATTGGTTTCGAAGATATACATATAAATGTCTCAAATGGTTAGTCCATAAACTATCATTGTTTGATGTTTGATTAGTTGTTCAATCATGAGTTAGTCCCATGTCCATTTTATAGATCCTTTATTAAATATTGTTGTTCCTTTTTTTCTTATTTGTCTTTCCTTTTCCACCACTCACTATTCTTTCTCTCTTCCTCCATGTTCCTTCTCTCTTGATAATTTCTACTTCTATCCTGCTCCATGTTTGTTTTTCCCTCCCCCTCTTTTTGATCCTCTTATCTTCCTCCTTGTTCCTTTTTTCCTAATAATTGTTACTTTTGTCCTGCTCTGTATTTGTTTTTCTTTCTCCCCCTTAATGATCCTCTTCTCTTCCTCTTTGTTCCTTTTCTCCTGATAATCGTTACTTGTGTCTTGCTGTGAAATCATTTTTCCTTTATCCCTCTCTTTGATCCTCTTCTCTTCCTCCTTGATCCTTTTATATTGATCGTCCTATCTTTTCTCCTAATCCTCCTTCCTTTCTCCTGATCCTCCATCTTGTTCTAGCTCTCTTCCTCCTTATGCCTTTTAGCATGATAGTTGTTACTTTTTTCCTGCTCGATATTTGTTGTTCCCTTTGTCCCCCTCTTTGATCCTCTTCTCTTCTTCCTTGTTCCTTTTATCTTGATAGTTGTTAATTTTGTCTCCCTCTTCATTTGTTTTTCCCTTTCTCCCCCTCTTTGATCCTCATATCTTCCTCCTTGTTCCTTTTCTCCTAATCCTCATATTGGGTTTTAGAGGAGGCAGAGAAGCAACGGAAACAAAAAATTTCTCCCCAAAACCCAGAACAAAAGGAATCACGTCAACATCTATACAATAGGAAAGATGGTTTGTGGATGCATACCTTGTCCCGAGGCTTGCTCGGCGACAGTACCTCGTGCCTTGTGCGGTCTTCACCTCTAGTCTTGGATGGTGTCTGTGCAGCTCCTGGTCGCACCGGGACTGAAGACTCCTGGTCTCACCGGGACTGTCGAGATTGACAGTTGTCCTCCGAGCGGCAGAGGTCTCCCGCCTCTACAGTCCTCCACACAGACTGCCTGGAACTCCGATCTCCTTGTCCCACAAGGAATCAGAAGGAGTCGCACCCTCATGTCGGTGTACTAGTCGCCAACACACTCTCCTGCCACCAGTCACTTTCTGTAGCTGTCTTTCCCTTACTGTGCCTCCCTTATCGGGTAGCACTTGCTCGGGCTCTCTCAGTTACCAAAACCAGAGAGAATGACAACTTTGCAGAGAAACTGGTTTTCACTGAGTTGTACTTTGAGAAGCCCCCAATACCCCTATATATATAGGAGGGTCATGGGACAGGGTTCTCTATCCCGGACAATGCGGGACTAAAAGCAGGAGTAGAAGGGTTCGAGATTTTCCACAAAAACAACCAACTCGCTACCTGAACCAATCGTTTCACAACTAAAATAGTCGATTGGGGACCTGAGCTGGTTGGTTGATACCTCAACTGATCGGTTGGGACACCTCAACCGGTCGGTTGACTTCTGAACCGGTCAGTTTGTGGTCATGATCAGTTCTCGGTTGACTTTCCTTCTTTTGTTTCTAATTGGTATCAAATACCAATCCTTTTTCCCAATCAAATTTGGCAAGGGAAATGAAAGGAAAATTCTCACCAATCCTACTTTCCCAACTTGCTTGGTTGCACTAGTTGAATCGATCGTTTCAACACTTGAAGCAATCGTTTCACCCTTTCCATGAGCCGATCGACTCACCACCTGAGCCGACCGGTTCACCAAGCTGAGCCGATCGGTTCATCATATGAGCCGATCGGTTGGGAGTGCAGATTGTGTAGAATCAGTCAATTGTGGTTTCAATCAATCCGATACTCCAATCAATATGTCCAACACCTTGAACATTATGACATTGAGCTATCAATTAATTGAGTGTTTAATTGAACTACTAAACTCCTTTAGTAATCAAGCTAAACATTGTTTGTGGACAAAACTCCTTTTCCAGGTTAAATCCTATGTGTGTAACCCTGCAGGTCCATTTCACGTTGGCAGTGAAAGTCCATAACACTTATGACTTCACAAGCAAAGAGCGGTGCCTAGTCACACATCAGTTCTACCCAAGTGAAATAGAAAGTTGGAGAACAACTTTCAATCCTACAATCTGTGAATGGTGTTACACTGAATGTATAATTCCTTTGTCGCTGATATCCAGAATGAACTCGAGGCATGGAACAGTCATCCTGTCAACATTGATTCATTTCCTTGATCTCAGAGCAGACTGGGTGAGATGTGTGTGACATCAATATCACATATTGATTCACACGTGCATGCACATGCCTTTCTCAATCCTACTCATCAAGTGGCCAAGAATATCGAACTCCCTCAGGAGGGACAAATCCCATATCTATCACTCACCCCTCAAAAGCCCCATGTGCCAAAGCCACCCAATCATCACCTTTATAACAACCCATCTTTCAGGACTGCTTTTGATGATGTCAAAGTGTACCCAACGACATGTGTTGAGTGTAGTTATTTCAATTCTAAGAATCACACTCACCACCATCACTGTGAGAGATGACTGTGACTACCAAGTCAAGGTTCCATGTGTCACTCTCACGGTGGGTCTGTCTGGTACCTTGTTCTCTGACAAGTACATATGTTCTTGGTTTGATATCACTATATCATGACTAATGAGATTTTGTCATCAACCAACACACAATCTAGTCTTTAGTGTTATTGATGTCTATGGTTATTTCCACAATAACAACCGACTAGGGACTAAACAAGAATGTATACTCTTAACATCTGTATGATCTCATTGTTTAGATCCTGAACCCAAAAGCATACGTCATCGAGTAAAATCCATTCTTTAGACATCTATCATGTTACACCGTCATCTCAGAAATAGTTTAAACATATAGATTGGAAATTTCCTTTATTATTGTTTAAATTATTTACGAAGTATCCCATTACAATCATCATATGACTTGCTCTATGGGCATACATACCAACAGACTCCCACTTGCACTTAGAGCCAGTCACCAAGGAACCTCAGTCCTTGTGACCTAGCATGACCATCATGCTTCTGCTGAGAAAGGGCCTTAGTCAGTGGATCAGCTATGTTGTCTTCAGTTGGTACCTTGCAAATCTTCACATCTCCTCGTTGTACGATCTCTCGTATGAGATGGAAGTGCCGCAGTATGTGCTTTGACCGCTGATGTGATCTGGGTTCCTTAGCTTGTGCAATAGCTCCAATATTTTCACAATAAAGCTCAATTGCATCGTAGCTACTGGGAACTACACTAAGTTCAGAAATGAACTTCCTAATCCATACAACCTCCTTTGCTGCATGTGAAGCAGCAATATACTCGGCCTCTGTAGTAGAATCTGCAACTGTTTCTTGCTTGGAACTCTTCCAGCTCACAGCTCCATTATTAAGGCAAAATACAAATCATGACTGTGATATGTAATCATATTTATCAGTTTGAAAGCTTGCATCAGTGTAACCCTTTACAACCAACTCTTCCTCGCCGCCGTAAATAAGAAACTGATCCTTAGTCCTTCGCAAGTACTTGAGGATGTTCTTCACGGCTGTCCAGTGAGCATCCTTGGGATCTGACTGGTACCTGCTCGTCATGCTGAGAGCATACGAGACATCTGGGTGTGTGCACAACATAGTGTACATGATTGATCCGATGGCTGGTGCATATGGGATCCCATTCATACGCTCCCTCTCTTCACAAGATTGGGGACATTGAGCTCTGGAGACAGTGACTCCATGTAGCATGGGGATGTTGCCTCTCTTTGAGTTCTCCATGCTGAACCGCTTCAGCACTTTGTCAATGTACGTGCTCTGACTTAGTCCAATAAGCCTTCTAGATCTTAATTCCTAGAATGTAGGATGCTTCTCCTAAGTCCTTCATTGAGAAAGTATTCCCAAGCCAAGTCTTTACCTTCTCTAAGGCTAAGACATCATTCCCCATCAAAAGTATGTCATCCACATACAATATGAGGAATGTGGTCGAGCTCCCACTAACCTTCTTGTACACACAAGGTTCATCTTCATTTTCAATAAAGCCAAACACTTTGAATTCCTCATCAAATCGAAGATTCCAACTCCGAGATGCTTGCTTCAATCCATAGATTGACCTTTGTAGCTTTCAGACTTTATTGGCATTCTTTGGATCTACAAAACCTTCAGGTTGTGTCATGTACACATCCTCATTTATATTTCCATTAAGGAATGTAGTTTTAACATCCATCTGCCAAATCTCATAGTCATAATAAGATGCAATAGCAAGCATGATCCTGATGGACTTAATCATGGAAACTGGAGAAAAGGTTTCGTCAAAGTCAACACCTTAAACTTGTTGAAATCCCTTCGCAACCAATCTTCCTTTATAAGTTTGCACATTGCCATCCATGTCGGTATTTTTCTTGAATACCCACTTGCATCCTATGGGTTTTACCCCTTCGGGTGGTTCCAACAAAGTCCACACTTTGTTGGAGTACATGGATTCCATCTCGGATCTCATGGCTTCAAGCCATTTCTCAGAATTTGGTCCTTCCATAGCCTCTACGCAGGTAGTTGGATCATCATCTATGATCAACTCACCACCTTCCTGAGTCACAAGGTATCCAAACCTCTCAGGTTCAAGGCGGGTCCTACTAGATCTATGAGGTCCTTGTGTTACCTGAGGAGATTGAGATTCCACAACACCTTGTGAATCTCCATTTTCCTGTGGTACATCTACCAGTTCAATGTTTTTTTGTTGGGCTTGAACCTCTTCAAGCTCTATATTCCTCCCACTGCTTCATTTAGAAATAAAATCCTTCTCTAGGAATACAACATCCCTGACAACAAACACTTTATTCTGAGTAGGGTGGTATAAGTAATATCCCCTCGTTTCCTTGGGATATCCAACAAAATAACATTTATCGGATTTGGGTCCAAGCTTATCAGGAAACATTTTCTTGACGTAAGCCTCACAACTCCAAATCTTCATAAAAGACAAATTGGGATGCTTCCCATACCATAACTCATATGGTGTCTTTTGAACCAATTTAGATGGCACACGATTAAGTGTAAACGCGGAAGTTTCAAGAGCATGACCCCAGAAGGAAATCGGAAGATCAGCAAAACTCATCATTGATTGCACCATATCCAACAATGTGTTATTACTTCTTTCATACACACCGTTATGATGTGGTGTTCCAAGCAGAGTCCATTGTGATACAATACCACGGGCTCACAGAAGGTCCTCAAACTCCTGGATTAAGTATTCTCCACCTCGATCAGATCGAAGTGCCTTAATACTTTTACCAAGTTGGTTCTATACTTCATTCTTGTAATCCTTGAACCTTTCAAGGGTTTCTGACTTATTCTTCATCAGGTACACATAGCCATACCTACTGAAATCATCAGTGAAGGTAATGAAGTACTGACACCCATTTCTGGCATTAGTTCTAAAAGGCCCACATACATCAGTATGTATGAGTCCTAATAGATCACTAGCTCTCTCACCTTTACCTGAAAATGGAGTCTTGGTCATCTTGCCCAATAAACAAGATTCACATGTCTCTATTGATTCATAATCAAAAGAGTCTAGATAACCATCTTTATGGAGTCTAGGAATGCGCTTCTCATTTATGTGCCCTAGACGACAATGCCAAAGATATGTTTTGTTTGAGTCATTGAGTTTTTGATTTTTGGTGTTTACGTTGTATACACTTGTCTCCAAATCTATCAAGTATAGACCATAAGACATTGGGGAACTGCCATAAAAGATCTCATCATTAGAAATGGAACATTTTCCATTCTTAATAAGAAATTCAAATCCATCTTTGTCCAAACAAGAGACAGAAATGATATTCCTATTTATGGCAGGTACATAATAGTAGTTCTTCAACTCTATTATTAGCCCACTTGGTAGAGTTAACTCATAGGTTCCTATGTCACTGGCGACAACTCTTGCCCCATTGGCAACACGTAGTTCAACCTCGCCTTTCCCTAAAGGCCTACTTCTCTTTAGATCCTTCACATTTGAACAAATGTGAGATCCGCATCCGGTATCAAGTACCCATGACGAAGAAGTAGTAAAGTTAATCTCTATCACATATACACCAGAAGTAGAGATCTCTATCTCTCACTTCTTCTTCCATCGTTCCCTCCATCCTCTCCATGTAGAAGAAATTGGTTTGGCGAGAGAACCCTTCTCTCCCTTACCTATCGTTCCATTGATCTCTATCAATGAACTTTCTTTCTTCTTCACCTATGCTTTAAGCATACATAGAGTGGATTCAAAGGCTTCTGGTATATCTGGATTGTGCAGAACACTTCTCACAGTCCTCAACCAGTTATGGAATTTATTCTCAATTAATTTGTAGATTTTAAATGATGATTCCTTTGCCGTTCTATAAGAGAAAATTGCATTTTGTCAAAACCCTTTTGATTTGATTTGAATAAAATTTGATGATAGTTAATTAGGCCTTTAATTAATTACCACTCCCACTATTTTCACTCAAATTGACAACCCTCACCATCAATTCGGAAGATTGCAGTGTACAATCTTCTAATGGGTCAAGATCCTGAAATCCTCTGAGCCATGGACCAGCTAGGGCTGTCACCCACAACTCAGATCTCCCAGGTAGGCAACTCTTTCCAATTGCATCATATGCAACTCTTGAAAGATGTCATATGCAACTCTTTGCCATGATCATCTCCATGCCTCGAGGTACTAGATCACCTTGTTAAGTCTGACCCAAAGCCAACACGATGAATATGCACCCTGCTAGGGCAGACCCACACATTCATCCTTCATGCTTCCACGAGATAGACAGTGCACCACACTAGGGCGTGCCCACACTTGATCGATCAATCTTTTCACGTGTGTCGCATTTGGAAGGCATCTAAAACTTAATATTTAACGAGGGATTTGGTTTTTATATACATATACATATCCAATCACCACAATATACAGTATGTATCATATACATGCTATATCCCACAGAAAACATGTGAAACGATAAAAGCAATGATTATGACCATCCTGTTGTGATTCCTCGAGCCAAGAGGAATCACGGTCATCTAGGTCTACATCACATGCAACCTGTACAAGATGAAATTTGTGCCTTCCTTTCTGGGTTTGATCAGCTCATTTCCATGATTGATCGGCTCGCCATCAAGTTGGTTGTTCGGGTGCCACCAGCCGATCGACTGGCGCCTCCAGCCGATCGGTTCACCAGTCGTCGTGCATCTCCTCAGGTCGCCACCTGCTCATCTCGCTCCTCGAACCTGTCGTCTGGAATGTCAACCGATCGGTTCACGCCTTGAACCGATCGTCTCAGTCATCGTCAGGTCATCCACCGTTCTTTGACATAACAGGAAATAAAATCTATCCTATTTACAATTGAATTGTGAAACCCCGAGTTACATTCGGGGGGAGCAAAGGTAGGAAAATAAATCTCGAATTATTTCGAATTACATCAGGAATAGGAGAAAGGGAATCGGTGCGCAGACCGAGATGCAAGCAACCACATACAACCACACACATATATAGGGTTTATAGGCCATAACCATGCTACACATCCACCACAAAACTCGTTTAAGGGCGACACATATCGAGTGCATTAATATTACATATGATATATGTATATTTGGGATTTGTGGATTGGACATGCATAAAGCCAATTTTATTCACATCATATGCAATAAATAAAGGCGACAAACCAAAATTGATGATATCGATAATCCTAAAATATAGAGAAGTTAATGTGGATCTGATACCACTGTTGGGTTTTAGAGGAGGCAGAGAAGCAGTGAAAACAAAAATTTTCTCCCCAAAACCGAGAATAAAAGGAATCGCATCAACATCTATACAATAGGAAAGATGGTTTGTGGATGCATACCTTGTCCCGAGGCTTGCTCAGCGACAGTACCTAGTGCCTTGCGCGGTCTTCACCTCCGGTCTTGGACGGTGTCTTTACAGCTCCTGGTCGCACCGGGACTGAAGACTCCTGGTCTCATCGGGATTGTCGAGATTGACAGTTGTCCTCCGAGCGGCAGAGGTCTCCCGCCTCTGCAGTCTCCACACAGACTGCTTGGAACTCCAATCTCCTTGTCCCTAAAGGAATCGGAAGGAGTCGCACCCTCCTGTCAACATACTAGTTGCCAACACACTCTCCTGCCACCAGTCTCTTTCTATAGTTGTCTTTCCCTTGATGTGCCTCCCTTATCAGGTAGAACTTGCTTGGGATCTCTCAGTTACCAAAACCAGAGAGAATGACAACTTTGCAGAGCAACTGGTTTGCGCTGAGTTGTACTTTGATAAGCCCCAAATACCCCTATATATATTGGAGGGTCATGGGACAGGGTTCTCTATCCCGAGCAATGCGGGACTAAAAGTAGGAGTAGAAGGGTTCGAGATTTTCCACAAAAATAACCAACTCGCAACCTGAACCAATCGTTTCACAACTAAAACGGTCGGTTGGGGACCTGAGCCGGTCGATTGACACCTCAACCGGTCGGTTCACTTTTGAACTGGTCGGTTCATGGTCCTGATAAGTTCCCAATTGACTTTCCTTCTTTTGTTTCTAATTGGTATCGAATACCAATCCTTTTTCCCAATCAAATTTGGCAAGTGAAACAAAAGGAAAATTCTCACCAATCCTACTTTCCCAACTTGCTCGGTTGCATGAGCTGAATCGATC
The DNA here is from genome assembly GCA_963693085.1 of Alisma plantago-aquatica. NCBI lineage: Eukaryota > Viridiplantae > Streptophyta > Magnoliopsida > Alismatales > Alismataceae > Alisma > Alisma plantago-aquatica. Next base: position 1,436,350,629 of record OY856409.1, read on the forward strand.
GTTTCAACACTTGAAGCAATCATTTCACCCTGTCCATGAGCCGATTGACTCACCACCTGAGCTGACCGGTTCACCAAGCTGAGCCGATCGGTTCATCATATGAGCCGATCGGTTGGAAGTGCAGATTGTGCAGAATCAGTCAATTGCGGTTTCAATCAATCTGATCCTCCAATCAATATGTCCAACACCTTGAACATTATGACATTGAGCTATCAATTAATTGAGTGTTTAATTGAACTACTAAACTCCTTTAGTAATCAATATAAACATTGTTTGTGGACAAAACTCCTTTTCCAGGTTAAATCCTATGTGTGTGACCCTGCAGGTCCATTTAACGTTGGCAGTGAAAGTCCATAACACTTATGACTTCACAAGCAAAGAGTGGTGCGTAGTCACACATCAGTGCTACCCAAGTGAAATAGAAAGTTGGAGACCAACTTTCAATCCTACAATCTGTGAATGGTGTTACAGTGAATGTATAATTCCTTTGTCGTTAATATCTAGAATGAACTCGAGGCATGGAAAAGTCATCCTGTCAACATTCATTCATTTCCTTGATCTAAGAGCAGACTAGGTGAGATGTGTGTGACATCAATATCACATATTGATTCACACGTGCATGCGCATGCCTTTCTCAATCCTACTCATCAAGTGGCCAAGGATATCAAACTCCCTCAGGAGGGACAAATCCCATATCTATCACTCACCCCTCAAAAGCCCCATGTGTCAAAGCCACCCAATCATCACCTTTTTAACAACCCATGTTTTAAGACTGCGTTTGATGATGTCAAAGTGTACCCAACGACATGTGTTGAGTGTAGTGATTTCAGGTCTAAGAATCACACTCACCACCATCACAATGAGAGCTGATTGTGACTACCAAGTCAAGGTTCCATGTGTCACTCTCACGGTGGGTATGTTTGGTACCTTGTTCTCTAACAAGTACCTGTGTGCTTGGTTTGATATCACTATACCATGACTAATGAGATTCTGTCATCAACCAACACACAATCTAGTCTTCAGTGTTATTGATGTCTATGGTTATTTCTGCAATAACAACTGACTAGGGACTAAACAAGAATGTATACTCTTAACATCTGTATGATCTCATTGTTTAGGTCTTGAACCCAAAAGCATACGTCATTGAGTAAAAACCATTCTTTAGACATCTATCATGTTACACCAGCATCTCAGAAACAGTTTAAACATATAGATTGGAAATTACCTTTATTATTATTCAAATCATTTGCAAAGTATCACATTACAATCATCATATGACTTGCGCTATGGGCATACATACCAACACCTCCTTCCTTTTCTCATGCTAAGTACTTGACTTTCCATTTCTCAATCTCATTTTTCCTGTTCTCCTGATCCTTCTTCATCTTCTACCTAACCCTTTTGCTTTATCACGAATCTTATTCAATCTTACTCTTCAAATTGTCCTTGTTCCCTTTACCTAATCATTATTCCTTTTCTCATCGTCATTTGTTCCTTTTATCTTATTCCTTGTTCCTTTTATCATACTGCATTCATGTCTTTCTTTTTCTCCACCTAGATGACCATGCTATCCTACTCCTCCTTCCTCTTCTCCTAATCCATGTTCCTTTTCTCATGCTTGTTAACCGTTCTTCCTCTTCTACCTATCCTTGTTCCTTTTCAGCTCCTCCTTACTCTTTTTCTCGTGCTCTTTGTTCCTTGTCTCCCTAATCTTATTCCTTTTCTTATGTTCTTTGTTCCTCTTCTACCTATCCTTGTCCCTCTTCTCCCTAACCTTGTTCCTTTTCTCATTTTGCATTTTCATCTTTCCTTTTTTTCCCTTCAATGATCATGTCATCCTCATCCTCCTTCCTCTTATCCTGATCCTTCTTCCTTTTCTCATGTTTTGTAATTGTTCTTCCTTTTTATTGTTCCTTTTCTCATGTACATTATTTTTTTCATGCTCCTTGCTCCTTTTCTAACTCTCCATGGTCCAGTATATTGTTAGCCACATTCCATTCTTTATTACATCCATTAGTGATTTTATAGTGTTCCTTTATTCCTTTCACTTGTGTTTCGTTAATATTGATGTCTTTCATTATCATAGATGAACTTGATAAGAAAGATTACTAGAAAAACCTTGAATTTAGTGATGTGTGTCGTTGTACACGAAACAATCACTAAGAAAAGTCCTAGAGTTTAACCTACTAACCCGGTTGTCAACTTGTTGTGAACAACAAGTCAACTTAGTATAGATAGGTATCGATCCAAAGGATGGTGGAAAAGAAATGTAGAAATCCAAATCTAATCGCAAGTACAAGAATTAAAACCCAATTAGAGAGAGTTTTCAATACTAAGAACAAAAATAAAAGTGCTGAAATAAAGTTCAATTAATCAAGAAATAAAGATCTGGGATCCGGAAGATCACCACCAAAACCACGTTCCTATTCAACTAATCAAATTCTAAACTCCAATGATCAAATCAGGACCTTGTGTTTACATATCCTTACGAACAAACTCACAAGGGTCGGACTTCACGTGAACCCATTGGTCCCGACGTTCACAGATCATTGCCCAACCGTCCAACATGCCATTATCCATGGTCATATCAAAAAGCATGTGAATTCAAACTGGCGTTCAAACCCAAGGCTCGGGTGGTCGCGTCACCAAGGATTATAACAAGAATAAGATTAAATAGACGAAAAGATGATAATTGCAATTAAGGGACTATTGTTTCGTTCTTACAGAGATCTACGGTCATATCACTCCATAAGAATATATCAGATCATCCAAATAACCACAAAGAAACAGAGAGAAGATATTTGTTCAATGGAGGAATATGACTGATTATATTCAATAGAACCGGACTAAGGGGCTACTCCCATGCCCCAGAGAAATATACTCAAACATAACAAGACTAGAAGAAACGCAAACTAAAATGAGATCCAACATTATACAAGATGTGGTCTACAACTAAAAATTGGATGAAATAGAATGAAGAATGGAATACTTTTACAAGTCAAGAGTCCCTCCTTTTATAGGAGGGGGAGGGGGTAGGCTGCCCTAAAAAGAGGGGGAAAAAGATACGGATACCAATTTTTGAATTTTCTGGATCTGGTCAAATCGAAAGTTGGTTGTCTTTAATTATCTTGACCATGTAACTCCCTTTAATGCATATTCTCGCAGCAGTGATTTCAAACGTATATCTCTCCCGTTAAAAGCACAAAATCTGTCTAAATAATAGGATTTTATTTTATGAAATTAAATTCCCTTTCTAATGAATATTTTTTCACTCAATTTGGAGTTCGAATGAAAGAGTTATGTCACTTTTGGTGGAGGTATATATGAATTTCAGGACTGCTGCAAATTGTGTAATTTTCCTACAAAACCCAAGAAAATAGAATTAAAACTCCAATTAAAGAGAAACTTCTAAAATAACACAATTAATTATGAAACTAAGAGAATAAATAACAAAATAATCCTAAACAAATATAAAAAATATATAAATAAAAGGGATAAATATACATTTATCAAAATACCCCAGACTTGAATCTTCATTTATCCTCAAACAATTAAAATTACAAATTATTTCAATTTATACTAACAACATGTCTATCCTCACCCTTGTAACATCACTTTATTCCTTACCTCCACATTTGGCCAAGAAACCCAATCTCCTAAAACCACTAAACACAAAATTCTCTATTCCATATTAAAAACAAATATCATATATTGGTTCTAAATCAAGATTTTGTAGAAAAACATGCTTCTTCTTACTTTTGCTTTGACACTCTCATTTTTATAAATATATATACAGAAAACTTGCATCAGCTGAATAATCCACCCAAGCAACCACAAGGTTTCAATAAAAGAGGCAGACAAGGTCAGTACACTAGAACAACCGATTTTCAATCAAACAAGGCAAACTTTCAAGGGCAAGGGAAGTACCAAACTTCCAAGCTGCTAACCCTAGCCAAGGCTACAAACAAGGTAAAGATCAAAGTCAGGAAAAGATCTTTGGTCAGCCGAACTTAGTGGGCCAATTGTTCGACTTTGTCAAGAGACAAGATATTATAAATGTTACGACCCCACCTCCTGATAACCCCCAATTAAGGGAGACCGAGAGGTCGAAGCCGCACCCATAACTTCCGGATCAAAGGTTTGGATATCAAACTCCCTCAGGAGGGACAAATCCCATATCTATCACTCACCCCTCAAAAGCCCCATGTGTCAAAGCCACCCAATCATCACTTTTATAACAACCCATGTTTTAGGACTGTGTTTGATGATGTCAAAGTGTGCTCAACGACATGTGTTGAGTGTAGTGATTTCAGGTCAAAGAATCACACTCACCACCATCATTGTGAGTACTGACTGTGACTACCATGTCATGGTTCCATGTGTCAAACTCACAGTGGGTCTGTCTGGTACACTTGTTCTCTAACAAGTACCTATGTGTTTGGTTTGATATCTCTATATCATGACTAATGAGATTCTGTCATCAACCAACACCACATCTAGCCTTGTGTGTCATTGTTGTCTATCTACCTTCCACAATGACATCCGACTAGGGACATAATGAGAATTTACAAACTCTTAGCATTCGTATGATCTCATCGTTCAGGTCCTCAACCTGAAAGCATACGTCATTGAGTATTGTCATTCTCTAGACATTCAATCTATTCTATCACTATCTCATATGACTGAACCAAAAAGAATTAGAAGCTTGCCTTTGATGTTTATCAAATCAATCTTAATGTATCCCATCAATCATCCAATGATTGGCTCTTAGGTCATACATACCAACAGACTCCCACTTGCACAGCGAGCCAATCACCCATGAATCATATTCATAGTGATCTTCAAACATGTCTCACATGTTACTGTGCTCTAGTGCCAACATAGTGAGTAATGGAAACACTTTGCCAAAGTCAGTATATATTGCATGTCTCACATCTCTTCGTTGTACGTCACACGTATGAGATGGAGTTGTTGTAATATGTGATCCAGTATTCCTTTGCTAACCTTTAGCCACATTGCATGATCAAGGATTCCATACTTGTCATCAATGAGCAGAATATCTATAAGTTCATCTCATGAACTTCCAGATCCATATAGTATCCACTACTGTTCTCTAACACATAGATACTTGGCATTTCCTTTTAAATGGTTTTATTGGAACACTTCCAATTATCAACAAACTTTCACTTTTATATATCCTATATATATTCTGCGATTAATTTTATGTCCTTTCGGAAGTTCGCATCAATGCAACTCTTTACATTGAACTCTTCCTTATCTCCATAGAACTAGTACTTCTCAAGTACTTATCAAGTTATCATGGTATTCCAGTAACCCTTACTGGAAGTAGACAGTCATCCACTCATCATGTCCTACATACAAGTTATCAGGATAAGCACATCATATTGCTATGTCCTACATACAAGATGATGAATGCATTTTGTTCTTGCCATGTTGATATATGCAAGATAATGGGATGATTACATACATCATAGATCCATATCTACTCTTAGTGTTCCCATTCTTCATAAGAATTTGACACTTGGCCTTGGGATACTAACTCCATGTAGCATGGACAAGCTTTCTCCCACTGAATCTGTGCATACTGAACATTTCAGTATAGATTGCCAATGTATGTTGTCTCTTTTTAGGTCAAGAGGTTTTCGAGAACTATCTCTATAGATCTCTATTCCTGTCACATAGGAAACATCTCTATCTTCCTTAAAGATAATTTCCACTTTTGGATTTCCATTCTAGAACATTTCCATTTCACATCAACATGTGGAATGTGAATACTCTCTGACTAAATCACAGATCCCTTCTTTATCTTTAACATATCAGTCAAACCCTTTAACTATATCATCAAAGTAAAGATCCAATTCTGAGTTGCTTGTACTCAATCAATCATATTGATTGGTCCATTGTAACTTATAGACTTCATTTGCATTATTGGATTCATAAACCTTATAGGTTGTGTCATGTACACATCCTTGTTTTATTCCTCATAGGAATGCGGTTTTAGTGTCCATATGCCAAATGTCTTAGTCATTAAGTTGCAATCAACAAGCATCATCCTTCTCAAAATGTTATCCATGTATCTTAACCTTTAAGATTCATTTGCACTTATGGATTTCATCCAATGGGTGCTACCATCAAGGTCATACCTTATGGTTCACATGGATGTCATTTAGGATGTAATGATCATAAACCATAACTCAAAATTCGGTTCCTCATATTCATCTAGATAGTTGACTCATCACATGAACAACTCATCACATAGATAATTGAGGTGTATCTTTTAAGGATATAAGAACTCACAACCCTTGTGATTCTTAATTTCTTTTATTAGTGTGGGGTATTCTTTTATTAAGAAGAATTCAATTGTTTGATAATCATTATCTAACTCTTTAGAGTATGATTCCTTCTTGATTTAGACATCACCATGCCTTAATCATGAGTTCACTATGATACACTATCATAATCACTCATAAGGATCTCAAACATTTGGTCCAAGTATTTCATTCATTGATCTCATCAAGAATTAACACTTTACCAAATGTGTACTTCATTTATGATATTCTTGAACACTTCAAGATATTCATATTGGTATTTCTCTAAACACCATTTGAAGTATTAGCATTTGTTCCAATAGGTATGTAAATACATCACATGTATTATACCTAATAGGATAATCATTCTCCCCCTACCATGAGTCAATATTGATCAATCATGTCCAAGATATTCATGTCTCTTACTGGTTCTCTAACCAAAAGAGTCTAGATTTATCCATCACATGGAAAGTAGAAATGAATTTCTCATGATAAATGCTAATTTGATTGTTTGAGTTATCTATAACTTTCAGGTATCATTTTATCTTATGCATATCAAATACCACAAGATAAACAAGGCATTGCCACAAAGATCATATCTTTAGAAATTGAAACAACTCTTTCTTAAATTTCCATCATTGTCATACAATATGCAAAAATAAAGTGTTTCTATCTATTGGCAAATATGAAATAGCAGTTCATAACTGTATTACATGCCTTTTAGGATGAAAATAAACTAAAGTACTGCTATCTATGGTGGCAACACTTGCCCCATTTATTGAGTGATTTATACTTTACATCTTGGTATCATATACCTCAAAAAGTGTTACAAGTTTACTTTCATGACACCTTTAAGTAGAGACGTCTGTCGCCTCCTTCTTCTTTTGTTCTTCTAGATAGAGAGGACAATTCCTTTTCCAATGTCCTGGCTTTTGACAATGGTGGCAATTGCCTTTCTTGGTCACGCCTCCCTTAGCCTTGAGAGCTGAAGACGACTTGGACTCCTGGCTAGCATCAGAACCTTTCTTAGCTTTGCCCTTGCCCTTATGCTTGGACTTGCCTTTCTTGCTCGTGATCACCATCACAGACTTAGGCTTGTCCTTCTTCATCTGTATCTCAGCTGTCCTCAACATGCCCAACAACTCTGACAGTGGCCTATCAAAGTTGTTCATGTTGTAGTTCATCACAAACTGACTGTAGGATTCTGGCAACGATTGCAGTATCACGTCAGTAACCAACTCTTAGCTCAGTGGAAATCCCAGTCGTTGTAGGTTCTCCACATACCCAATCATCTTGAGTGTGTGAGGACCAACTGGATCTCCTTCTGTCATGACGCACTTGAATAGTGCCCTTGAGACATTGTATCTCTCTTGTTGTGCCTGATCTTCATACATGTTCCTGAGATGCTGAATCATCTCAATGACACCCATGTTCTCATGTTGTCTCTACAACTCGTGGTTCATAGAGCACAACATCAATCACTTTGCATCAATGGCATCATCAGAATGCTTCTTGTAAGCATCCCTTTCTGTCTTCAGTGCATTTGGAGCTGGTTCCTCTGGAATTTTGGTATCCAGGACATAGAGCTTTCGCTCTTGAGTGAGAAAAATTCTCAATGTCCTATACCAGTCGTGGAAGTTTGTCCCATTTAGCTTGTCCTTTTCAAGGACCAATCGCTAAGAAAAGTGATTGTTGTTTGTTGTCATTTGTACTACAAAAGGAAATATGCAATTTTTGTCCAAAAACTCATTTTTGACTTATTTGATTGATTTAAAAAGTTGAAGATATAATTAGGCCTTTAATTAATTATCACTCCCACTATTTTAGTTCAAATTGATAGCCCTCACCATCAATTCGGAAGATTGCAGCGTACAACCTTCTAGTGGGCAAGATCCTGAAATCCTCTAAGTCATGGACCAGCTAGGGCTGTCACCCACAACTTAGATCTCTCAGGTAGGCAACTCTTTCCAATTGCATCATATGCAACTCTTGATGAATGAACATGCGCAACACCTTGCCATGAACATTCCTTGCCTCTGGGCTTAGACGCTATAAGAATCACCAGTTAAGTCTAACCCAAAAGCCGACACGGTAAACATGCACCCTGCTTTGGCAGAACCTACATGTCTACCCTTCACACTTCCATAAGATAGACGGCGCACCACGCTTTGGCGTAACCTACGCTTGGTCGATCAAGTTTTTCATGTGTGTCGCTAATTGAAGGCATATAAGACTTAATATTTTAATGAGGTATTTGGTTTTATATACATATACATATCCAATCACCACAATACATAGTACGTATCATATACATGCTATATCCCACAGAAAACAAGAAAAACGATAAAAGCAATGATTATGGCCATCCTAATTTGATTCCTCAAGCCAAGAGGAATCACGGTCATCTAGGTCTACATCACATGCAACCTGTAGAAGATGAACTCTGTGCTTTGCCTTTCTGGGTTTGATCAACTCATCACATGAATGATCGGCTCACCATCAGACTGGTCGACTGGGTGCCACCAGCCGATCGGTTGGCTCCTCCAACCGATCGGTTCGCTTGGTCGTTGTGCATCTCATCATGGTCACCACCCGCTCGTCTCTCTCCTTGAAGCGGTCATCAACCGATCGGCTCACTCCTTGAGCCGATCATCTGGAACGTCAACCGATTGATTCACGCCTTGAACCGATCGTCTCATCTGTCGTCAGGATGTCCTCTGTTCTTTGACATAACAGGAAATAAAATTCTATCCTATTTTACATTGTAAAAAGGAGAAACCTCGAGTTACATTCGAGGGGAGCAAAGGTAGGAAAGAAATCTCGAATTATTTCGAGTTACATCAGGAATAGGAGAAGGAAGATCGGTGCGCAGACCGAGATGCAAGCAACCACATAGAACAATACACAGATAGGGTTTATCGGGCATAACCACGCTATACATCCACCACAAAACTTGTTTAAGGGTGACGTGTATCGAGTGCATTAATAATACATATCATATATGTAATTTGGGATTTGTGGATTTAGGATTGGACATGCATAAAGCCAATTTTATTCGCATCGTATGCAATAAATAAAGGCGACAAACCAAAATAGATCATATCTATATTCCTAAAGTATAGAGCAGTTGACGTGGCTCTGATACCACTGTTGGGTTTTAGGGGAGGCAGAGAAGGTGGTGGAAACAAAAATTTTCTCCCCAAACCTAGAACAAGGAAACGTGTCAACGTCTATACAATAGGAAAGGATGGTTTGTGGAATCATACCTTGTCCCGAGGCTTGCTCGGTGAAAATACCTCGCGGCTTGCGTGGTTGTCACCTCCGGTCTTGTACGGTGTATGTGTAGCTCCTAGTCGCACCACGACTAATGACTCCTGGTCTCACCGGGACTGTCGGGATTGATAGCTGTCCTCCAAGTGGTAGAAACCTCCCGCCTCTGAAGTAGTCCACACGGACCACTTGGAACTCCAATCTCCTTGTCCCACAAGGATTTGGAAGGAGTCGCACCATCTAGTTGGCGTACTAGTCACCAACACACTCTCCTGCCACCAGTCGCAACTGCAGTTGTCTTTCCCTTGTTGGGCCTCCCTTATCGGGTAGCACTTGCTCGGGCTCTCTCGGTTACCAAAACTAGAGAGAACGACAACTTTGCAGAGCAACTGGTTGCACTGAATTGTACTTTGAGAAGCCCCCAATATTCCTATATATATAGGAAGTTCATGGGATAGGGTTCTCCATCCCGGGCAATGCGGGACTAAAAGCAGGAGTAGAAGGGTTCGAGATTTTCCACAAAACTACCAACTCGCAACCTGAACTGATCGTTTCACAACTAAAATGGTCGGTTGGGGACCTGAACCGGTCGGTTGACACCTCAATCGATCGGTTGGGACCCATGAGCTGATCGGTTCACTCTTAAACCGATCGGTTCGTGGTCCTGATCAGTTCCCGATTGACTTTCCTTCTTTTGTTTCTAATTGGTATCAAATACCAATACTTGTTCCAATCAAATTGGGGAAGTGAAACGCAAGGAAAATTCTCACCAATCCTACTTTTCCAACTTGCTCGGTTGCACCAGTTGAATCGATCATTTCAACACTTGAAGCAATCATTTCATCCTGTGCATGAGCCGATTGACTCACCACCTGAGCTGACCGATTCACCAAGCTCAGTCGATCGGTTCATCACATGAGCCGATCGAGTGCAGATTGTGCAGAATCAGTCAATTGCGATTTCAATCAATCTGATACACCAATCAATGTGTCCAACACCTTGAACATTATGATATTGAGCTATCAATTAATTGAGTGTTTAATTGAACTACTAAACTCCTTTAGCAATCAATCTAAACATTGTTTGTGGAAAAAACTCCTCTTCCAGGTTAAATCCTATGTGTGTGACCCTGCAGATCCATTTCACGTTGGCAGTGAAAGTCCATAACACTAATGACTTCACAAGCAAAGAGCGGTGCCTAGTCACACATCAGTGCTACCCAAGTGAAAGTAGAAAGTTGGAGAACAAATTTCAATCCTACAATCCGTGAATGGTGTTACAGTGAATGTATAATTCCTTTGTCATTGATATCCCGAATGAACTCGAGGCATGGAACAGTCATCCTGTCAATGTTCATTCACTTTCTTGATCTCAGAGTAGATTGAACGAGATATGTATGCCATCAATATCACATACTGATTCACACATGTGTGCGCACGCCTATCTCAATCCTACTCATCAAGTGGCCTTGGATATCAAACTCCCTCAGGAGGGACAAATCCCATATCTATCACTCACCCCTCAAAAGCCCCATGTGTCAAAGCCACCAAATCATCACCTTTATAACAACGCATGTTTTAGTACTGCGTTTGATGATGTCAAAGTGTGCCCAACGACATGTGTTGAGTGTAGTGATTTCAGGTCAAAGAATCACACTCACCACCATCATTGTGAGTACTGACTGTGACTACCATGTTATGGTTCCATGTGTCAAACTCACCGTGGGTCTGTCCGGTACACTTGTTCTCTAACAAGTACCTATGTGTTTGGTTTGATATCTCTATATCATGACGAATGAGATTCTATCATCAACCAACACCACAATCTAGACTTGTGTGTCATTACTGTCTATCTACCTTCCACAATGACATCTGTCTAGGGACATAATTAGAATGTACAAACTCTTAGCATCTGTATGATCTCATCGTTTAGGTCCTCAACCTGAAAGCATACGTCATTGAGTACTATCATTCTCTAGACATTCAATCTATTCTATCACTATCTCATATGACTGAACCAGAAAGAATTGGAAGCTTGCCTTTGATGTTTATCAAATCAATCTTAATGTATCCCATCAATCACCCCATGATTGGCTCTCAGGGCAAACATACCAACAATAACTTAGGTCAGGTTTAAGCCCTCTAATGAGCTTATTAGCTCTCTTTTGCTCAGTGTACTCAAGACCATACTTTTGGAGCTTACGAAACTTCATGGCATACTCAGTGACAGTCATGTCACCCACTTGCTTAAGGTTAACAAACTCATCCTCCTTCCTCTCTAACATGGCTTTGGATACATAATGGTAGTTAAAGACTTCCACAAACTCACCCCAAGTAAAAGTAGGGTCATCATCTTCCCTAGAGGCTAAGAGGTTTTCCCACCAAGTACGGGCTGCACCCTTGAGCATATGGGTGGCAAATCTAACGCTACTACGCGGGGGACACTCTAAGTCTCTAAAGCAATGTTCCATGTTGCTAAGCCACTCCTCAGCCTTGGTCACCACATCAACTTCATCTTAACCATGGAAAGCATCAAGTCTAATCTTCAAGAAATCTATGAGGGAGATGTCATGTACTCTAGGTGGAATGCTAGGTTGGAGGGCATTGGTCAAGGCTGCTACTAAGGCATCTAGGGTGACTGGTGGAGGGACGTGGTTCATGTCTTCAGTCTTATCACCACTAGAGGATCCTTGTGAGGGTCTTGATTCACCAACCTTCTCCTTCTTCTTAGGGGCCATCTGAATGGGTAAACATAACATGATATTAGAACATAATACGAATCTCTAGTGTTGCCTTTGTGGCCATCTATTCCTTGCTCTGATACCATTAATGTAACACCCCTCCCTAGGGTTTCATATGTAACCAACGAAAGCACAGCCTAATCCCTAGCATTGTCCATAATGTGGGGTACTTGGCATATCAGGGAGGGATTGTCAAATGCATGATCTCATATCAAGAAATAAGCAACACTTGGCATTCATAGAAACATAGATTCATACATAAAGTTCTCCTTGGAAAGATAACTACATCATAGTTCTAAAGTAATGCTAAACATGAACTAGATAATCATGAAAAGATAGGATCTCCATAGATGGATGTCCCACCAGGAAACAACTCCTAAGATCTTGGATGCTTGAAAACTTCTCAAGAGGTCTCCTTCCCTTTAGCTCCAACGTCTGTGGACATCTCGTCCCCAGCCATGCAAAGGAAAAACAAACATGGTAAGTAAGCAGCATTGGCATGTTATAAAGCATAAAAATAACATATAAAGTGATTTAACACAAACACGAACATGCAATAACATTAATCATTTCTTAGCATCTTTTGCATGAAGAATTTGACTAGAAGTATATGCTCCTCTCTTAATGCCCCATAAGGAGCCCATAATGCATGGAAAGCCCAAAATTGCTCGGAAAGCCCATAATGCTCGGAAATCCCATAACAAGGTGCATATAAATCTAAATCAAATTCCCTTAACCATGATATTTCTAAAACTTTACTTATCTTCTTAATAACCTAAACTTGATTTTAGTTGGGATTACTCCCTCTTTAACATAATTGGGATTTCTCCCTATGACCATAATGGGATTTCTCCCTCTTAAGCATAAATGGGAATTTCTTCCCTCTTAATCTTGATTTCATGTTCCTCAACCATAATTCATAACATAATTGTGGTTTCTATACTTACACTTAGATTATAGCAATCAAACATCCAATAATCATATACATTGAAGAAAAGCATGCATTTATCATGACTTTAGTATATAGGTGCATAAACATATCATAATCATTCAATAAATCAAGTTTACTATGCCAAGTGCATGGCCCGCTTACCTTGAGCTAAAACACCTAAGTCAAACCTAGTTTGACTGGTTGGATCCTTTTAATCACCTAAAATTTACATAATTATCCTTCATCATATATCATTAAACCCTAATTTGTCCATGCAAATATTGAGATGTGAAAACAACAAAATCAGTCGATAAAAACCACAAAATCGGATTCCTGATCAAAAATTCTTTCCAAAACATATTTTTTTGTAATTTTCTGATAAACAAGTGATTTACTATGAATTTTACAAAAGCATACTAATAATAAATCGAGAAAAAGCCACATCAGCTTATTGGGCATGAGTCCTGAGTTGGACCAAGCAGACTTAGCCAACTCAGTGACAAGGCTTGTCACTGAGGGCTCGCGATCAAAGCAAAGAGGACAGGTGAAAATCCAAAAATTCCCCTGTAAGTGAAAATACATCGAAAAGAGACGAATGACCCTCTTGGTCATTACCCAACTGGGATTGATCCTTGCTCACACAGCGCGAGCCATGGCTCCAGCGCCATGGGCGAGCTTCTCAGCCATGGGCAAGGACCCATGCTTGCTGCCACTTGAGACTGGAGAACACCTCAGTCTAGTTTGCAAGGAGAAAGCGAAAGCATTGAGCCTAAGCTCAGGGTCGGGAGAGCACAGGAGAGCTATCCTGGCCATGTCTAGAGCCGAGTACAGGGAAGACAGGGGACATGGTCAGGTACCAGAATCCAGTGAGAAATCCATCCGCCAAGGCCATAAAAACATTCCGTGAGGCGTGTCGGAGTTCCTGAAAGTGAAAGATGGCTCTAGGGGCCACTGGACAGGGATGTCGGTGAGAAACCAAGCCACAGATGATTGTGGTTGTCGACCCATAGACTGGGCATCATTCAAGGAAAAACGAAATCGAAAAACCCTTCACAGTAGGTAGGTGATGCTCACCGCAAGCGTGATTGGGTTGGAGTGGTCGGATGAGTTGGGGAGAAGCCCAAGTCATTGGAGAAGACAACTCGAGTAGGTCGGGGCTACTGGGGGAGTTGACGGAGAAATTGAGCACGGAGGAGTGTTTCTCATGGGCCGGTGATGCTTGCAGGTTGCTTAAAAAGGGAAGAGGGAGTCTACCCGAGCCTCTATAATTTCATGGCGGCGAGGGGAAAGTCTGGCCTTTTGGGCGTTTCATAAAATGGGAGAGATGGAGAGCGAGTGATAGCTATTTGGGTTGGGATTGACTTCATAGTTTTGTTGGTGAAGTAATCAATGCGAACGATTCATTGTGGAGGGAGAAAGTGATCGACGAAGAAACTGCTGTGAAACGTCTCTTGCTCGCGGGGAACAACGGAGGTAGAATAAGATATCCGCGTCGTTGGATCTTGATCTAATGGTCGATGTGCATGCGCATGAGAAATGTAATGCGTGACAGTAAATAAAACCGGAACATAGGGGAAATCAGTGCAATCAATGAAATAGAATTAAATTCTTGCTCAAACAATATTCAAATCTTTCAAAATTGATTTGAAGGGTCAAACATATTCCAAAAGAGTTAAAATTTGAACCATAGGTGTATTAGAGGGTCTAGAATATTCCTATGCCATTAGATTTGAGGCTTGTACACATTTTAGGCCTAATATAGCAAAAATCATCATGTGCATTTAAATGGTTATAATTAGTGTATATAAAGTCATTAATTTCTAAAATAAGAATTGCAAAACATGAAAACGTGCACTCACATTATTTATTTTCAATTAACAATATGGAGGCCATTAAGAAAACAATTTATATAAGTAAATCACTAATTATCATATGAGAGAGAAAATTTGATATAAAAACATTTATTTCCATTTTCTAAACAAGAGTGCATAAATGTGCAAGGAAATACTTTCTAAAATTAAACCATGGGTAATAAAGTAAGTGAACATAATTTTCTTCACATGAAACGAAATTGTAAAATTAAGAATGGGAAAATTACATAAAGGCCCTCAACAATTATACTATTAGGAAAGAGCATGCAAAGAATAAAATAATTTGGAAATTTTGCATAACAAGATTGGGATGTTACACCTCCTCTAACCTGAGCACATAGGTAGAGAGTCAAGCCACCTATGGCTTTACTGTACTCTAGTGCCACCAGGATCTCTGGTTGATGTTGGACACTACATTCTGTATTTTAAGGAGACTTCCACTAGGGCTTCGTCCCCCGTACCACATGTTAGTACGTTCCGACCCCCGTATATTGGACCCTGCCAGGGTTAGGTCGTTTCATCCCTACCACGCAGACCTCTGATAGGGAATCTACGGTGTTTCAGGCTCTTAAGTCTATTATTTTATTATTCTTGGAAAGCTCTTACTATATAGTATCTTTTCCCTTACTTATACTTGACACTGGTATCTCTATGGTATCGCGTCTATTTATTTGAACTTTATACCACATCATGTATATCAATATAAACTTGAAAGAGCAATATACTCAAAACACTGAAATATACTGAGAAATCAACATTGTATACCTACAGGTAGACTAAAATTCTTAAATAATAGGATACATGTCCACTTGATACTTTATACACTAGAATCATGCAATTGAACTTCTTAATACACTGATAAGAGTTAATTACTTAACATACAAGTAATCATCATTTACACCTTGAAATTATTTGTACTTTCTTAGAAAACGTGCACCTCAACCCAAATCTTGGGTTGTGCATCACCACATCTCATATTGAGAGCATTGATATCAAAATACTTGATTCATTGAACAGCCTATCCTTATGGTTTCATTTACCTCATTCACTTATCACATGGCTCTCATAAGGATTTCATGCGACATAAACATTCACTGAATAAAGACTACTATCAGCAAATCATATAAAATCAATATATGTATGAAATCTTGGAACTAAGCTAAATTTGGGTTTCCATGCCATTAACATAGATAACATGCATAAATAATAAAATTTAATAAATAAAGTCTATCATGTCAAGAAAATCCATTCAAATGGGTTTCACGATATCTATTCACAAATATCCAACTTTCCTCGCATCTAGGGTTTCACCCTCTTTACAGAGATATCAAACAAACATTTATCACCTTAAATGAAATCCAAGATAGTATCTGACATATATGTACTATGAATTCACATTAACAATCATTTATAACCAAGGGGATCCAGATGAACAAATTTCTCTATTTAATTATACAATAATTTCAGTCATAGACAATTTCCCTATATTTCAATTTAATCCTATAACCTTTGTGAATACTTAGGGAATTCTCATTAGGATGTATTTTATACATTATGATTATGATTATATCATCTGAAATTCATCCAAACAGTGGACGATTCCATTTCATGTCATTTTGCAACAACTTAGATCAAACAGACAATTTAGGGTTTGTAGTCGCATACTAAGCAATTAAAGATTTTGGATGATTTAACCAATTTTTGTGCAATATACTATTTAAAGGAAGTTCACACTCACCCTAAGGTGTGAAAACACCTTAAAAATGAAGCTCATCCCTAAAAATCTCGATCTCATATCAAATCCCTAGCAATTCACCTGATTCTTCTTCCTTTCAACTCGGAAACCCTAAAAATGAGGGATTATGAAGAAAGAGTGAGAAAAGGCGAAGTTTTGGCACCATTTCAGATCAAATAATAGGAGGGACGGAATATTAACATGTGAGAGAAGATTCACCATGAATCTATATCCAAAGAGGCTAAACTTACATGATTTCATCATTCCTCGGACCGCAAAACCCTAGGACAACATCTCCATCACTTTCTCCTCTCAAACCCTTACTCTCCCTCTCTCTCTCTAGGATTTTATTTTCTATAGATTGAATCACAAATTATGAGAGATCCTTGTGTGTTAGGTTGACCATATAGAGAAATTGAGTTGCTTGGGTCAATTGCACATTCACCCCTCACAATACTTTCTCTTATTTCAGCTGAATTTTCTGTCATAAAAATATTACTGTAATTCGTCTATTGATAAGGTCTAAACACATCCAAAAATTATGATAATTTTACATGTTGTTTATGATTGAATTTTAGATCTCCAGTTAAAGTTTCAAATCATTTTATATTACCAATAAATAATAAAAAATAAAACACTAGACTGTTGAAAAGCACACTCTCAGCATTTTGGTCGAAGTATAATTAGACTAAGAACCACATTCAGAGAACACTCAAATATTCTGAAATTTTTCTCCAATATGCATGATTGAGTTATCCATGTCATATCCAAAATTAAATTAAATAAAAAGTTTGTAGAAAATATGAAAAATAATTTACCACACTTATATCCTGATCAAATTCCATATTCATGTAATATCAAAACCCTATTTTTTGCCAATTAGGGTTTACATTTCTCAAACCCTAATTCTTCTAACTAAAATCATAGTTAGAGTTTATTATTATGTTTGAAACATCACAATTGATCTACTATCATTAATCAAGTCTAAACAATGTTCAATTTAATCAAGCATGTAATCATTTAGGTAAACCCTAGTTTACCAATTAAGAACAAATGTGGTCATTACACTATATAAGGGGCTCTACCCCTATTTGGAAGGAAAGGAGACCTTAGAACTCATTGTCAAGGTCAGGGGCATCTTTTCCTATTGACGCATTCATCTCCAAGCTTCCCTCGCTACCTGGTCTCCTTCCTAACCACCATGGATCCACCCTCCTATCACCAGCCATCTAGAGGTCATCGCGGGCCAACTTTGACCCATCCTCAGGTCTGGCAGGGTGAGTTGAAGGAGGCAAAACCCTTGCTCGCCACCCGAGAGCATCGACTCCCAAGGTCAACCCACTGTTGACCGCCAGGATTCTGCTCAGAGCAGTCGCGAGGAAGAAGAAGACGAGCAACGAGTGGTGCTTTTGCCCAGGTCGCATGAGAAATAGAACGATGGGGCACAAGGGTAAATAGGAAAATCACACAAACAGACACTTGCTCATGTGGAAAAGAAAGAGCAGGCAGCATTGCGGATGTGGCACTCAGTCATTGGTCCATCAAGATATTATTTTGTAATTTCATAACTAAATATCGGTAACTTGGATCAGGGAGTATAATATATGAAAATTGATCGGGAGAACACCAAGAATCCAGTATAAATAGTTTCATAGCATGAATCTAATTATAGCTATAAAATTTCTCTAAGTTAACCTTGATTATACATTAAGCAATGATAAAACCCTAATGATGCTTAAAGATCAACTCTAAGATGTTTGATGGGTTAATTCGAGTATTAATAACCTGTTGAGACATAAAGTGAGGTTTAAATCTGATTTAGATAATTTTTGTCTTGTTTTAGGGATTTAATCCATAAATCCATTATAATGCATGTAGAAACCCTAATCTAGGGTAAAAGAAGATGATTAACTTGAATAATTTGAATTATTTGGAAATAGGTTGATAATTGTTGATCCTAAGCATGTTAGGAGAAATAGTATAAGTTAATTAGGGTTTATGAGTAGTTTTATTGTTTTAGGGTTTGTAGTACCAAAAGTGATAATGAAACCCTAATTGCAAGTAAAACCCTAAAAGAAGGTAGGAAACCCAAGGGAGAAAGTTTGACTAAATAGATCTTGATAATATGAATAGTGAGTAGATTATATGGTTATTTCAGGATCCTTGCTGTGTGAATTGCTTGCTTGCCTGGATTTCTTTCTTGCTTGGATATTCCTATCTTAATTTGGCTAAACATGTATGTGGTTATGCTTATGATTAAATCACTTTAGTTTTATGGTGATTCCCGTATGTTTTATCGATTCCCTAAATATAACTACTTGGATGACTTTTATTTTGTGCAACTATAAAGTGACTACGACTATCACTATAAATAAGTGTACGTAAATAGCTCAGATCATGGTCCTCCTCTGTTGCTTTGCTAATAATAAGGATGACCTAGTACATGGTCTACCTGTTAGGTAGGACCATCAAGTTATCATGAGTCAGTGATTGGGCTATCTATGGGTAGTGTCATTCGACTCGGTAGCATATTATGAGTTAGGGAATGGGATACCTATGGGTAGTGCCATGTGACTCTTCAACCCTAGGTATTGATCTACCTATTAGGTAGGATCATGGGGGTTAATTTGGATCTACCATATGAGAGGTAGTATCCAGGTCCACTGTAGGGACAACATAGAGGCTAGGGTATGTATGGATTGAGTAGTTATGGTTAAAGCGTAAAGTTTGTTTGTTAAATCATAATTGCTTTGTGATATGTTGTTAAAAATAAATGCATAATTTGTGTTTCCCCCACATACCTGTATAATTCATTGTAGTAACCGCCATTTTGTTTGTCGGTATTTTAGGTTATCAAGAAAATAGATAATCGTTTAAAGTGGCATTGATGAAATAAAGTTGAATAAAGAATTGTAGCATTATAGATAGATATGTTCCTTCTTGGGTAAAGAATTCCACATCCCATATTTTGAAGGGTATGAAAAGAAAATTTTTATTCCATTAAATGTTTAGTTGTTGTAGAATTTATAAATTATTGTTGATTATTTGCAAAAGCACTGATATTGTTTTGGGATAACGCCTCTGACATCTTGGTCTCCTTTAATTGGGGGTTACTGGGAAGCATGGTCATTACAATTGGTATCAGAGTTGTGGTTTTCCATTTAATCTTCTGTAATTATTAAATTTAACAAATTTTGTAGAACCCAAGGGAGTTATTAGAGGATTTTATGATGACGGAGGTGTCTACAAAAGGATCACGGTCCAGGGGCTGGTAATATTTTCCTCTGCCCTGCTAGTCTGTCATGAGGACTCCTGGATGTAGTGTGACTTCCTGGCCAAAGTCTGAGGTTTTGACTCGAAATAAGATACCTTTAGGACTCTCTCATCTTTTTCGTCCCTTCTCAACCCTAATTCAAATAAGGTTTAAGGTTTAAGGTTTTTCTCTCTCTTCCCCACCCTCTTGAGGTCAAGGAGTGTATGATAAGATTGAGGAATCCTCCACCAAGTTAATGAAAAACATGTAAAAAAGATGTCATTGACATAAGTTTAATTGTTTAAACGTAAACTAGTGATTAGTTTCATGCTTAGGTTGCATGACATGTGTTGTCGTGCCCTCATGAGAGACATGAGGTTAGACTTTGTTGTAATAGGATGAGGAGAGAGTTAGCCATGGGGGTAGAGACCTCCAGGAAGGGGTAGAGATCTGACACATCCCTAGAGGTCGATGCTAACCCTAACCCTAAGTGGTAGTTAGAGAGAGATGAAAAGATGAGTTGGATATCATAGTTCACCATGCATGCATGTATGTGGGTTGACATGAATATTGGTTTAGAGAACCCATAAGAAGCATGGGCTATGTGAGGTTGGTTTACCTAGTGCCGTTTCACGACCCAACCCTAGAAGGGTCGTGCCTATTAGGGAGAAGGATAGCTCCTTCATTGAAGAGGATAGTGGTGACCATATAGAAACCTGAATGGGTATATATGAGCATAGAATAGCATGCACTCATGTAGGAGAGGACGTCAGCAATGTTGGCAGCAGGATGAGACCTAGGTCAAAAGGGTTATGACTGACAGGTTAGGAGATGAACCTGCACAACATTGGATAATCTTAATCAAACATAGGTTTGAATCATACGTTTCACCATGTAGGTGTATGCATGTATCCTTAAGATCTTGGTTCACATTCTTAGAGAGAGAACCTGCAGTGGTAAGGTTGGTTGTAGAGTTAGCTCTAGAGAGAGAGCAAGACTTGAAAAAGAAGGTTGGAAGCTTCGACTTTGAGACATGAGGAATCACGAGAAGTTGGGTATGACATGACCTAGAATGTACGATCTAAGTGGATGGTTGTGGTTTCCTCGTGCATGATCCTTGTAGGTTTGTGGTGTCATGGATGCTTTTAGAGAAACCAAACCTTGGAATAAGGATGAGGTTTCTGATACCGATGTATGGTTGTTATAGGTGCCTACCTTCTAGGTATAGGAAGGAGAGTTTCTTAGACCCTGATGAGGTATAATATCAAGTTGTGAGGCCTCATACCTAGTTGATTGTCCTTGTGTAGGGTTCTAAGGAGTTTTTCATGTCGAAGAATGGTGGGAAGTGTATGCCCTGCCTTGTGCATGTTTGGTTTGTGGTTGGTTAATTGATGCATAAGAAGTGAACCTAGGGTTCTTAGACCTAGAGGGGAAGTAGTAGTACCCGGTGCACCCGATGATTATCATTATGTAGACCCTAGATGTAGGGACATTTGTGACCAATGTTTCTATCAAGAGATAGTTTTCTCTCATCCTGGCGAGGGACCCTTCTGTAGGGTGAGTACCAACTTTTGTTTAGGTTTGAGGTAACCTAAAGGGGTTTCTCATAGGACATTGATGAGCTAAGTGGAGAACCCATAGTATGAGAATGAACCTATAGACCCTGGTATGACCATCTCTAAGGGGCATGAGGGTGCTGCCATGGAGGTAACATGTATGGGGCTAGACCGAGGAAGGTAGGTGACCATGATCCCTATGAAAGGTTGTAAGTTTGACTATGAGTGCCCAGAAAGATGATGGAGACTTGGGTAAGGTTTCAAAGTTAGGATGTACCATGATAATCCTAATTCAATACTAAGGTCAGGTGGGGATAAGCCTGATGGGAGGAGTTTCCTAATTCCCTAATTGAACAAGACCATAGGGTCAGGAGGTAACAACTATCATTGTACGAGGACCATGGGTTAGGAGATTGATCACCTTTGTGACCTCATGGGATCCAAAGGGCAAATGAGATAGGCACTCCTTGGATGCATAAGGGAAAGGGATAACCCCAAAAGTACCGGCACCCTACAAACCTAGATGAGATGACTAAGGATTATGTGTATAGGAGTGGTACGTAACCCAAGAGTGTTCAAGACCAGTTTTCCATGGATGTAAACCTAAAAATGAGATGTTCATGATGTGAAGACATGTGATGCACATTTCAGCTTAGGTTGGAAGGTGTATTGGTGATGTGGGATGAACGATCTCTACTCTTGGAATGGGAAGAACTTTGTATTTGGACTGCAGCCAAATGCTTATTTCCTCTCATTATGGGGGTGGGAGATAGGGCAATACGCATGCCAAACACTAAGGATAAAGATGATGTGAGTTGAAACATTGCAACGATGTATGAGGATAGAGATAATAGCATACCTTTGTGGAGAGTATGATACATGGATAGTTTACAAACACGAAGAGAACAAGGTAGTCATCATGAGGACATTTAATCAAGAGCAGTATGGAATTTATGAGTTATATAAGTTTTAGTTTGATAATTAAGATGATGAGCTCAGAGTTTTCTTGACTCAGTTAGACCTGAATCTGAGATGAGGATGTCGAGTGGAGTATAGGAATGTTTATGTCATCACCACATGGGGATGTAAGGTGGTATTGAATGTTCTAGTTGAGACGTAGCTATCTGTTTAGCTAGTAGAGTGTCTAGCAGAGGTTGTTGGGTGAACCCTAAGTTCATGAGACATATAGGGCTAACCCTAGGATACAGCCAGACCCGTTGGTTGAGTTGGAGGTTGCTTGGATAGCCAGTCTAGAGCTTGATGTGATAGAAGGATGGTTGTATGAACCTCTTATACACCTCTCAAAAAAGGAAGATGATGGAACCCACGACTAGAGCATTTTAGGGTTTCGGAGAAGTCAACCTTGAGGAATTATGACAAGTAGATGTTCATGATGTTATGTACACTGTAGTACTACGTGGATAGTTAAAGTTTGCAGTAGTACTTTGAATACCTGAGATGAAGAAGTATATAGAGTTGCATGTGGCGTGTCACCATGCATGCCAGAGGGTGAAGGACGAACACTAGTAGCCCAGTGAGTTACTATAGATAATGAAGAGTCCCCGAGGGGGAATGAGAGTAGATCACCATAGATGTAGTGGTGGGTCTCCCCTGGACCAAAAGAGGTCATGATGCAATATGGGTTACGGTAGATCGCCTTACCAAGTTGACCTAATCCCTTGCGTAAGAGAGAGCACGGTTAGTGTGACAGCTCCAGTTGAACTATTTATGAGAGAGAGATAGTTCAATGACACCATGACTCAGGTTCAATATCTGAGGCATGACCTCAACTTCACTTCCATGCGGTGGAAGTAGGTATATGAAGAACTCAACACCAGTTTAAAGTTTAGCACAGTGTATCACCCCTAAATGATAGAGTATGACCCAGACTAGAGGGTCTGATGTGAACATGTGTGCTCGTTTAGGGTGATACATGGGGGAAGTTCTTGTCCTATGAGAGTTTTAATGATAGCCACCATAGACAGTATTAGGATGTAAGAAGCTCTGTAAGGAAGGTTGTGTCGGACATCGCTTCATTGGGATGATGTCGGTGAGAGGACCTTACAAAGGTCTGAGGGACCATAGTGTATGCAGATGAAGTTGCTTTGATCATACGATGGCTGAGAGAGAGCCCAGGGGCGACAAAATTCATGAGCTGATGTGAAGGAGACTGACATGCAATTCACTGTGGGAGAATATGTGTTATGAAAATCTGACCCCTCTGAGCTATAGCTGACAAAGTTGAGTCCCCGATACATAGATCCATTTGAGATGGATTGGTGGAGATGCTTATGTTTAACCTTACCCCTTAGGATAACATGATGTGTTTCATGAGTCTGACTTGGAGCACTATGTGATGTACCCAAGCCATGTGCTGCGACATGAACCTATTAAGCTTCGAGAGAGGCTACAATGTCATCAGTCACCTATGAGGGTACGAGATACCAAGGTGAGAGAGAACTCAGATGTAAGAATATAAGATGATGAAGGTTCTTTGAAATCACCATGGAGAGGGTGAAGCCACACGAGAGCCATGATGGGCTTGAAGAAGTCTTATCCTGATTGTTTGCATGTTGGGTGGAATTTTGAGGGCAAAATTCCTATAAGAGGCGAAGGATGTTACAAACCCAATTTTCGGGTTCTTCAGGTGGGAAATGCAATTTCTCCAATAAATGTTTGATTCTATGATTTTAATGATTTAAGTAAATTGATTGGTTTCCTCTATTAAATAGCCATGTTTGATTCTATGGGCCTCATTGGCTATTGGGCCCAATAACAAGAAAAAGGAAAAGAAATCAATTAATAAAGAAATAACAGAGATAATAAGAAAAGAAAGATGTAAAAGAATCTAGAAGGCTAGGAATTTTCCTTCAAAGATGGATTTCGTATCTTTAGGATTTCTTGGGTTTCAAGGAGTCCAAGTTGCAAAGATAATAGGAGAAGAAAGAGATAAAATCAAATAAAGCTTTTTTTAAAGAAGGAAAGTTGAGATAATGATGAAAATATAAGAAATATGTGGAAATATGGATAATGGAATCATTATGAATGATATTTCACCTCAACATAGTTTCAAATGGTAAAAAGAATCAAAAGAAAGAAAATAAAAGATTAAGTGAGTGAAAATATGCTTAGAATAAGCTTTATTAAAAGATAACTTGCACATGAAGATAATGTATTTTTCTTTTTGAGTTTGGGACTCAAATTTGGTTTACGAGTAGATAAAGCCAAGATAAATGTTTCCCTAAAATTTGATATTAAAGGGATAAACGGTTTGGGAGATATGAATTTTATACATTTTCCTAAAGTAAGAGGGATAAATTAAATATCACAATTTGATTTTAATTTATGTTCTTTTATGGGGCCCGACAGTCGTTGGATCTGGATCCAACAGTGGCTTCACTTTTCCTAAAATAAGGAAAGGAGGAACATACTCACATAATTTTGGGGTAGATTCCTTGCAAAGAAATAATTGAGCACCAGTGGGACCGTTCCCATTGTGACTAGTATCCCTTTCCGAGTAGAATGAGCCTGGGTTTGGATACTTTGAAGCAAGGTTTCCCCAAAGTCCCAATGGAGTCAGACTCAATGGCTGGGGACTACGAGCAATGCCTATATAAAGGGCTATACCAATGTTTGTGAGGAAAGGAGACCTTAGAACTCATTGTCGTGGTTAGGGGCATCATTTCCTATTGACGCATTGATCTCCAAGCTTCCCTTACTACCTAGTCTCCTTCCTGTCCGCCATGGATACACCCTCATATCACCAGCCATCTAGAGGCCATCGTGGGCCAACTTTGACCCATCCTCAGGTCCAGTAGGGTGAGTTGAAGGAGGCACAACCCTTGCTCGCCGCCTGGGAGCATCGACTCCCAAGGTCAACCCGCCGCTGACCACCAGGACTCTACTCAGAGCAATAGTGAGGAAGAAGAAGACGAGCAATGAGTGACACTTTGCCCAAGTCACGTGAGAAACAAAATGATGGGGCACAAGGGTAAAATAGGAAAATTGCTCAAACAGGCTTTTGCTTGCATGGAAAAGATTGAGCAGGCCACGCTGCTAACGTAGCGCTCAGTCATTGGTCCATCAGGTAATTATTTTGTAATTTTGTAACTAAATATTGATAACTTGGATCAAGGAGTATGATATATATGAAAATTGATTAGAAGAAGACCAACAATCCAACAAAAATAGTTTCATAGCCTGAATCTGATTGTAGATATGAAAGTGTTTTAAGTTAACCTTGATTATGCATTAAGCAATGATAAAACCCTAATGATGCTTGAAGATCAAATCTAAGATGTTTGATGGGTTAATTTGAGTATTAATAACCTATTGAGACATAAAGTGAGGTTTAAATCTGATTTAGATAATGTTTGGCTTGTTTTAGGGTTTTAATCCATGAATCCATGATAATGCATGTAGAAACCCTAATCTAGGGTAAAAGAAGATGATTAACTCGAATAATTTGAATTATATGGAAATAGGTTGATAATTGTTGATCCTAAGCCTGTTAGATGAAATAGGACAAAATTAATTACAATTTATGAGTAGTTTTATTGTTTTAGGGTTTGTAGTAGCAAAAGTGATAATGAAACCCTAATTGCAAGTGAAACCCTAAAAGAAGGTAGGAAACCCAAGGGAGAAAGTTTTATTAAATAGATCTTGATAATATGAATAGTGAGTAGATTATATGGTTATTTCAGGATCCTTACTGTGTGAATTGCTTGCTTGCCTGGATTTTATTTTTTCTTGGATATTCCTATCTTGATTTAGCTGAACAGGTGTGTGGTTACGCTTATGATTAAATCTCTTTAGTTTCATGGTGATTCCCGGATGTTTTATCAGTTTCCTGAATATAACTGCTTGGATGACTTTTATTTCATGCAACTATAAAGTGACTATGACTATCACTATAAATAAGTGTTCATGACTAGCTCAGATCCTGGTCCTCCTCTGTGGCTTTGCTAATAATAAGGATGACCTAGTACATGGTCTACCGATTAGGTAGGACCATCAGGTTATCATGAGTCAGTGATTGGGTTATCTATGGGTAGTGCCATGTGACTCTTTAGCATATTATGAGTTAGGGATTGGGCCACCTATGGGTAGTGCCATGTGACTCTTCAACCCTAGGTATTGATCTCCTTGTTACGTAGGATCATGGGGGTTAATTAGGATCTACCATATGAGAGGTAGTATCCAGGTCCACTACAGGGACAACACAGAGGCTAGTGTATGTATGGATTGAGTAGTTATGGTTAAAGCATAAAGTTTGTTTGTTAAATCATAATTTCTTTGCAATATGTTTTTAAAACTAAATGCATAATTTGGTGTTTCCCCCACATACCAGTATAATTTCTTATATTGACAGAAGTTTTGTTTTTCGGCGTTTTAGGTTATCAGGAAAATGGACAATCCTTTAAAGTGGCATTGATGAAATAGAGCTTAATAAAGAATTGGAGGATCATAGATAGATATGTTTCTTCTTGGGTAAAGAATTCCACATCCCATATTTTGTAAGGTATGAAAAGAAAAATGTTATTACATTAAATGTTTAGTTGTGGTAGAATTTATTAATTATTGTTGATTATTTGCAAAACCATTGATCCTATTTTGGGATAACACCTCTGACCTCTTGGTCTCCCTTAATTAGTAGTTACTGGGAAGCGGGGTAGTTACATCTATCTTTTATGCACTCTTACTCTTTGATTAGTTATATCCTATGATTTGGTGCCATATTTCACCATATTTTGATTATGACTTAGCTTGTGTGTTTCTTTCATCTCTAGTTGATATATGATATGAGATTGCATGTTTGAATATATGATTGATTGTGTTTGGAGAAGACCTGATTATATGCTCTTCTACACCCCCTCACTTTTTGACAATGTCAAAAGGGGGGAGAGAACTTCATTATCTTGAAACTCAATCATATTTCTACTCTTTGTCATATTGTTTCTTATTGCTTATGAGATCCTTTTCTTGTTCATTATATGTTTTATCATGTGACTTGCAAAGGTCCATATAGTACATGTATGTTATAATTGCTTTATGTAGATAAACTAACTATGCAGGTTAAAGTAAGATTATATTAAGGGGGATCACTTCACATTATTCAAATCTTAAATACTCCTAATTCATAAGGAAAATGTATAATTTCTATATCCTTTCCAATATGTTTGAGGAATGGTTTTTCATTGTCGAAAAGGGGGAGAATGTTGACCTAGAGATTATACATTGTCCATATTTTCATAATAACTTAACCATTCCATTCATATGTATCTAATATGTGTATTCAAGATTGATTTTAGGTGTTAGGTACATGAGAAGGGTCAAATTACATAAGCGCTAGCTTGTCAAAGTTCAAGTCAAAAGCAATGCAAGTGTGCTAATTAGGAAATCCATGTAAATGACCTTAGAAGAATTTTTTAATCACTTGTATTGATGATATGACTTGTAACTAAGATGAAAAAAATATGTTGGGCACTTTATACCAGGTTTTAATCACTTTTTAAGCACTTTAGAAAATCAATCACAGGTTGTTGATCGGTCGAGTTACAATATTGACCGATCCACTGGATCAATTCTCTGGAGAGTACATTGGGCGAATTGTGCATTCATAGAACTCGACCGATTGGGTTACTGACCAAATGTGATATTCATTGATCGGTCGAGTTTCCCTAGGATAAACTTGACCGATGGTTTGAATATCGGGTTTGTCTTTAAGCCGATCGATTGAGTAACCTTTATTGAAACTCGACCGATTGCACTATACAGAAAATGCAGAAAAAGTGATTCTAACCATTGGTGACTTGTTTGGACAAAAATAGATATGTTGCCTTGGGAAAAAATGGCTATAATTCGGCCCTAATTGTTCCCCAACTCAAAGGGGCATCCACAACTATAAATAGGACCACTTGGAGTTCATTCCAAGGTTGCTCATTCACTACATGCTTGGTCCTAGCCTAGTTGAGAGTGTTGCACCCCTTTGAGCCCCTTTCTCTCTCTACTTTCAATTCAAATCCGTGAATATGAGTGAGTTAGGATCCCTTATAAGAGAGATATTCCCTGTATTCAGGTAGATCTCTCCAACTCCATCTTCCTACCCCCTTTCCTCATTGAAGAAAAGGCTTGAAGATCTTCTTCAGGTGAAGGAGAAGGAGTTGCTATTCTTCAAGGTTGAAGAAAGCATGGTGATCAAGATCTCCGAGGGAAGGAGATAGGTAAGGCAGACATTCAATAAGGATAGGTAATTCATGGAAGGCCAAAGGCATGAAGATGGAGTGGGTAAGTCCTTGTTGAAGGTTGAAGACTCCTTTCTCAAGTGGGTAAGCTCCTTCGGTAGGTTGAAGATCCTTGCTTGAGGTATTAAGTCCTTGGATGAATTTGGTTTTGTCTTGTAATCTTATGAAAGAATATAAAAATATTATGATTGCAAAGTCCTAGAGAATAACCACCTCTAGGTAGTGGACTGACTCACTTCTAGTTTGAAGTGTGGAACCACTATAAACCACTTTGTCCAAGTGTATGCTATCATTGTCTCTCATCTTTGCTATGCATGTTGGTTAGGACTTCAAATTGGTTGTATGTTTTTTCTTTTGCACTTAATATAATTAGAAGGTCTAATCTATTTTCTGAAATTTGTGAAGCTCTATTAATCCCCTCCTCTAGAGCCCTTGATCCAACAATATCAACCCATGTTTTGTCAATTTTTGAAATACCCCCTCATGTTTTCTATCCATTCGGTGAACTTGGGTAACCTTCCCCTTTAGGGGCTTGGTGCTACATCGGCATTCCCCTCCAGGGGTTGGGCCACCATCACCAAACTTCTAGAGACAACAAGAGGGGTTTGAGCAAGTTATACCCAAACATTCATTTTCATATATAACTATTGAGTTCAAATATTTCTTAATACCTCTTACATACGTGTTAAGCTCCTCAGGCACACAAGCATACGAGACTGGGTTACCTCAACCCATCACTTTATCTTTCTTATTCCTGATTTCAAGTTTCACATGGGTGGCGTCCCATACCACGACACCATGTTCATTATTTAAGATAAAGGTTTTAGGGTTAGGGTTAGAGACTATACTCTACCTCTCAAAGTTTCCATATCCCTTGTCCCACTACAATATTCATACCCTAAACCATGTCTTTCCTCTAAGAGAGGGCTTACCCATACATGTCTCTTTCTAGTGTCTACCCACTCTAGAGGGACCTACACAAAAGGTTACATCTTTTCACATTTTACTTATCTAATTAACAATTTCTTTTCAAGGACAATCAAGCAAAGAGATGAGAAGTAGACCAAAATGTGATATGAGAAACCTAAAAGATACATCATGCTTTAAAAATTTTCCCTTAAATTTTTAAGGTTGATTTGTAATTATAAATTATTAAGTATTAGTTGATGAATTTGTGCTTTGATACCAAATGTAATGACCAGTACTTTGAAGTGTCTAAAAGACCTTAAAGTTGCAAATCATTGCTCATAAATTCTAGGATCAGATTCAAGAAATAATACAAAATAGTAAACCATCTCAAAAATGAACAAATAGTTACATGTTTGCATAAAAAGCTCCTCTAAGGAGTTACATAAATTTTAGAAAGAGTTAACATGTACAAGTATGATGATATACCGTTATATATAAACCTTCATGAATAAATTTAGTGTCTTCAACATCTTTATCTGTAATCTCATGTCCACGAATCAAGTACACCTGATACCTAAAATGCCGAAAAATAAATACACATTCAATATATTTCTATATTGGTACATGGGTTCATCCAATAATCACACTTACACATATAAGAAAACATCTTTATCTTGCACATAAGAACATAAACTTGTTCTCTTATTATAACCCATATTTGGTCTACTACGTCAGGTGTAATCACTATCCCTTCGGAGCTTGTGTGCATTACCGTTAAGATTAGTCTAACCTAGGGTTTAGAATATTATTATTTACTTTACATGATACTCATAAGAACTTTATAATTTGCAAGAAGTAAATAAACAATCAAGTAGTTTATCTTTCATTCAATCTCATCGAGAAATCCCAGCAAACTCAAAATTTGATACATGTATTCATAAGAGTAACCACATATCTTATGCCATCGTAGAAACCATGCAGAAATCTCATATACATTAAGAGTGCATCCAAACATCCAAGAAACAAAGTATTCAATATGAAATATACATACTACATATGTGTCACCATGTATTTTCATTACATTAATCTGATCTATATGCGCTCCTAAACTAAGGTTTAGGGTTGTCTCATGTTTGGACTAGGGATTAGGGTTACAAACCCTAATTCCATCATGTCATAATTTCTAAGATTACAACCTTTAATATGCATATTAGATGAAACCCTAATCATCAACTTAGGCATATTAGACTATTTATGATACCTAGATCACATTATCAGCATTAGATCATAGCAAGATGTCGACGTTGGTTTAAAACCCTAAATCAGCATGAATAATATTTTCAATCTAGAATCATCAATTATTCATCATTATCAAGGATTTTCTTCATTATACATAACAAGATCAGGTATTAGCTCAACATAACCAAATCTAATCAATTAAGCATCATATGAAAGAAAATCTAGGATTTTCCTTTCTATTAATCAGATCTAAACATGTATTGCCTATACTTTTGGAACAAGAAGCATAACTAGACTCTCAAACTATTTTATTTGGATTCCACTCATTCTCTTGATCAATATAGTTTTGTTGTGTTTGGATATTCCTTGCATTTTCTATGAATTTAAAGAAATAAGAGATTATACCTTGATTACTAGCCATGTGGCACTTCTTCATTGGTCAGCACCAGTGCCACCTGCTTAAGTTGGGGAGGTGTGTTCACTCCCTAGTTTCCTCTCAATCGGCTATCACTTTATTTGAACCACTACTGCCTATTGAACTTGATCGGGTTCCTTCTCCTAGTTGCACGTCCTACGCAAAAAGTTCCCCTACAGTTGGGTCATGCAGCGCCCACACCACCAGTCCGTCTGACGGTAGCCACCAACAACACTCGGTCCGTCATTGCTGCCACTCCTTCTTCATGCACATAGATGCACTATTGTGTTTGGAACTACGTAATCTTCTGGTACCAAGATCCTCAGTCGATGACATTGTCCTCAACGCTTCTTCCTCATGCCTTCCCCTTCCTTTGTGACTCAGCGATGGGCGACAATCTCATTGACTCAACTTGTCTGTTGGCTCCTTCCTCCCAGGAGGCAGGGCATTGAGCAAGGCGACACTATCCTCTGTGAGTTCTCATCAAACCAGCTAACAGTGTCAACACTAGTCGGGAGTGGCCTATGTTGGATGGAAGGAGCCCTACTCTAGTTTGGCATTGCACTTGACTAGAGGTATGCCTATAGATTGGAATCATTCCATTACTACTCCGAGGGGGTCTGAGGCCTCAGGGAATCCCTCGAGCACATCCTAGGGTGGCATGAACTCTCAGAGATGACTATGGAGTCTAGGCTCCCTTTCTCTGATCTATTGGCAGCGAGGGATCCTAGGCGTGGCAAAGCCTTGACATCCCTCCACAGAGCTGTAGTGGGTGGCAGAAGGAGGAGACTCTCCTCTGCAGGATTAGTTGACATATGATAGGTAATGGAGGAGCCATTGCCGGTCATTAGATATAGTTGATCGCCAGACCGAGGGTGGTGCAATCTGCTTATCACCTTTTCGAGGCTAAAAGGATCGCCTGTCGTCATGGTACGGTGTCACATGGATGAACCCTAATATTAGGAGAAGGATGATGACAATAGGTGGGGGGATGTTCTACAAGAAGGTTGGAGACCCCTCATATATATATTAACCCATGAAACATTCCCCCAATATTACCTCTCTGAGTTTGGTTCCTTTGAATATGATGTCTCTTTCATTTCCTTTTCCTATTATCAAAGTTAATGCATTGATCAATTAAGGAGAGGGTTACTATGATTCCCACTAACAAAACTCCTTATCTTTCTCCCTTTTATATTTTATTAATACGTTTCCTAAATCCATTATTCATATTACTTGGTTGACACACCAAACACCATTAAGGAAAGAACATATGGCTCTTTATTATTGGATTATTACAAACCACAAAATGTATGACATCTATTTCATTTCTATAATTTGTGTCACAAGCACCCATGTCACAAGGTGATCAACATTGTTATTCAACCAATAATTAACATTGAGAAAAAATATATATCAACCATGGCTTCATATTTATCTCTTTCAATATTATCAAAATTGAGGATATAACAAGGGTGTAGAGGTCATTTCCTTCCTGTCTGTTCTACTAGAATGACAGGAGTTCTAGGCAGTATGTGTGGACTTCCATAGAGGTGTAGAGGTCATTTCCTACTACTAGGAGGATAACATCAACCTACTATTCATGATGAAGACCAGAAGATGCTCAGACACCGTCTGAGTTCTACTAGAAGATAGTTGCACAACTACAAAAATGAGGAGATTGTCGCTAGACTTGCCCTAGGACTAGGTATATCCTTGAAATGGTCCTTTCCATTATATAAAGGTTGACCCGATCCTCTGGATTAATGAGGAATATGGCAATAATTTTTTTGTTTTCACTGCCTATCTTATGTCATATTTCCCTACATAAAAGCCATAAGGTGCAAATGAGTCTTCAAGAATAAGAATGACATGGATGGTAATGTACAAACCCATATTGGCAGATGGGGTGCAAAATATTTCAGACAAGCTCAAGATGTTGACTATTATGCAACTTTTTCACCAATTGACATGGTTAAATCCGTTAGGATCATGCTTTCCATTACATCTTAATATGTCTATAATATATGGCAAATGGATGCTAAAACAACTTTCCTTAACATGAATCTTCTTGAGGATGTGTACATGATACCACCTAAGAGTTTTATATAAATCCAAAGGAAGACAATATGGTTTGTAAGCTAAAAAGATCAACCTAAGGATTGAAGAAAGCATATGGGAGTATGAATATTAGATTTGAATAAACCTCAAAGAATTTGTATTTATTCAAAATGAAGATATTTTGTATATTTACAAAAATGTTAGAGGGAACATAGTTGCATTCCTCATATTATATATAGATAATGGTAAAGACTGGGTTGATAAGTGTGTTCTCTATTAAAGATTTAGGAAAAGCATCCTACATTTTAGGAACCAATATGTATAGAGATAGATCTAGAAGGCTTCTAGTCATGTGCCATATCACATACATTGACAGGTGTTGATGAGGTTCAACATAGAGAACTCAAAGAAAGGAAACTTACCCATGTCCCATGCTGTTAATATCTCTATAATTCGATGTCCCAGTTCTTGTAAAGAATGGAAGCACATGAGTTAGATTCCATATGCATATGCAATTCAATCTATCATGTACGCAATATTATATACTTGTCCTGATGTATCATATGCCTTGAGTATGACTAGAAAGTATCAGTCAGATCCTGGTGAATGTCATTGGACTGTCATAAAGAACATCCTTAAGTACTAGAGAATAACTTAGGATCATTTTCTTGTCTAAAGTGGTAACAAAGAGTTGGAGGTAAAAGGTTATACTAATGCAAGCTTCCAAAAATGACAAAGATGACTATAGATTGCAATCTATATTTGTGTTTTTCCTTAATAATGGAGTTTTAAGATGGAAAAGTTCCAAGCCAGAGACAATTGCTTATTCTACAATACAGACTGAATACATTTTTGCCTCTAATGTAACAAAAGAAGTTGTCTGGATCAAGAAGTTCATCTCTGAACTTTGGGCGGTTCCAAGAATTAGCGATGCAGTAGAGTTGTATTGTGACAACAATGGATCTATCTGCACAAGCTAAGGAACCAGATTGCATCAGTATTCTAAGCACATACTACGATGGTTCAATCTCATATAAGAGATTGTAAATCAAGGAGATGTGAAGATTTGCAGAGTTCCAACTGAATGAAATGTTGCTGACCCACTAACAAAAGCACTTTTACATCACAAGCATGATGGGTATTTGAGGCCATTTGGGTTATGTCCATGGGTGATTGCACTAGTAAATTTTGACCTTCTAATGACACTTCTCCTTATGTTGGCTACATGGAAAAATGACACTATATCCCGATCAGTGTTGGTCTCCCAACACAAGCATCACCATTGATCAAGTCTTGTAGATTAAGAAATGACATGGGTTCTTCTTTTTCTTTAATGTCGGTTGTTTTAAAGAAACTGACGTCCAAAATAACTTGTGAAATACAATTTTTTGGGAAAATTTACCCCCAAAAAAATTTCATTTTATATCAGTTCTGAGTTAACCGATGATAGACACCTTCGTGAAAAAATGTTTGCCTCCAAAATACTTATGGTGTCGATTTTCCTACCAAAAAGTAACATTGTTTATCAATAAAAACCACATAATTTGCACAAACGGTGTCAGTTTTCTGACAAGAAATCGGTGTCATAGAGTTTTCTCCATGTCACCACAAAAAAGTGCCCCCCCCTGATTGCACTCTAGTGTCGGTTCATCCAAAAGAAATCAACAATTTAGGACCTATTGAGTTCAGGGTTTTTTTTCCTTTTAGATAATAGTATCTTGCATCAGTTTTTCCTCTGCAACTGACATCCATGTGACTAGGTTTGGTGTCAGATTTATGTATACAACCAAAGGTTATCTACATTACTAAGGATGATTTTTTTCATGTGGATAATGGATTCTTACATCAACTTTTTAGTTGCAATTGACACATGGGTCACAAGGTCAAGTGTCATTTCATTATAAGAAATTGACGTCTAACTACTTAGCTGTCAATTTTTTTAGACAACCAACGAGTATGTCCTAATTAACAACCCACAAAATTTCTTTCCCCCATTCTCTATTTCACCACCTTAAGGTCATTCTTCTCTGGTGATCATCGTCGCTATGCTGCTACGTTGTTGTGTTGTTGTGTTGTCGTCATCACTGTTGTACATCCATCATCGATGTTTTTCTCATGCCGCCACCATTAGATATTTCCTCCACTTCCGTTCTCCTCCCACCTGCTATTTCTTGTCAATGTCACTTTAGATGTGTGGTGTTGCTCCTGCTTGCTGGCATTGCTACTCCTATCAATGTTGTTGCTTCCTCCTACTTCTACTCCCACTATTGGTGCCACCGCATGAACCTCCAGCTCCGTCTCCTCTAGCCGCATGCACCTACTCCAACTCCACCTCCTCTAGTAGTAGTCACCTACTCCAACTGCTGCCGCCACAATCACATTAATTGTCCTGATAATTGCCTCCATTTTGCTTGCCCATCATCGTCATTGCTGTGAAAGATGAGCGTCTTGCTCACCCATTGTTTTTGCTATGTATGTTGATGGTACTTGTTTGAGATTATTTTAAAATTGGGAAATGAAATCATTAGATGTATATTTGGATGTCTAATTTCATGAATTGGTGAATATTATACTTCCTTGTTCAAAATTTTCGATAGAACATAAATATTAACATGAAACTTTAACAAATTTCTTGAAAATGTGTGTATAATTTGAAGCCCATTTTAATGTATATTTTTTACATGATATGATATAAATGATGACACTAATAAAATATTTATATAATTATCATTGACTTAGAAACCCATATGAGATTTACACATGTGGAGTATATCTTGGATAGTCCCCAATTTGGGACTGTTCTAGAAATCTTAATCTCACTTAGAATGTAAAGTGTATAATGTATAGTCAATTTTCAAGATGTTTTGTAAGCACTTCCCTGTTTGTTCTTTAAGTACATATGTTGGTGGACATTTTCCCATCTACATTGGTGTACTTGGAGAGCTATGGGGAAATGTTGTCAAAATTTTCTTGAAAACTAAATATACATTATACACTTACTAGTGAGATTAAATCAAGAATGGGATAGGTGGTACACACATTCATACTGAACCATAAACCCAAAACCCTAGTCAACAAACAATACACCCTAATCTATACCTATCATTAAATCCTAATTTGTACTCCCTAGACCCCAATCATTTAAACCCTAAAACCTAATCATGTAAACCCTAAACCCTAATATTTGTTTTCTCTTTGATTATAGAATGGATAGATCATGGATTTTCATTCCAAATCGCTTCACCCCAGAGTTTATTAGTGGTCTTGATCAATTTTTCATATTTTTTTAGGAACATAGGAAATAACATAGAGATAGGTTCTATTGTCTATGTAGGCATTGCATTAATAACTTGAAAGTCAACACTATTCAAAAACTCATAAGTCATGTAATGTACACCAAGATTGTATAGGGATATACAGAATGGTATGAGCATGGAGATATTCTGACCATGACATTAGTAGATGTCAACAACAGTACTTGTGTTGCAAAAGAAATTGTCATCGATGATGTAGATGTGAACAAACCAATTCTGATATATATTGTTTATGTGATTCTAGATAGTTTTGGGGTAGAGCACACTGATCCACCTCCCTTATTTAGAAACATTGTGCATGATGTCAAGAGACTGGTATACATAGGTTGTACAAAGTTTACGAAGCTGAGAGCTATGTTGAGATTGTATACTCTGAAGGCTAATGGATTGATAAAAGCTTCACATCGTTGTTGTCTTTCTTGAAAGAAATTCTTCCCAAAGGAAACAAGATACCAATCTCAACATATAAAATAAAGAAAATGTTATGCCCAATGGGAATGAAGGCTAATAAGATACATGCATGCTCGAATGATTGCATGTTAATTCAAAAGGACTATGTCGATTTAAAAGAATGTCCAAAATGTGGGACATAAAGCTATAAAATGACAACTTTGGGGATGTCCAAAATAGGCTCTCCTGCCAAGGTGATGTGCTATCTACCCATAATACAATGGTTTGAACACTTTTTTTCCAATCCCGCAGATGCGGAGAATTAAAGGCAGAATGCATTGGTAAATAAAAATAATGATGGGATCCTACGACATGCATCCAATTCCCCACAGTGGAAGAAGATTGATTTATTGTACCCTAAATTTGGTGAAGAAGTCAGGAATCTAAGGCTTGGACTTTGTACTGATGGGATGAATCCATATAGCAAATCGAGTAGCCAACATAGCACTTAGCATGTTATGATTGTTATATACAATCTTCCTCCCTACTTGTGTATGAAAAATAAGTATGTTATGTGTCGTTGTTGATATCGAGCCCTAAATGGTGTTGATGTTTATCTTGAACTTATGATTGATGACTTAAAGAACCTCTAGGGAGAAGGTGTGATGACCTGTGATGCTTTGCATAGAGAAAAGTTTTGTTCACGTGCTATATTGTTTCACACTATTTATGACTTTCTAACATATGGGAGTTTGTCTGTATGTAGTGTAAAAGGATCCAAAGTATGCCCTATATGTGAAGAGAACACTGAATATATATGATTAAAAAAATGGCAAAAAGACTGTATATCTTGGTCATCGATGGTTTCTTCCAAAAGTTCATCCTTACTAAAGCTTGTGCAAAGTGTTCAATGGATCGAATGAGGAACAGAATGCCCCTAAATCTATATTAGGGGAGGTGGTTTGTGAAAGAGTTAAAGACTTTGACAATTCTTTTGGTAAGAGATCATGAGATGAAAATATCACGTGTTAAATGCAAGAGAGTGTATCAAGTAATATAGGCCTTATGCGGTCCAAGTTAAACATAGTGAATCAGAATCTAGAGACTACTACTAGCTCACATCCAATTAGGAAGGCCATTAAAAATGGTTGAATTTTGTTTTAATTAAATAAAAAATGCAAAAGCAAAAAAAGAGTAATGAATGAGTGAATCAGAGTAGAACGGATTCCTTAGGATGGTAGTTTCACTGCGCATAACAATACAACTAACCTCTAAACACTAACACACATCACTCCTAACCCTGGATAAAGAGCCTATAGCAAGAACTACCCACTCTCACAGTGTAGTTTGCTACCTAATCCAATGTCGATTCTAAGAGTTCGTTTGTGCATGTTTATATTTTGTTTGTTTTTTTTTTCATTTTGTTCTAATGCAAAGAGAAAATGAACTAACTATCATGCCAACTATTATGCTATGCAATACAATCAAGAGGAAATGATTCAATGTACTTGATCATCTTAGAGTGATGATTTATATGGATGTGGGGTGGATGAAATCACATAACTAAGAGAAAAATCCTTTAAAGACTATCATATGTTCCTCTCTAATGACTTGTGTACAGGGTAACCTTAGGAATTCTTTCTTAAACTTCAATTTAAGATCTCCTTGAAGGTTTGGTCAGTTTAGGCTCAACATCATCTTCATTCACATTCCATGGATAATTGAGATGTTAATTCATATCCCATGTCCTAAAGCGGACTAACCCATGCACTTCCTCAAGTTGTGTGACTCAAAGATATTGCAATAAAGCTTACACAGATGTGACAATTTCATTTCAAGACTTTTAAATTTCATTGCAAAGACACCTCTACTAGTACACTCTAAGTGGTTTATAAACCCAAACATTTAATGCTCCATGTTTACACTAGATAGATGTGGATTCTATAATTGCATAAACCTAGAAAATAGAAAGCAACTAAAATAAAAAATGCAAGATAAAAACTAAGATAGATGGTTGTTCCAGCACCCCCTAAGCTCGAATATGACTATTTCCACATAGTCAACATTCTAACTTATGAGGTGGAATAGTGGTACCATGATAAAAATGAAGGAGATGGATGAGGTGTCATTGTGGGGTCATGGAGAGGAAACATACCCTAAAACGTTAGGTCAGACGACAGCATTAGTGGTGGCTGTGGGTATCCTCCAAAATACCCCAACTCTAGTAGTGGTCAAAGAACTGATGTTGGTACTGCTCCATCTGCTGCATGCACAAATGCATATTCTCTTCATTGGCCAAGAGAAGACATTCATTGTCGTAGATCGCCTGCTAGTTCTGGTACAGTCATTCGTGGACATCTTGTATTCCTTCCAGTGCTACTTGATGTTGTTGTTGCCCATTTTGAATATCTTGCAACATACCATACATGTCTGCCATGTCATACAGATGATACTCCTAATGTGAAGGTGGTCGAGAAGATGAGCACGGGGCAGTGTAAGTGTGTGCACACTTGCACGAGATTGGTCTCTGGGTTATAAGGATGGTAGGCTCCACCTCCACAAAGTCATCATCATCGTCGTGTTGCTTCTTGGGGACATCATGGGTTGCTTCCTCTTCTTCTTTGTTTTCTTCCTCATCGTCTACCAACCACCTAAGATACTCGACTACTTATAGATTGAAGATGGGGCTAGGGGGTTGACACTCCTTGTACCATACTCCCACTGTGTAGAATGCATACATGTGTCAAAGTACGTGCTGAGGTAACTCACCTTCCTAAAATGCTAAAGATCCAACATCTTCATAATAACCAAAGGCGTGAAGGTAGACATGTCAAGATGGAGGTGCATCGCAATTGGGGTAATCGACCCCCCAAAAAGGATTAGTGCTTTCCTCTACACCATTCACCAGACTAAGACCATGTGGAGGAGAACTAAGGACCCAAAGTTAATGGGTTCTCTCTCCAAAAGCCTATAAAGTAAGAAGAGGTCCATTTTTTGGACCTTACCTTGGCCTTAGCTAGAGTGGGTTAAGATGGTGTTGGTTAGGAGGTGATGCATAATCTGAGCAAATTGATGCTCGATGTCGGTGATGGAGCAAACATGCCAGTTGATGTAGAAGCCTTCTGGCACTTTAGTAAATTACTCCCATGCATGGTCGTAGTTGAAGTCAGAGGGGTGGAGCATTTCGGAACCTGCGACCAGTTGAAGATGTGGTTGAATTCCAGTAATGTGATGAAGTGGTTAGTGTTGTAGAGGTAGAAACTGACTCTTCGTTCTCTCCACTTGATATGAACCGTTCGAAGAAAACATGATTTACTTAAATAGCAACGTTCATTAGTAGTGGATTACTGAAAATAACTAAAAATTAAAACCATTTACAAAGAGATCCAAACACAGGGAAAACTATTTGAACAAGAACCAATGTATTTTATTTACATCCTGGTTCATAAGTACATATCATGTACCATCCCTTCTCAAGGGTTACAAACATCAACTGCTCTGTTAAAAGTATACACAGGCAGCATAAAAACCTAGAGGCATTAAGACAAAATCTCATATTGATTCATTAAAGTTCAAACTACTAACTCCGAGGACCTGAGAGTACAGAGACGACACATAGGACTTCTATCTACAAGACATAACAGATAGTACACTCAACCTGAGCTGTCACTGTTGTCCTTGCTGCTGCTGATGTTCTTCCTCTGCAAGATGTTCTCAAATTCCTCCGTGCTCGCCTACCTAAAATTTTTTTTGAATCCCACGGGGGTGAGACAATTGAAAATTGCCCCAGCGAGAGATATAACTCTCCGCCAAAAACATTATTATTGCAGTTTAATAATATAAAACTGAGCAAAGGATAAGCAGTTTCAATCATTCTCATCTTTTAAAGTATTGCAACTGTCTATGATAGAACAGTGAATCATATATTCTCTTTATAAGGAATAGGAAGAACATGTATATCATTTATCTATCATATCATTTCAACATCTCAAGCTTTTCCTTATTATCCTGATATGTCCCCCTGATTCATTCTTGTTTCCATTTGTTGGCCTTAGCCAATCTGCTAAATAGATATTGAATTATACCAGACATCAGACTATACATCATCATATTATATCTAGGCATTGGACTATGCCAATCCTTTGGTTATAGGCTTCATACCTTTTCCAGGTATTGGACCATGCCAATCTTGATTTCACAAATAGGCACTGGACTCTACCAATCCTAATTACACAGCTAGGCATTGGACTCTAACCAATCCTGATTAC
The DNA here is from genome assembly GCA_963693085.1 of Alisma plantago-aquatica. Classification (NCBI taxonomy): domain Eukaryota; kingdom Viridiplantae; phylum Streptophyta; class Magnoliopsida; order Alismatales; family Alismataceae; genus Alisma; species Alisma plantago-aquatica. Next base: position 1,436,392,154 of record OY856409.1, read on the forward strand.
TCAGCCAGGCATTGGACTCTAACCAATCCTGATTACACAGCTAGGCATTGGACTTTAACCAATCCTAATTACACAGCCAGGCATTGGACTTTAACCAATCCTGATTATAGGCTTCACGCCTCTGTTAGGTATTGGACTTTTACCAATCCTGATTATACAGCCAGGCATTGGACTCTAACCAATCCTGATTACACATCTAGGCATTGGACTCTAACCAATCATGATTATAGACTTCATGCCTCTGTCAGGTATTGGACTTTAACCAATCCTGATTACACAGCCAGGCATTGGACTCTAACCAATCCTAATTACACAGCCAGGCATTGGACTTTAACCAATCCTGATTACACAGCCAGGCATTGGACTCTAACCAATCCTGATTACACAGCCAGGCATTGGACTCTAACCAATCCTTATTACAGGCTTCATGCCTCTGCCAGGTATTGGACTTTAACCAATCCTGATTACGCAGCCAGGCATTGGACTCTAACCAATCCTGATTACACATCCAGGCATTGGACTCTAACCAATCATGATTACACAACCAGACATTGGACTCTAACCAATCCTGATTATAGGATTCATGCCTCTACCATGTATTGGACTTTAACCAATCCTGATTACACAACAAGGCATTGGACTCTAACCAATCCTGATTACACATCCATGCATTGGACTCTAACAAATCATGATTACACAGCCAGGCATTGGACTCTAACCAATCCTGATTACATGCTTCATGTCTCTACCAGGTATTGGACTTTAACCAATCCTGATTACACAGCCATGTACCACATCCTTTTACTAGCATTAAACTTTGGCGATGCCATCATACTTAATCACATTCTTTATGTAATACAAGTATTCCTCTCTTCCCCTTTCAGCATATTCAAAAACATGTATGATCATGATTTCGTTATTATTATTATATCCTTTGTTATTATTATCATATTACTGAGTTTCCATTTCTTGGTTTATTATGAACATTATCATCTCTTACAAGAGACCTTTATAATCATCTTGGTACTTCTTACTAGGCAACAACTTACTCATATGGCTCTCAAGGCCCATTAAAACATCTTTAATGTAACAATTAGGATAACACTCTTCATATGTTATTCATCCAAGTATGTTGGATTTCAGATGCATCAAGGGGTATCACTCTTAAAGGGCTAGATGTGATATCTATGAGGTCTTGATGTATTATTTCCCTCATTACTTTTAACTTTACTTAAGTTTATCAACTTATATTGTATTAAGGTATTTTCCCATCTTAATATTTTTATCCACTAACTTATCACCTTTATCTTAAAGTGCATAGGTCATAGAACACACGTAATAATTGTCCGACTATCTTCAATGATATGGACTCATCTCAGATTAAAGCATTGCTTGCTATAAGGTTTCCTATAATCAACCACTTTAGGTATTTCCCTCATCCAGATATTAGCCACTATTCCATTATTAGGATAAGGGTTTCACATACCATCACCCTTCATTAGGGTTAGGGTTTATCATGGCATTGTCCGAAATTAGGGTTAAAGCTTCTTATTCTATATCGCATAGGAATTCTCATTCCCTTAACCAAAATTAAGGGTAGGGTTTCTCATTTCATTACTGAGATTTGGGGTTTCATATATTACAATCTGTAGTTAGGATTTCACATACCTTCATCCCACAACCGTACTGACTAGCACGGTCGTGCTGCCCTAGGCAACATCCTATATTAGGGTTTCTTATAACATCACCCTGTATTAGGGTTCTTATATATTTCCCCCAAATTAGGGTCTCATGTACCTTTACCTGAAATTAGGGTTTCATGAAGCATCCCCTTGAATTAGGGTTTTTCACTATGTTACCTTGAATTAGGATTCCTCATGTCCTTACCCTAGATTAGGGTTACTCCATTACCCGAGATTAGGGTTAAGGTTTATTTTTCACATCAATTAGAATTTCTCATATCCCAATTCATCTCAATCAAGATTTCCCCATCTATTAGGGTTTTCCCATCAATTAGGGTTTTCCCATCAATTAGGTTAGTTCAACCCTTCATTAGAGTACATACACATATGATTATCATAGTGTACTTATTTGCATTCATAAGCATCAAAGGATGAGTACTTTAATTACATTAATTATTTAAGTACCCTAAAGGTACTTCCATTGTAATCAACATTAGTACACTTTTCAACCACTCATGGGGTTATTGGTCTTTTCATTATTTGAACTAATTGAACCTTTAAATGGTCTTGATCAAATAGATCTCAATTGGACTTGATCAATCAAACCTTCAATTAGTTTCAGACCATCTAATTCTTCATTGTGTTTAGGAACAATTTGGATACCCATTCGGTTTTGATCATGACCTTTAAACGGTCTTGGGGTCACACCCTCAAACGGTCTTGGGGTTAGACCTTCAAACGGTCTTAGACCTTAGTCCCTTAAACGGTCTTGATACCGTTTTCTTTCAAACAGTCAACTATCTCAAACGGTCAACGATCCTAAACAGTTTTGATTATATTGAACCCCATAAACGGTTTTGATCAAATGGACCACAAACGGTCTTGATCCAATTGAACCCCAAACGGTCTGAGACTGTTTGATCCCAAACGGTCTCAAGACCGTTTGGACTCAAACGGTCTCAAGACCATTTGGACTCAAACGGTCTCAAGACCATTTGGTCCAAAACATCTTGAAACCGAGAGGATCAACTAGGGTTCCATTCACTCAAATCAATTAGGGATTTACTTCATTGAATCCATCATCAATTGAAGTATTAAGTATTCATCAGTTGGCAACCATTGGATCTTCAACCATTCAATCATACTCAACCATAGACCTTCAAATGGTCTTGAGACTATTTGGTTGACTTCCAAATGGTCTTGAGACCATTTGGGTCAATCAACCCTTAAATTGATTCAATTCACTTAAGGATTCAACACTCAATCTGATTAGGGTTTGCAATAGATGGATCATTCACAATTGGAGCCATTAAGATCAAATCAATTTTAACCAATTGAATCAATCTTCAACTATATCATCACTTGTCCTCCAAACGGTCTTGAGACTGTTTGGTCTCAAACGATCTTGAGACTGTTTGGTCTCAAGTCCTTTGAAATCGTTTTCTTTAGATATTATTGAGATGTGTTCTTAGGATGATATCATCATCATCAAGCTACGATCCTTCATAATTTTCTATAATTCTCATAGAGGTTCCATTGATTTAATCAAATGAATGCAATAATAATATTAAGGATTTAAGTTGTAAAACCCACCTCCAAAGAAGATGCAAAGCTTCAAACTACACGTCTTCATTGGTGAAAGCAACTCCTTCAACTATCCAAAGCTCTTCCTCAAGTCTTTTTGTGAAAAGAATGGCTAGGGTTGAAGTTTGAAGGGAGAAAAGAAGAAATCAAGCATTGATTTGTAATTTCCACCATGAAATCAAGGTGAAAGAGGACCATGGAGCTTACCTACAGGTTGGGTATCGTCCTCCTCCTTCTCCTAAGCTCCCTTGTCCATTTTGCAAGCAAATATTGAAAGTGGTTTCGAAATAACCCTTTCAAGTTATGGATATGTGAGTATATATGTGTATTAATGAATTTCTTTTTAAGAAAGAGAATGTAGGGGATAATTCCTCCATTTCCTTGCCACTTGCCCCCTCTCCTTCCTTACATACTAAGCCTCCTTCCTTGCCTTTCATTCCCTTCAATTATCCATGATTTAAAGGAAAAGAAATTAAGCACCTTAATCATATAATAATAATATCCATAAGTTAGTGGATATTTCTTTTTCCTTTAACTAATGTGAGTGGGCTCTCCACTCACTTATATAATTTTGAGTGCCTTTGAAAGGTTCAAGGACGTCCACTCTTAAGAAAATTCAACCATCTCATTTTTGGTTGAAGGCACTTCAATTAATATATTTTTTGCATTAAATTGAATTAGGGTTCAAATTATGCTTAAATCTTGATTATTTTAATATCAAGATTCTCTCTCTTAAAAAATGATTCAAATGAGGTGTCCCTCTCATTTTCTTTTCTTTACATGATGGCAAGAAACATGAGGGACCCTCTAGTAATTTTATTTTGCATATTGAACCCTGGGTTTTGGGTAAATTGCACATTACACCAGAATTGGGTTTTAATGCACAAACATTGCTTAACAAGCTCTGTCTTAGTACTCAGGCTACCACAAGCCATACCACGACATCATTCTCATTCTTATGATTCTTCAACATTTGAGGAACATTTTATCATATAAAATTTGCAAGTTAACCCCTCAAATTGGATAAATTGCACTTTAGTCCAAAATAAGCAAACATTGCTTCAACATTATTCAAAAAGGACTAAAATTGAAACATAAGTTCCTCTTGAGCCTTAATTACTTTTCACAAAATCAAATCAAGGATCTAATTAACTTTCTTTTAAGTAAAACTCCCAGGGTTAAGGCATAACCCAGGTCAGGGATATTACACCACTCTCCTCCCAATTTTTGCTCGGGGGTGACATGGACATCCAACAAGGCCAGGAACTCACAGACAAGTTCCTGGTAGGTAGGCTAGTCATGAAAGAATGGGTCATCCACCTCTAGCAATTGATGCTCATGTACCCAACATAGATTGTTGGTGAAGCCTAATCGCTTTGTGAGGTACTATCTCCGTATTGTGTATATATCATTTTCCTCTTCATAAGGGCATCGTAGACCTTCTTGATCATCGGGGTGGGTGTAAGATCTGGTTTGGTCGAAGGAACAACTCACCTTGCTCCCCCGAAGAAGATTCACCCCTCCTTGGTGCCATGGTGATGATGCGAGGAGATGGATGGAGAAAATGGAGCTCAGAAAAGATCGTCGACTCCTGGCACTATTTACTCGAAGTTTCTTGAGGAGATGAACATGAAGGTGTGAAGAAAATGATCTTACCACTCCTCCTTATATAGCTTCGGATGTCCAACAATGATAGAGTTGGTACTACCATCTTGAAGTCAGTAGTATTGAGATTTCTCGATGAATCCTTGGCTCGAAAGTAATGACGGTTGATGTTTGCTGATGGTGTAGGTGTGGATAGCCCCAATGTCATTATTAATGACCTCCAACGGGTAGTATTGACTTGTGGCATGGATCATTACTACTAACTGCTCGATGAAGGTCATCTCATCCGTTGATGTGGGCGTACGCAGATTGTTGATGTCATGAGTCGGTACTATCGATTTGGCAGTCGATAGTACCGAGCTAGTCATCTTGCTCAATAGGTCCAAGAAGTATCTTGCTATATTGAAATTGGGAGTCCCAAAAAGTCGGTAGTACTGATTGGGCCATCGATACTACTGAATGCTTATTAGGTAAGTGTTGAAATTCTCCAGAGACTTACCGATTTGGCTGTCGGTAATACCGAGTTGTCATTTGTTTTGTGGGAGTCAATTCTAATGCAATTTTGGTATTACCGAGTATGAATTTGGTAGTACCGACCATATAGGCTCCTCCACACTCAAGAAAATGGATCAATGTAACTTTTTACATAAATAATTAAACAACAACTCAAAACTTGAAATAGAGCATAATCGAAGAGAAATAAAGGTTGGGTTTCTGCCCGCAAGCACCCTTATTTTCTATCCTAGGCTCGACATGATTGAGTGGAAGAATCTATGGAAGCTCAATGAGGTTAAACTCTTCTATTTTCCTAACCACTTCACTGCCAAAGTAATGTTTTAATCGATGGCCATAAATAAGGAATGACCCAGCCCCATCTCCCATATTTACAACCCCATAGGGAAAGAATTGCAAAACGTCAAATGGTCCACTCCATTTGGACCTCAGCTTGCCTGCATGTAGCTTAAGCCTAGAGTTGAATAGGATAACCTTTTGTCCCACATTAAACACCCAATGCAATATGTGACGATCATGAATCTTCTTGGTTATCTCTTTATAAATCCTAGATCTCTCATAGGAATCCATCCTCAATTCATCCAACTCATTCATCTCTAACAATCTTTTGCTACCTACTTCATCCAATTTAAAATTTAGCTTTCTCAAAGCCCACTTGGCCTAATGCCCAAGTTCCACTGGTAAATGGCAAGCACGTCCATAAACCAACCTAAACATCATAGTTCCTATAGCTTATTTCTAAGATGTCCTATGTGCCCAATGAGCATCATTCAACATCATACTCCAGTTTGTCTTATTAGTTGAGACCGTCCTCTCCAAAATCTTCTTCACCTCTCTATTCAACACATTAACTTGTCCCTATGTCTATGGGCGGTAGGTAGTACCCACTCAATGTTTCACCCCATACTTAATAAAAAAATCTCCAAACTTTCTATTGGTGAAATGAGATCCATCATCACTAATAACCAACTGAGGAACACTGAATCTACAGAAGATGTGATCTATAACAAAATGACACACAACCTGCACATTATTGGTGTAGGTTGGAATTACTTCCACCAACTTTGATACATAATCAATAGAGAGAAATATATATAAATTATAATTCAAAGACACGAAAGGGCCCATAAAATTAATGCCCCACAAATCAAACAATCCAATCCCCTAGAAAACATTCAACGACATTTCATGTTGTTTAGATATATTTTCTACATGTTGACATGCATCACAACAAAGAACAATGTTTTATGCATCCTTGAAGAGTGTCGGCCAATAAAAACAACTCTCTAAGACCTTAGTTGTAGTCCTAGAGCTAGTGTGATGCCCCCTCTAGGTATAGAATGATAATGTGACGAAGATCCTCTCAAACTCACATTCCGGTACAAACTTCCTCAAAATTCCATCCCTACACTACTTAAGTAGGGGTAGGGTCATCCCAGATATAAAATCTCAAAGAATGGAAGAATATATTCTTCTCTTGGTATCCCCATTCGTTAGGCACCTCTTTACATGCTAAATAATTGACAATGTTTGCAAACAAAGGATCCTTGGCTTTTAGAGAAAAAAGTTTCTCATCAGGGAACTCATCCACAATTGGGATATCTACATCATTCTCATCCAACCTTTCAATCTAGATAGGTGGTCAGCTACACCATTCTCCACTCCTACCTTGTCCTTAATCTCTATGTCAAATTCCTATAACATCAATATCCACCTAATCATTCTAGGTTTTGCATGTTTTTTCCAGTAACAAGTACTTGATAGTTGTGTGATTTTTACAAACAATCACCTTGGCCCCCACTAGATGTTGGAGAAAATTTTCAAATGCAAAAACAACAACCAAGAGTTCTTTTTCCGTTGTTGTATAATTAAGTTGAGCATCATTTAAAGTTTTAGAAGCATATTATCTGATTGTAGGAGCCTTGTCTCAATGTTGACCCGACACAGATCCCACTACATAATTTGATGTGTCACACATAAGTTCAAATAGTTGGATCCAATCCAGAGCCTATACAATGGGTGCAGAGATCAACTTCTCCTTTAACACCTTGAAAGCTTTCAAGCATCTTTCATCAAAACCAAACTTGGCATCCTTTTCTAGAAATTTGAACGTTGTTTTGCGATATTTGAGAAGTCTTATACAAACCAAAAATAAAAACCAACATGTTCTGTAAAGCTCCTCATTCCATTCACTGATGTCGATGGAGGTAGCTTGGATATGACCTCTATTTTAACTGGATCAACTTCCATGCCGTTATTGGACACATTGTGTCCAAGTACTATGCCCTCACTCACCATCATATGACACTTCTCCCAGCTCAAGACTAGGTGAGTGTTCACACAACTTTGTAAAACCCTATCTAGATTATACAGACAATCATCAAATGACTCTCCATACATCAAGAAATCGTCCATGAACATCTCCCAGCATCGCTCCACCATATCAAAAAAAATGGCAAGCATACAATGTTGGAAGGTGGTGGGTGCATTACAAAGGCCAATCAACATTAGTCTATATGCAAATGTTCCATAAGGGAAGGTGAAAGTAGACTTCTCATGATCCTTGGGATCAATCAAAATCTAATTATACTCAGAATAACCATCAAGGAAACAAAAATGTGAACGACCAATGAATCGCTCCAAAATCTAGTCAATGAACGGAAGGGGAAAATGATCATTTAAAGTGGAAACATACTGTAACATCCCTGACCTGGGTTATGTTGTAACCCTAGATGTTTTGTTTAATAAAGATAATTATATGCTTGCTCTTATATTTTGAAAAGAAATTAAGACTCAAGAGGAACTTATGTTTCAATTTTGGTCCTATTTGAATAATGTTGAAATAATGTTTTACTTGTTTTGGATTTAAGTGAAAATTACCCAAGTTGAGGGATTAACTTGCAAAGGTTACATGATAAAATGATACTCAAGTGTTGAAGCATCATAAGAATGAGAATGATGCAGAGATATGTCTTGTGGTAGCCTGAGCACCAAGAAAGAGCTTATTAAGCAATGTTTGTGCATTAAAACCTAATTTTGGTGTAATGTGCAATTTACCCAAAACCTAGGGTTCAATATGAAAAATACCACTTCTATAGAGTCCCTAATGTTTCTTGGTATCCATTAGATACAAGAAAATCAGAGGGGCGTCTCATTTGAATCTCTTTGGAGGAGAGAGAATCTTGATATTAAAATAATCAAGATTTAAGCATAATTGAAACCCTAATTCAATTTAATGCAAAAATAAATATATTAATGGAAGTGCCCTTCAACCAAAAATGTGATGGTTGAAATTCATAAGTATGGACGTCCTTTTTCCTTGCAAAGGAAACGAAATATCTAAAGTGAGTGGAGAATCCACTCACATTAGTTAAAGGAAAAGTAATATCCACTCAATTTTGGATATTATTATTATTATGGTTAAGGTACTTAATTTGTTTTCTTTTAATTCATGGATAATGAAGAGGAATTAAAAGGTGGAGGATATGGATTAGTATGCAAGGGATTGATGGGAGTACTTGGCACCAATTTTGGGAATTATAGGATTTTTACAAAACTTTCTCTCTCATAGAATTTCCCTTATAAACATCTCATTTCCAACTCAAATGAAAGGCTTTTTCGACCCTTCTTTCTTTCCTTGCATTGGTTGAACACAACGGAGCTTAGGAGCAACCAGGAGGACGTGCCCCAACCTGTAGGTAAGCTCCATAGTCATCTTCAACCTTGATTTCATGGTAAAAATTGAAATTCAATGCTTAATTTCTTCTTTTCTCCATTCAATCTTCAACCTTAGCCATTCATTTCTCTCAAATACTTGAGAACGAGCCTTGGGAGGTTGAGAAAGGTTCATTCACCATTGAAGACGTGAAGCTTGAAGTTTGGTTTCAACTTTGAAGGAGGGTTTAAAACTTGAACCCTTAAATGTTATTATTACATTCAATTCTTCATCACTTGTTCATTATTTTATTCTTCTTGAAATTCCTTTGATCAAATTGATAAAATTACCATAAGAATGGTAGTAGAATTTGAAGGATTGAAGCTTGAAGATGATGATTTCATCTTAAGCATACACCTCATCATATAACATTTGCAAATAGTTTTGCTTTTTGGTGATCAAACGGTCTCAAGACCGTTTGAGGGCAAACGGTCTCAAGACCGTTTGAGGTCAAGAGGACTCAAACCGTTCGAAGGTCAAATGCTGGTGTGGTTGGATGATGATCCAATGGTCTCAATTTGATCTAGCTCTAATGGTGTCAATGTTGGAGGGTCCATTGATTGCAAACCCTAGACCCAATAGATTGATTCGGTTTCAAATCAATGGTTGATGATTCGATTTCAAGACCGAATGGATGGATTCGTGTCAAGACCGAATGGATGGATTCAGTTTCAAGACTAAATGGATGGATTGGGTTTCAAGACTGAATGGTTAATTTACTTCAAGAACAAATGGGTAATTGAGTTCAAAATTTAATGGGTAATGGATCTCAAAATCGAATGGGTAAATTAAACTTCAAAAATGTTTGGATACTTTCACCATTTGAAGGAGTTGACCATTTGGAGGTCTAACGGTTTCAAAACCATTTGGGATTAATTATATTTTATTCAAACGACCTCAAACTATTTAAGGACTTTGAGGTCAAGATCATTTGATGGTCTAACGGTCTTAAGACCGATTGAAGGTTTTCAGACCAAGACCATTTAAGGTCTAATGGTCTTCAAGACCGTTTGAAGGTCAAGGTACTTCAAGACCGTTTAAGGGTCTAATACCCCAAAACCGTTTGAAGGTCTAATTGATTCAAACTATGAAAGTACAATTAACCCCATGATTGTTGATGATGTTTATCAAAGGTAATTACAATGGCGGTACCTTCAAGGTACTTAGGTGATTAGTACCTTTAGAGTGGTTAACCTTTGATGCTTATGGAAGCAATGACTTAATACACTATGCCAACTCTTCATTCAAGTTGATTCAATCTAATCAAGATTAAAGTAATTAACCTCCTTGAGAGGATGAGAGAGAGAAACTTATACATGAGTGATAATCATGTAGTGATTAATCTTCAAAACTTTCAACATGAATAAGATATGTAATTAGGGTTTGATCCATTATGATGAGATCATGAAACCCTAATCGAAAAGGTTGATGAACTGTAACCCTAATTTAAGGTAAAGCTAGGTGAAACCCTAATCTAGGGTGATGGTGTAACCCTAAATCAGGGTATTTAATGAAAAACCCTAATTTAAGGGAATTCTTCATGAAAACCCTAGTTTTGGGTAACGCTACATGAAACCCTAATTTTAGGGGAAATGTTATAAGAAACCTTAATTCAAGGTAAGGATGTAATGTGAAACCCTGATATAGGGTAATGTGATATGAAACCCTAATCCATGGTGATGATATGCATTATGAAACCCTAATTTGAAAACCTAGCCCTAATTTGTGTAAAGGGATGAGTAACCCTGATTGAAATGAATTGGGAAACCATAACCCTAATACAGGGTGATGTCATGTGAAACCCCAGCATATAGTGAGATCACGCAAAACCCTAATTGATAAAGAAGGGAAACCCTATTCTTGATAATGGATAATCTTATATCAATAATGGTTGAATAAATCAAATGAGTGACTTATGACAAATACATTACATGGTATGTGATGAACCGGTGCATAGAGTATTAGGATGAGAATTACCCTAATACAGGATAAGTTGATGAACTCAAGTAAGATCAAGGTGATGAGGGAAGTGAAACATTAGGATGTGATAGATATCACATTCAACATCTCAAGGTTGATACACATTGATGTACCCTAAATCCAATATACTTGGATGAGTAACACATGAAGTATGTTATGATAATTATTCCATTAAGATGTAATGCACTTTGATAAGTGTAGGCTAACATACCTTGAGAAAGGGGTTAAGCCAAGATAACAAAGTATGATGTAATCAATATCCTAGAAAAGATGAGAGAGAAACTCATACTTTATGTTGATTATCACTTAATGATAAATGATGAGAATAAATAAGTATGGTTGAATACTTTTGATATCAATGTATGATCCTAGATGTGTGGAGTAATGAATTAGGGTTTGAATTGATAATATGAACTTGAAACCCTATTCGTCTATAAAGGGAAAACTCTAACCCTAATAGTTGTTGCCTAGTGAGAGGTGACAATATGTTTAATGGGCCTTGTGAGCCATGTGGATGGTTGTTGCCTAGTGAGAGGTGACAAGATTTTAATGGGTCTTGTGAGCCATGTGGATGGTTGTTTCCTAGTGAGAGATGACAAGATGTTTAATGGGCCTTGTGAGCCATGTGGATAGTTGTTGCCTAGTGAGAGGTAACAAGATGTTTATAAAAGTTTCATGTAAGTAATGATAATGTTCAAATAAACTAGGAACTTAGTAACATAATAATAATAAATGGATTCAATAATAATAATGAAATCTTAATCATGCATGCTTATTGTTTATAGCCAAATAAGGGCTATAGTATTTTGAATAAGCTTAAAGGAGATAAGAGGAATACTTGAATTACAAAAAGGATGTGAATAAGTATGATGGCTTGGCCAAGGTTTAATACCTAGTAAAGGTAATGTGGTATTCAGTGATGATGCACATGATTGGCATAGTCCAATACTTGGAATAATTGCACAGGATTGGTAATAACCCAATACTTTGAATAATTGCACGGGATTGGTCATAACCGAATACCTGGAATAATAGCACAGGATTGGTAATAACCCAATACTTGGAATAATTGCATAGGATTGGTAATAACCCAATACCTAGTATAATTGCACAGGATTGGTCATAACCCAATACCTGGAATAATTGCACAAGATTGGTAATAACCCAATACCTGGAATAATTGCATAGGATTGGTCATAACCCAATACCTGGAATAATTGCACATGATTGGTAATAACCAAATACCTGGAATAATTGCACAAGATTGGTCATAACCTAATACCTGGAATAATTGAACAGGATTGGTCATAACCCAATACTTGGAATAATTTCACAGGATTGATCATAACCCAATACCTAGAATAACTGCATAGGATTGGTCATAACCCAATACCTGGAATAATAACACAGGATTGGTCATAACCCAATACTTGGAATAATTTCCCATGATTGGTCATAATCCAATACCTGGAATGGTTGCATAGGATTGGTAATAATCGAATGCCTAGAATGTTCATGCATGATTGGTAATAATCCAATGCCTAGAATGTGTACATAGGATTGGCATAGTCCAATGCCTAGAATGTTTGCATAGAATTGGCATGGTCCAATGCCTGGAATGTTTGCATAGAATTGGCATGGTCCAATGCCTGGAAATAATATGATGATGTATACTCACTTGACTGGAACAATCCAATATTTGGCTAACAGATTAGCTAAGGTTAACAGACAGAAATGAGAATGATTCATGGATGACATACCATGATAATGAGTATCTCAGGATAAGCTAGAGATGTTGATAGAGTAAGATGGATAAATGATATACATGTTCTTCATATTCCTTATAAAATGAATAGATGAATTACTATTCTATCATAGATAGTTGTAATGCTTTAAAATATGAGAATGTTCAAAACTGTCTATCCTATGATCAATTTTATTCTATTAAACTGCTATAATAATGTTTGTGGCGGAGAGTTAAATCTCTCGATGGGACAATTTCAATTGTCTCACCCCCGTGGGATCCAACGTTTTTAGGTGAACGGGGACAAGGAGGTAAGAACCATACTATAGGGAAAGGACGGTAGCATCAAGGACAACAGTAACATCTCAGGTGGAGATACTGACTGTCAAGTCTTATAGATAAGAGTCCTATGTGTCGTATTTGTACTCCCAGGTCCTTGGAGTTTATACTTACTGTTTTCATAATCAATCTGAGATTTTGGTTTGAATGCCTCGAGGTTGTGTATTACTCATGTGTAGACTTAACAGAGCAATTGATGTATGAAATCCTCGAGAAGAGATGGTACATGATATGTACATGTAATACTTTGGTTCTTGTTTATTTAAGAGCCTCCTGGAATTAGATCTCTTTGGAAAAGGTTTTAATTTTTAGTGATTTTCAGTAATCCATTGCTAATGATCGCTTCCGCTTAGTTAATGACGTTTTGTTTGAACGGTGTATCTCAATTAGTGGTATCAGAGCTTAAGGTTCGCTGAGTCTACAGAGACATAGGACTAAGGTGTTGAGTCTGTTCTAGTGTCCTCCAGTATATCTTATAATGACTTCTGCTTATACAGAAGAAGGGAGATAGCTTAAAAATGTCTGGAGAACACGAGGATCACATTGCTGAAAACTATGTTGCTGCACCAGTAGGAGGTGCAAGGGATCAGGCAAAGGATGAATCAGTGCCTTAGAATCCCCATTTTGACGAAGCTATGATAGAAAACCCATCCATTCATACTCTATTTAGGGAATTTATGGCCACAATGAGGAATATGGCAGACCAGATGCCTGCACCAACACCTAGGGCACCAACTCCCAATGAGGGACATGGGTCTGGTAAGACTTTTGAATGACTATGTCGTGTAGGAGATATAGAATATGCTGGGACAACTGACCCAGCAGATGCTGATCTATGGCTCACTGAGTTAGAAAAGGCTTTTAAGATCCTTAGTATTCCAGATGTTGACAAAGTCAAACATGTTGTATACCTTTTAAAGGGTAGTTCTAGCCATTGATGGGCCATAGAAGAAGTTAAAAGGAATGATGAAGAGGTTAGTTGGGAGGAATTTTGTCAAGAATTCATCAATAAGTATTTTCTAAGAACATACTTAGATGAAAAGATCTCACAGTTTGAGAAGGTTCGGCAGGGAACCATGTCAATAAATGATTATGAGGTTAAGTTTATGGAACTTTTATGATTTTTTCCTCAAATGACTGCTACTGAGAAGGAGAAGATTCGACATTTTGAGAAAGGATTGAATGTTGAGGTGTCTATCTCGGCAGCTGCGTTAGAAAGTAGAGAGAGATTTGCCACATTTTTGGAGTCAGATCAGAGGATAGAAAGGTCTGTAATGAAGAAACATGAGGCAAACCTCAAAAGGAGATCTACACAGTCATAGGAACAGTTGATTGGTGGTACTAAACAATCAAAGTTTTTAGTAACACCGGTTCAACAACAACATAGTACACCAATGCAGTGGTCATCAAGTGAGGGCTGAACTTGCCATAAATGTGGATAGATAGGACATTTTAGGTGGTAGTGTCCAAGAATAAATAATGTGGTGACCCAACAGTCAAGGCATAATCTGCAAAACCCACAAGGACCCCCGATTAGTGAAGTAGAAGGCTGAGGATGAAGACAAGTGTCACAGTTTGGTCCATCTACCTATGGTAGTAGAGGACAAAGGCAATAGCTAGCAGATGACAACTGACTCCATGTATTGGGTCAGATAATACACTAGATAACCCATAAAGGTAACATGTCAAATAAAATTTTTCGTTCTGAATTATCTTTCCTTTTTCCTCTCTCTGCCTACTGATTATAAGAAAGGTAGTTATTGTTGAGCTTCCTTTAATTGGTCCTATGAGGACATAAGGAAGAGATAAAAAGGATGAGAACCTATATTCAGAATAATATTCTCTTATATATTTTGAAATTTCTCTTTTCATGTAGATGGAATGTAAAAGAAACACCTAGAGAAAATCTAAGATATTAAATAGTATATTTAAAGAGATGTTAAAAGTATGAAACATAATATGAAACAAATGCATACTACCTAATTTCAGTTCTTGAATGCCCTGTCCAGGTATTCATCTATTGAAGGTAAGGTAAGTATGACACTCTTAGATTGCTATCTTTCTGATTACCTTGATCAAGTAGTCATTTTGAGACAATCTAAAGAGCATAATGAAGTGTGTGATGTGCCATGGATAATTCTACCACATCTTAATTGATATGAAAAGATCTGAGTTAATCATAGATCAACTTATAAACAAAAGAGGATGTTTAGTATGATGTATACCCTAGTCCTTAGACCTAGAAGTACCAATGTTCAATAATGAACTAAGGGTTGGAATACCCTGATCTAGTAATCATGATAATGATAATTCTGAGAGGTGGTGATATGTAATCATCTCTATAAATTCTATGATGAAGGCAAGGAATTTAAGAGGAAATAAGATTGAATGACACATGAACAATTGAAAGTTCATGCAATAATCTGAGGAGGTAATTTATGTTGGTTACCTGGAAGGGCCAACTGTGAAATCAAACCAGTTATATAAAATACTATGGACATCATATGTTAGGGATTTATGCTTTGCATAAACATAACATCAATAAGGATGTAATAATTGAAGGAACAATTGTAGAATCATTGTGGGAAAAGCTTATTAAAGCTAAAAATGTATGATAAGATTTGTAGTACCAAGCGAGTGACAAATTAGTGAGGTTTGATACCTGAGTTAAATAAGATAGTGTTACCTAACACAGATTTGACTCTACAGTTTATAATGAAAAGGACAGTAGAGTATGTGTCATGTGTGACTGATTCTATGATAACCTGCTATGGAAGAACTTTATGTTGATCAAAGTTCTATGGCATCTCCATGACATTAAGATTTCACGAAGAGACCTGATGATATAGTGAATGAATAATATTCGTTTTACTTTTACCTGGGATTTTGATGACGAAATCCTTGTTAGGGGTTTATAATTATAACATTCCTGACCTGGGTTATGTTATAACCCTAGATGTTTTGTTTAATAAAGATAATTATATGCTTTCTCTTATCTTTTAAAAAGTAATTAAGACTCAAGAGGAACTTATGGTTCAATTTTGGTCCTATTTGAATAATGTTGAAACAATGTTTTACTTGTTTTGGACTTAAGAGCAAATTAACCAAGTTGAGGGGTTAACTAGCAAATGTTACATGATAAAAGGTTCCTCAAGTATTGAAGCATCATAATGATGAGAATAATGTATAGATATGGCTTGTGGTAGAGCACCAAGAAAGAGTTTATTAAGCAATGTTTGTGCATTAAAACCTAGTTTTGGGGTAATGTGCAATTTACCCAAAACCTAGGGTTCAATATGCAAAATACCAATTCTAGAGAGTCCCTAATGTTTCTTGGTATCAATTAGAGACAAGAAAATCAGAGGGACGTCTCATTTGAATCTCTTTGGAGGAGAGAGAGTCTTGATATTAAAATAATTAAGATTTAAGCATAATTGAAACCCTAATTCAATTTAATGCAAAAATAAATATATTAATGGAAGGGCCCTTCATCCAAAAATGTGATGGTTGACATTACATAAGTATGGACGTCCTTGTCCCTTGCAAAGGCAACGAAATATATAAAGTGAGTGGAGAGTCCACTCACATTAGTTAAAGGAAAAGTAATATCCACTCAATTTTGGATATTATTATTATAATGGTTAAGGTGCTTAATTTATTTTCTTTTAATTCATGGATAATTAAGAGGAATTACAAGATGGAGGAGATGGCTTCGTATGCAAGGGATTTATGGGAGTATGTGGCACCAATTTTCGGAATTAAATGATTTTTATAAAACTTTCTCTCTCATAGAATTTCCCTTATAATCATATCATTTCCAACTCAAATGAAAGGCTTTTTCGACCCTTCTTTCTTTCCTTGCTTTGGTTGTACACAAGGGAGCTTAGGATCAACAGGAGGATGTGCCCCAACCTATAGGTAAGCTCCATAGTCATCTTCAACCTTGATTACATGGTAAAAATCGAAATTCAATGCTTAATTTCTTCTTTTCTCCATTCAATCTTCAACCTTAGCCATTCATTTCACTCAAAGACATGAGAACGAGCCTTGGGAGGTTGATAAAGCTTCATTCACCATTATAGACGTGAAGCTTGAAGTTTTGTTTCAACTTTGAAGGAGGGCTATATAACTTGAACCCTTAAATGTTATTATTACATTTAATTCTTCATCACTTGTTGATTATTTTGTTCTTCTTGAAATTCCTTTGATAAAATTGATAAAATTACCATAAGAATGGCAGTATATTCTGAAGGATCGAAGCTAGAATATGATGATGTCATCTTAAGAACACACCTCATCATAGAACATGTGCAAACAGTTTTGCTTTTTGGTGATCGAACGGTCTCAAGACCGTTTGAGGGAAAACAGTCTCAAGACCGTTTGAGGGCAAACGATCTCAAGACCGTTTGAGGTCAAGAGGACTAAAACTATTTGAAGGTCAAATTTTGGTGTGGTTGGATGATGATCCAATGGTCTCAATTTGATCTAGTTCTAATGGTTTCAATGTTGAAGGGTCCATTGATTGCAAACCCTAGACCCAATAGATTGATTCGGTGTTAAATCAATGGGTGATGATTCGATTTCAAGACCAAATGGATGGATTCGATTTCAAGACTAAATGGATGGATTTGGTTTCAAGACCAAATGGATGGATTTGGTTTCAAGACCGAATGGTTAATTTACTTCAAGATCGAATGGGTAATTGAGTTCAAAACCGAATGGGTAATGGATCTCAAAATCGAATGGGTAAATTGAACTTCAAAACCGTTTGGATACTTTGACCATTTGAAGGAGTTGACCATTTGGAGGTCTAATGGATTCAAAACTATTTGGGAGTTATTATATTTTATTCAAACGGTCTCAAACTGTTTAAGGACTTTGAGGTCAAGACCGTTTGATGGTCTAACAATCTTAAGACCGATTGAAGGTTTTGGGACCAAGATCGTTTAAGGCCTAACGGGCTTCAAGACCGTTTGAAGGTCAAGGTACTTTAAGACTGTTTAAGGGTATAATACCCCAAAACCGTTTGAAGGTCTAATTGATTCAAACTATGTAAGTACAATTAACACCATGATTGTTGATGATGTTTATCAAAGGTAATTACAATGGTTGTACCTTCAAGGTACTTGGGTGATTAGTACCTTTAGAGTGGTTAACCTTTGATGCTTATGGAAGAAATGACTTAATACACTATGTCAACTCTTCATTCAAGTTGATTCAATCTAATCAAGTTAAAGTAATTAACCTCCTTGAGAGGATGAGAGAGAAACTTATACATGAGTGACAATCATGTAGTGATTAATCCTCAACACTTTCAACATGAATAAGATATGTAATTAGGGTTTGATCCATTATGATTAGATCATGAAACCCTAATCGAAAAGGTTGATGAACTCTAACCCTATTTTAAGGTAAAGCTAGGTGAAACCCTAATCTAGGGTGATGGTGTAACCCTAATTCAGGGTATTTAATGAAAAACCCTAATTTAAGGGAATGCGTCATGAAAACCCTAATTTTGGGTAAATCTACATGAAACCCTAATTTTAGGGGAAATGTTATAAGAAACCTTAATTCAAGGTAAGGATGTAATGTGAAACCATGATACAGGGTAATGTGATATGAAACCCTAATCCAGGGTGATGCTATGCATTATGAAACCCCTAATTTGAAAACCTAGCCCTAATTTGTGTAAGGGGATGAGTAACCGTGATTGATATGAATTGGGAAACCCTAACCCTAATACAGGGTGATGTCATGTGAAACCCCAACATAGAGTGAGATTATGCAAAACCCTAATTGATAAAGAAGGGAAACCCTATTCCTGATAATGGATAATCGTATATCAATAATGGTTGAATAAATCAAATGAGTGAATTATGACCAATACATTACATGGTATGTGATGAACTAGTGCATAGATTATTAGGATGATAATTACCCTAATAAAAGATAAGTTGATGAACTCAAGTAAGATCAAGGTGATGAGGTAAGTGAAACATTAGGATGTGATAGATATCACATTCAACACCTCAAGGTTGATACACATTGATGTACCCTAAATCCAACATACTTGGATGAGTAACACATGAAGTATGTTATGATAATTATTACATTAGGATGTAATGCACTTTGATAAGTGTAGGCTAGCATACCTTGAGAAAGGGGTTAATCCAAGATAACAAAGTATGATGTAATCAATATCCTAGAAAAGATGAGAGAGAAACTCATACTTTGTGTTGATTATCACTTAATGATAAATGATGACAATAAATAAGTATGGTTGAATACTTATGATATTAATGTATGGTCCTATATGTGTGGATCAATGAATTAGGGTTTGAATTGATAATATGAACTTGAAACCCTATTCGGCTATAAAGGGAAAACTCTAACCTTAATAGTTGTTGCCTAGAGAGAGGTGACAAGCTTTTTAATGGGCCTTGTAAGCCATGTGGATGTTTGTTGCCTAGTGAGAGGTGGCAAGATGTTTAATGGGCCTTGTGAGACATGTTGATGGTTGTTGCCTAGTGAGAGGTGACATGATGTTTAATAGGCCTTGTGAGCCATGTGGATAGTTGTTGCCTAGTGAGAGGTAACAAGATGTTTATAAAAGTTTCATGTAAGTAATGATAATGTTCAAATAAACTAGGAAATGGAAACTTAGTAACATAATAATAATAACTGGATAAAATAATAATAATGAAATTTTATTCATGCATGCTTATTATTTATAGCCAAATAAGGGTTGCAGTGTTTTGAATAAGCTTAAAGGAGATAAGAGGAATGCTTGAATTACATAACGGATGTGAATAAGTATGATGGCTTGGCCAAGGTTTAATACCTAGTAATGATAATGTGGTATTCAATGATGATGCACAGGATTGGTAATAACCCAATACCTGGAATAATTGCACAGGATTGGTCATAACCCAATACCTAGAATAATTGCAAAGGATTGGTATAACCCAATACCTGGAATAATTGCACAAGAATGTTAATAAACAAATACCTCGAATAATTGCACAAGATTGGTCATAACCCAATACCTGGAATTATTGCACAAGATTGGTAATAACCCAATATCTGGAATAATTCCACAGGATTGGTCATAACCCAATACCTAGAATAATTGTTATGACCCACTCCATGATTAACTAATAAATACCTCGAATTACGTGAAACACCTCAATTAGTGTGAGCATCAAATTAAAATATCATGGTTAATCAAAATAAGTTAAAATGTGAATCAATAGTTGAGTTTGAAGCATGTGAGGTAATTAATGTTAATGGCTATGATGATCGTTAGGTTAATTAAGTTGAGTTGAGAACTCACTTATTTTAATGATGTTTGAACTAATAACAAACTCTCTTAAGCTTAAATCCTAGCCCTGAGATTGTGGAGGATTCATAGTTTGAACCGATGTCAGAGGAATCATTCGAATCTGACCTTCGGGTCACGAGTTATGAGTTTTTGGAGCTTTGAGGGACTAGTTTGTAATTTTGGATAGTTTGTGGGAAAATTGCATTTCGCCCCTAGCCCTTTCTCCCTTATCACTTCCTCACCCGATAAAACAGTGAACGACCGCTTGAAGCGGCGCTCATCAGCCAGTGGCCCGATCACAGTAGCCAGAGGAGGAAATCGGGGGCGATTTCTTGGGCTTCACACCTCCGACCAGCAGCTGACCTCCGCCCACTCCTCTTCTTCCCTTCTTCCTCGCCCTAGGTGCACACGCAGTACCTCAACTAGCTGGGCGTCTGACCTGCTGCACAGAGCAGCAGTCGCAGCTATGGCCGGAGCTAGGGCCAGCGGTTGGAAGCCCTCCTGGATGCGAGGAGCAGCACCCCACATCACCTCCACCGAATCCGGCCATCTATCTCCTCCCTTCACTCTTCTGGCCAGCACCTACCAGCGGCCCTACAGTTTGGGCGACCGGAGACCTGCAGCTGCGGTAGCAGCTAGGCGCCTTTCGGGTGCAGCTACCACCTCGAGCGGTGCTCTTTAGGTCCAACGTTGAGGTTCTGGTGAGATTCCGCGACCATTAGCTATGATTCAACACCTAACCAAAGTCCCTTCCAACTTGTCCATGCGTGACGAAGTTGTTGTTTGCAGTAGACTGAATCCCAGGGATGAACCAAGGAGGAAGATGACCCAGTGGTGCCTTTGAGCTTGACTACGAGGCTAGGATCCAAATCCACAACCATTAGATCGATTTAGCATTCGATTGAAGTTCAGTTAGAATTTACAACAAGGTTAGTTATCAATCGGCTGAGTTATACAGTAATCGGCCGAGTTTCTTTATTAAGGATAACGAACAACGTTTTGATCGGCCGAATTGGGTGTGATTCGGCCGAGTTTCCCTTTATAGGAAAATCAATCAGGGTTTGGATCGGCCGAGTTGCGGGTGGATCGGCCGAGTTTCCGGCCAATCGGCCGAGTTTCCAGATTGGTCGGCCGAGTTTCAGTACAGTGAGTAGTAGTTCATTCAGTAATCATTATTTAACTCAATTTAAATGTTTAATTGCTTCTGTATCAGTTAGTATAACTTCTAAACAGTGTAGTACATACAATAGCGTATGTTAGTTTCATTGGAACTTGAAATACTTAATATGCTTAGTGAAAATGATGAAATTTCCTGTATTATAGTTGCAATGTATTTGCTGATTTAAAAATAGATGTTCAGCATCGAAAGTGGATAAATGATACTGAATCATGTTTAATGATGATAATGGATATATATTTGCTTCATGTGCTATTCAGATTGTGCAATATGCATGAAATGTGATATTCCTATTTAAATGTTTATTTGTTAATTAATTAATAGACTTAGGAGCCCTAACACCGTAGAACCCCTTCGACGGATCTGCTTCTTAGGGGTGAAACTCGTGTTGAAACATCATCTGTGCTTGTGTCACGGACAAACGAGGAAAGAGAGGCAGTGTCCAACAACAATCGTGCTTGTGTCACGATGGCACTGGGAAAAGAAAATGGGGGTTATCCAACACCATTCGTGCTTGTGTCACGAAGGTAACCCTGTGAGACTCTCCGCCTGTGTGCTCAGGTTTGCCAGGAGGAGTCTGGAGCACTCTGAGTAGTGCAATGAGGCCAATGAGCCTGGAGGCCGATGAGCCTGGAGTCCTGTGGCAGAGCAGGGCTGGTGTCAGACTTAGCATTTCCCGGGTGTGTCGCTAAGTCTTATACGGTGAGATAGTAGCATGAACTTGCTACGGATCTTTATATGCAGAGTACACTGCATATGATTAGGGCATAATAAAATAAGTATGTAATCATATAGGATCACAGTAAATTAAAGTATTTGAACTTGTGTGCTATTTCTTTATATCTGACTATCTGTTCAAATTATGTGCTATTGCATGGAAATGTGATTATATTCTACAAATCTGTTATGTTATTAGAACTGCCTTGCTTAGTTCTGCATTTATGTTTAATTTCAATTTATAAACCTGATGAGTTGTTTAGTGATAGCTAAGTGAAATGCTATTCACTGAGCGAGTAGGCTCATACCTCTACTCAAAACATTTTCAGGTTATCATCAGCAGCAGGAAATCTGAAGGATCGTTTCATCTTAATGCCTAGTCTGTAGAAGGAATATGTAGTTAGTAGTTAGAGGTCTCTTAGTCCTTTCCCCTCGATCTTTGGGACAAGGTGTGAGTGAGAGAGTGAATGTGTATAAAGATGTAAATTATCTGTTATGCTTTATTTTTATGTCGAACAATGTAATATGATGTAGACTCTGTTTATATTGCGAGTCAGTTAATAAAGATGCTTCCGCAGTTTGTTTAATTTCATTTTACAGCATAAATCAGATTACCCTATTAATGTCTTTAAAATGTTTTAAAAAGTGAAGAGTGGTTGGCTTATGTGTAAATCCCATCCTGTTGCGTCCTATTCTTGTGGTTTGTGGTTAATGTGAGATTGGGGCGTGACAATAATTGTACAGGGTTGGTAATAACCCAATATCAGGAATAATTGTACAAGATTGGTCATAACCCAATACATGGAATAATTGCACAAGATTGATCATAACCCAATACCTAGAATAATTACACAGGATTGGTCCTAACCCAATACGTGGAATAATTTCACAGGATTGGTGATAACCCAATACCTAGAATAGTTGCATAGGATTGGTCATAATCCAATACCTAGAATGGTTCACATGATTGGTAATAATCCAATGCCTGGAATGTTTACACAAGATTGGTAATAATCCAGTGTGTTTACACAAGATTGGCATAGTCCAATGCCTGAAATGGTTGCATAGAATTGGCATGGTCCAATGCCTGGAATGTTTGCATACAATTGGCATGGTCCAATGCCTGGATAGAATATGATGATGTATACTCACATGACTAGAACAATCCAATATCTGGCTAACAGATTGGCTAAGGTCAACAGAAAGAAATGAGAATGATTCATGGATGGCATACCATGATAATGAGTATCTCAGGAAAAGCTAGAGATGTTGATATAGTAAGATGGATAAATGATATACATGTTCTTCATATTCCTTATAAAATGAATAGATGAATTACTATTATATCATAGATAGTTGTAATGCTTTAAAATATGAGAATGTTCTAAACTGACTATCCTCTGATCAATTTTATTCTATTAAACTGCTATAATAATGTTTCTGGCGGAGAGTTGTATCTCTCACTGGGAAAATTTGAATTGTCTCACCCTCGTGGGATCCAACATTTTTAGGTGGACAAGGATGAGGAGGTAAGAACCATACTATAGGGAAAGGACGACAGCATCAAGGACAGTAGTAACATCTCAGGTGGAGATACTGACTGTCATGTATTATAGATAAGTGTCCTATCTGTCATCTTTGTACTCTCAGGTCCTTGGAGTCTGTACTTAGTGTTTTCATAATCGATATGATATTTTGGTTTGAATACCTCGAGGTTGTGTAATACTCACGTGTTGATTTAACAGAGCAACTGATGTATGAAATCATCGAGAAGAGATGGTACATGGTATGTACATGTAATACTTTGGTTCTTGTTGTTAAGAGCTTCCTAGAATTGAATCTCTTTGAAAAAGGTTTTAATTTTTAGTGATTTTCAATAATCTGTTTCTAATGATCGCTTCCGCTTAGTTAATGACGTTTTGTTCGAATGGTGGATCTCACATACAAACTTCTTTAATCAGTGCATACACGCCACCCCATCACTAACCTAGTGAAAATTAATTCACTTATAGAATTGGTTGTGACAGTGATCCATCTTTCTTTGGAACTACACGAGTCGGGCTCACCCGCATAGAATTAGAAATAGCATAAATTATACCTCCCGATAGGAGCTTGACTACCTCTTTCTTTACCCCTTAGTCATAATAGGGTTGAGTATCCTATGAGGTTGAACTATTGCCTCAGTGTCATCTTCTAGACAGATCTTATGTTGGAACATGCTAGGCAAGATTCCCTTGATGTTTGCTACCGACCACCCAAATGTGGCTCGGTGGTTCTTTAGAACAACTTATAGCTACTTCTCCTCTTTACTGCTCAAAGATGATGATATAATAACTAGAATCTTCTCTTCTACATCTAGAAAAACATACTTTAGATGCGGTGGCAGTGGCTTCAACTCCAAATCAGGTGGGCTCATTAGGGATGGGACCAATGGTGGATGAGGTGGTCTAAGAACTTCAAAATGCTTTGTATTGTACCAGGGTAGTACTTTCATAAATAGAACACACTCTTCCAAAGAGCATCTATGTGTATAGTCATCCACTAGATTCATCAAGCATGCCTCTAAAGGTAACTGTGGAGATACCTACACAAGAGAATCAACAACAACCTCTTCTATTGTTGCTGGGCAATATTCTTCTTCATCATCCTCCAGGTAGCACACTGCTTTTGCTAATGAAACCACCTTGGTGTTTTCCATGATGTCGACTACAAGTGTTCCCTTATCTACCTAAGTCATCACATAGGCCATGTCCAGGAATGACTTTTATAGAAGTAGGGACATCTTTCCCTCCACTTGTTGTAACATGTTGCATTGTGCTTTGTCCCCTATAGCTTTTGAGTACGCATGCATCTTGATCTCAAATCGGTCATCCTTGATACCCATGGTCAAATGTCCTCTACCCATCTCCAAAATCACAACAATTGTAGCTTGGAATGGCCTTCCAAGAAAGAGTTCGTTGCCATGATCATATTGCATTTCCATCATCATGAAGTCTATAGGAAAAACAAATTTGTCTACCTTTACCGGAACATCTTCACAAATGTCATATGGCTTAACCATAGAGTTATCTGCTAATTCAGTAGTCATACTACTTTTCCTGGACTCCTTGAGACCTAGCTTCATGAAAGTTGAAAATGGCATGAGATTGATGTTTTCCACTGAATCACAAAGAGCTTTTCCAAACTTGGTCTTCCTATAAAGCAAGTAATGTTAAAACAACTTGACTCTTGTCTTTTCAGAGGTAGTGTTCCTAGAATGAACGCGCTCACCTATTCCTTCAATACTACTACATCAATATCAGGTATCCTCCTCTTCTTGGTAATTATGTCTTTCAAGAACTTGTCATATGAGGTATCTGCTCAATCACATCAATGAGTGGAATGTTGACAGATAATTTTCTAAAACCATCTAAGAACTTCTTGAACTATTGGTCCACTTTCTTCACCTTCAAGCTGTTTGGAAAAGGCATTGGGGTCACTGGTGTCCTCTGGTGAGGTGGGATATATGTTTTTTTCCTTGTTTCCTCTATATCATCAACATGTTCCTCAACTGTCCTTTCATCTACTGTAACATTTGATTCATCTACATTTACTATCATTGCCTTGTTTTTAGCTCATGTAGTTTCACTTGCATTCAAACATGGTGGTTTATCATTCAACAATTGCCTACCACTGCGGAATAAAACTACCTTGACTTGTTGATTTCCAAAAGGCACATTGGTGTTGTATGGAAACCCCTGCTGACTTGGCTTCTTCAATGTGGCCACATCCGCTGCTGTTTGAGAAATCTGTGTTTCAATACCGTGGATTTGTGCCCATTACTTTTGAAGTTCTCTTTGAGTTTGATCGATAAGCACTTCATTTCGGCTAACTAGCTTCCTGAGCATTTCTTCAATATAGTCAATCTTACTGGGAGCCCTGTCCTGTTGATATTGTGGTTGGCTACTAGCCTACTATGGCTTGGACTATTGCGCCTAAGTCAGGTTTTGTTGAAAATTTTCGAGATCCTTTTAGGATAACGTAGGATCATTCCTCAAAGAATAGTCATTGTTCATGTACTGTTGTTGGTGTGCAAATTTGCATTCCTCATCCTCTCCTTCTGAAGAATGCCCATCCTTAGCACACAACGTTTTAGCAATTAAGTCCAGCTTTTCATTCATCATAGAAATGACCTAGGATTCCCTAACACTTTTGAGGGTTATTGGGCGCTCTCTCTCATCTCCCCATGTCTGATTCTTGGACATGTTCTTTAAGATCTCATGACAATGGGCAAGTTTGTTGTTTGAGGAAGAAACCTACTCCTGTGCTATCAAGTGTGGTCCTCTCTCCCTTGTGTAGAACGTAGTAGAAAATATTTGCATGTCCTAACAAATAAATGCCATGGTGGGGGACCTTCCACAAAATATTTTGGAATCTCTCCCATTCTTCAGAATATGACTCATCAGCCTACTATCTAAAATTATGGATCTTCGTTACTAGGTCATTTGTCTTTTATGGAGGAAAGTAGCACTCGAATAAAGCGTCGATCATTTGTTCCCACGTCTCAATGCACTCATCATCAAGTTTGTGAAACCAAGACATAGCACTATTTGCCAAAGATGATGGGAACAACTTCAAATATATGATAGTCACTGGTATCCTATCTATCTTGATCATATCACATCTTTCGACGAAGTTAGTGATGTGCATCATATGGTCTTTAGAATTTTGGCCATGAAAGTCCTATGATTTGACCAATGAAACCAATCCTGGATTAATCTGGTAGCTGTCAACATTGATCACTTGTCTTTTGATTGACCCTTTTTCAGTAGTATAAGAAGCCTTAATCCTTTCTCAGATTGTATGCTCTTCGGCTTGGTCACCCATTTCTACTGACTCATGTTCCTTAGGTGGCTCTGGTCCTTTAGGAGGAGGTGTAGGTGGTGGAGTTTGGTTGAATCTATCCACAAATCTTATATACTCCCATTCTCTATGAAGGAGTTTTTCCTGACCTAATCCCAGTGAAGACGACTCTCTATAATTGTCAGCTCATGTATGCACCATGCACTAGTGCCTGAAAGTAGTAAAATAGATGTAAGAACACAATACTAAAAGTAGAAATAATACATATATTATACTTTAGCTTTGAATGAAATAATAATAAAATAGAAATAAAAAAGGTTTAGCCGAGTATGACCGACCACCACAATCGTAGTGTTGGATGTTGCCGTTTCCCTATCAATGGTGTCAAAAGTTTGACATGAAAATATTGTGTGTTAAACGCAAGCCAACATATCGACTAATATAGGCCTCATGAGGCCTAACTCAAACACATGAAAATGAAATCTAGAGGCTTCTACTAAGTATGATCTAATCATCTAGGCTAGTAAAAATGGTTGAATTTGGTTTTAATTAAATAAAAGAAAAGCAAAAGCAAAATAAGAATAACAAATGAGTGAATGAGAGTAGAATAGATTCCTTAGGATGGTGGTTTCACCACTGATAACACTGCAACTAACCTCTAAACACTAACATAAATCACTCCTAAACCTAGATAAAGAGCATGTATCAAGAACTACCCACTCTCACAACATAGTTCACTACCTAATCTAATGGCAATTCCATCTTCTTATCAATTAATTGATTTGTTAGGTGATTTATGATAAACTCTGGGTTTCTCCTCCTGTTCATGCTCCACGTCTTTTCTCAAAGGACGTAGTAAATAGGAAAACCTATGTTTTTCTAACCCTGAACCCTTCTTAAAAATGATTAAAGATACAGTTATCTATCTATGGTGATCAAGCACAGATAGAACATAGCAATCTCATAGGTTTATATCCATAAATTAGGAAAAAATATATATATTAATGCATAAAAGTTAGGTACAATTATTACCCGGGCTACTCTCAGGTCCTAAAGAATCAAGAGGATTAGCCCCGCATGGTTTTCATAGGTGAATACACAGCAAGGAAGGAGAAAATCATGGGAAACATAAGAAATCTAAAGTAACCCCTAGAGAATAGATGGTCCAGATGATCCCCTTCGATGTATATGTGATCTGTTGTTTTTCAACTTTAGAATCACCCACCAGAGGTGCTCGAATCATTCCAGACGTAGCCTTTGGTGTTTTTCCCTCCTATCCTCTCTCTCGGGTGTTGTGAAATGGAAAATTAGCTCAATCATTAGGTTTTGTCGCAACCCCATTAAATCATAAGAGCTACTTAGGGTGCAAAATAATGCCAAGTCCTTAGTGTTGTCATGCATGCCCACAATGTCGGTACCACCAAACAATGTAGATAGTACGAGTCTCTTTTTAGTGCTAGCTTTCTCTCTCTAATGTATATTCAATAATACTGACTCATAGAGTCATTAGTACCGAGATTGCTCACTTTCCTTCATGTGCCTCTCTAACATGATTTTGTTATGACCGACTGGTAGAGTCAGTAGTATCGAGTATGTATGATTCCATAGGTCTTCTACTGATGTGATATTAATACTACTGACTTGTGAAGTCAGTAGTATCGAGTCTACGGGACTCTTGTGGTACCTGAAAGGCAACAAAGACATACATAAATACTTGATATGATCTCCAACTATTCAAAAATAGTAGAATTGCATAATTTTGATGCATTTAATTGGAACATGCTAATGATAATATTCATTCATAATTATCATGTAAAGACGAATAGGTACACAAAACCAAAGAAAATAGGCATGTAAAAGTAACTAAAAACCAATGCATCATGTTCACAATGTACCATTTTCACACAGAGTGACAAATCTGTATACAAGAAGAGATCAATATTCTAGGATCTTCCTTATTACAGTTCTTTGACAGTTAGGCATTGTATTAATGTAATGCATGCTGAGAAAAATGTTTGTGATAGTGTCATTGATACTCCATTGAATATACCAGGTAAGACTAAAGATGGTATCAAATCCAGAATAGACATATGTGAAATAGGAATAAGGAAAAAGTTAACAAAAGAAGTTAGTAGTGATTGAAAAATATATTTATATTTTGCTTTATATACATTGTCTAGAAAAGAGAAGAAAACATTATGCAAGTTTTTTCTTCATTCTAAGGTACCACAAGGATACTCATTCAATATCTGTAGATTGGTATCAATGAAGGATCTAAAGTTGATAGGTCTTAAATATCATAATTGTCACATTCTAACGCAACAAATATTTCCCATGGAAATTCATTTATATTGTTGAAGCATGTAGGTTTGCGAGCACAAGGCTATATTTCCTTTTCAACATCTCTATGAAACAAAGTTATTGATCCTTCAAATCTCTATAAGTTGCAAAGAGAAGTGGTTGTTACCCTATGTTAGCTTGAGATGTATTTTCCTCCTTCATTCTTTGATATCATGGTACATATGGTTGTCCATCTGATTAGGGTAGTGAAAATGTTGGGACCAATTTTGTTGCATTGAATCCTTTTGAAAGGTACATGAGTGTTTTTAAAAATTATAATTGAAACCATTATCAACCTGAAGGAATTATTATTGAGGGTTATATGTACAAGGAGGTTATGGAGTTTTGTAATGACTTTTGAGTTGTAATGAAGCTCCTATAAATGACAAGAATATTTAGGGCTATTCCGACAGAGGGACTTTAGGAGCATGAGTGAAAGTAATTAGTTGTGAGTTGTGGGAACAAGAAAACTTGTATATTTTACAAAACATCAACAAAGTTAGTAGTTATATCACCAAAATATCAATTTCATCAAAAAAATACCCATGAGACAATTCAATGTGGATTGCTAGAGAGCATGACAAGATATATATAAGGTGATTTGAAGATAAAGTCTTACGTCAACTATCTCAAAAATCAAATAATATTGTTGAAAATATCAAATGCCTTGCCTTTAAACCAAAAATGAATTTTGTGTCCTATGAAGGGCTTGACATAAATTGATTTTCATATTACTCAAAGTGTCAAGATGATAGGAGTGTCATCCAAAATAGTGGGGTCACCCTTCAAGCATCTTCGTTGTATTTTTCTAGTGCATACGATAAGAGTCCACGTGAAGCTAAAATGTCATTTTATGGTGTCATTGAAGACATTTGGGAGTTAGACTACATAGATTTTGGAGTTTGATTCTTTAGATGTAATTTGGTAGATAACTCCAAAGGAGTTGTACTAGATGAATTGGGTTTCACATTAAATAATTTTGAAAAAATTGGTGAGAAGGGTGAACCATTCATAATGTCATCATAGGTGAAGCAAGTATTTTATATCGATGATCCTACAAATAAAAATTGGTTTTTGTTCTTCATGATAAAAGGAAGTTCATTGCATATCCTATAGATGAAGAAGAGTACTATGACAAGTATGATGAATCCAGTCCATTTTCAGTTGGCTTTCCAGCACCAAATATTGAAGCTGACATTGACTTATCTAAGCATGGAAATCACACTGAGGGAATTTTAATTGATACAAGATCCAAATATTAGAGGCATGCTTTTATTTTTGAATGTTAGATAAGAATTTTACATTCTTTATCACTTATATTTAATTGTTTGACTATCTTTTATGTGACATTATTTCAAATGGTGTCTGACCATGAGTTTGATGATTATGATGATGACTACTATGAGGATCATCGCCCAGATAATGAGTGTCGTAAGGATGAGCACCCTAAAACTATTGTAAGTTGTATTGTTTTATTACATAGATGTGTATTTTACAATATGTATCTGATTGTATTGTTTTATCAAATTCAAAATTTATATCTTTTTATGACTTATGTGTGATTTTTGTCAATTTTAGCATGAGGATGTGCACCCTAAGGCTCTTGATGAGCTTGATGTGCAACATCGTCAGCGTGAAACAATCAGAGGCATCACCATGATGAACAAGTTACTAGAGCAAAGAGGTTACGGACCAAAGTTGATCACTGAGTTTGATAATGAAGGAAATCTTGTTGTGAAGAACCACAATACTTTTGTGTCATATCTAGGGATTCTAACTTATAGCAGATAAAATGTAAATGTAGAATCTTGGCATAAAGTTGATCCAAGCAAGAAAGACTACATCTAGAAAGAACTATGTGTGAGATATTATCATATTCATTCTATTTTTAAAGCTATTTATAATTTTGTTTTTAAAAATATTCCATTAAGTATACAATGTCTTTTATAGAGAATATTTGAACTAGATGAAAAATGGCATCGTAAAAAGGTGATGCAATGTTGTGGCAGGATACTAAGGAATTACAGGACAACTGTGACAAGAGAATACATATGGAACTCTAAGAAGAAGAAGTCATCCACTGAGCAATGGAACTATCTTGAACTAGAGTGCAAGAGATGTTTGTTGCTAAGAGACAAACTGACAAGTTAAAGGTATTAATACTCTCTCCTCATATTGAATTTGTTGTATTACATACGTAACATATGATTTGGACTAACCAGGCTATAAGAAATTCTCAAAGAGAAAGGCATGCAAAGAATGTGTAAAACCACACGACGGATCCAGTGGCTATGCACATCTTTGCCAAAAGCTATTGCAAATGTCTTCTTGTCAACTACTTACTCCTGGGACTCTTGAGTCCTGTACTAGACTCTACTTCACCATGATATAAGGATAGCTGGGAGGCAAACCAAATCTGGAGAAATAACAATCCTTGCAACAATTGAGGCAGCTGCAAAAATGGTGAAATTCAACTCTCATAGCAATCAGTATTGATGATTGTTATGTTTTACTTACCAATTACTAATGATGATATATGTTTAGTGAGAGCTCCGCGAAAAAAAGAAATAAGGCACTTTCATCCCTAAGGGTACAACAGATGAATTGATAGTTCCTCTAGGTAACCCAGAGCATCCTGGGCATGTTTGGGAAGATGGTTTTGGTATCAGTATAAGAGCCTACTTTGGGCCATCAGAGCATAAGCACAAAGGGGGGAATCTCAGAAAAGGTACAATAGATGATTGCAAAGGGTATACAGGAAGCAATGAGAAAGTATCAATCTTCTCAGATAGTACCTATAGTGCCTCACTCTTCATACAAGGTGGACCTTCCTAAGAGAGAGGTGGTCGGGAGTAATCTTATTGACCCACCACCTAGCATTACCATTGTAAGTATTTTTATGACAAAGTAGTCTTTTAGAATGATTTGTATAATATCTTTGAGTTTATATATATATATATATATATATATATATATATATATATATATAACACTCTATGCAAATTTTTATGGGTTGATTCATCATAAATTACAGCAATATGTTGTTATACCGGGTGAGTTTTACCCACACCTTGAAGGTGACATGATTCATGGTGTATGGTTGCCCACTGATGCAGTTCGCGTGATGCTAAGGTTTCTTTATAATGCTTGGAAGCAGACTGCATTGTCATATGACCACCCCAAGCATGAGACATAGGTGAAGTGGAAGGCAGCATGATAGTATGGCCCAAAGCAGGAGTTGTCTATACTAATGTATGTTTATATATATATATATATATATATATATATATATATATATATATATATATATATATATATATATATATATATATATATATATATATATATATATATATATATATATATATATATATATATATACAGTACACAATGCCTAAGAAACCCCTTACAGCTCATCCTCCACCACCTCCTCAATTACATGGCTAGATTAAAAGGACCTATTCGACTCACTAGGTCCTCAGTGCAGGGGTATGACAATATAGATAGGCGAACATGAAGAAGAGTCTCCTATGATGGTCCATATTAAGGAGGACATTGTAGGTCAACCTCATAATAATTGTATATTTTTTCATGATGTTTCAGAGATGTTTACTTATGCTTGGTTGAATACATCTGTGATAGAACTTTGGATATGGTGAGATATTAAATAGACAAATATGTCATTATATAGATGTTGATCTGTTTTCTTATATTTTAATGCATACATGATATATGCTTTGCAGCCACTTACATAGGGTCTATACAGAGTTTACACTGCCTCATGTGCCATTTCTAGTTTCATCATTGATTTGTCATGTAATTAAAGAACATGCATATATCTTCTAATATTGTGGTACCACATTTAAATATTTTAATTAAAAGAAAAGAGTGTGATGTTAGCTCAATACAATTTTGCATAAGTTTACTTACTCTACTTATAATTTTGACTTAAGAATTACATTTCATTGTTGGTTTTGACTTTATTTTGTTTGCCTTCTTTTCACTCAGGAATAATGATTGGGTGTTATTACTTATTGTCCCCGTGATGCTAATCGTGTAATATCTAGATCCTCCCGGTGAAGAAGTAGACAGTGGGGGGCATGAATTGAAAAAGGCATTATTTACATGAGTACATTTTTATTTTTATACACCTTAACATATATTATTACATGTCTAATGTGATAATGCAATTTAATGTATTACATTAATGTATAAGTCTATAAAAGAATTCAAAAAGGCTGGAGGAAAGGTGGACAACAAAAAGAAAACAATTATTTGGAATAATGTTTAGGTAGTTTTCTGACAGAAATGCATATTTTTGCCAATTATGCTTACATTTACTCATTAATGATGTGTATGTTGAAATTTTAGTTTGATGTATAAGAAAATGGTTGGGCATGCAGATACTATGTGATGCGACATATGAATATGATTATCAGATATGGGACACTAGACATCAACTGTATAGAAAATGTACTCTCTCTATGTAGTCATGATCATCATAAGTATATAGTTTCATTGGATAATATGAAAATATCAAACTTTTGAATTATATACGTCATTATCTTTGTAGGTGTTTAAAACGAGCTTCTATATGATGGAAAATATAGATGAGATACAAAAGCCTTATGCGAGCACAACGCTATATTTCTTTTTCAACATCTCTATGAAACAAAGTTATTGATCCTTCAAATCTCTATAAGTTGCAAAGAGAAGTGGTTGTTACCCTATGTTAGCTTGAGATGTATTTTCCTCCTTCATTCTTTGATATCATGGTACATATGGTTGTCCATCTGATTAGGGTAGTGAAAATGATGGGACCAATATTGTTGCATTGGATGTATACTTTTGAAAGGTACATGAGTGTTTTTAAAAATTATATTTGAAACCATTATCAACCTGAAGGAATTATTATTGAGGGTTATGTGTACAAGGAGGTAATGGAGTTTTGTAATGACTTTTGAGTTGTAATGAAGCTCCTATAAATGACAAGAATATTTAGGGCTATTTCGACAGAGGGACTTTAGGAGCATGAGTGAAAGTAATTAGTTGTGAGTTGTGGGAACAAGAAAACTTGTATATTTTACAAAACATCAATAAAGTTAGTAGTTATATCACCAAAATATCAATTTCATTAAAAAACTACCCTCAATCCAATTCAATGTGGCTTTCTAGAGAGCATGGCAAGATATATATAAGGTGGTTTGAAGATAAAGTCTTACGTCAACTATCTCAAAAATCAAATAATGTTGTTGAAAATATCAAATGCATTGCCTTTAAACCAAAAATGAATTTTTTGTCCTATGAAGGGCTTGACATAAATTGATTTTCATATTACTCAAAGTGTCAAGATGATAGGAGTGTCATCCAAAATAGTGGGGTCACCCTTCAAGCTTCTTCATTGTATTTTTCTAGTGCATAGGATAAGAGTCCACGTGAAGCTAAAATGTCATATTACGGTGTCATTGAAGACATTTGGGTGTTTGACTACATAGATTTTGGAGTTTGATTCTTTAACTGTAATTTGGTAGATAACTCCAAAGGAGTTGTACTGGATGAATTGGGTTTCACATTAAAGAATTTTGAAAAGATTGGTGAGAAGGGTGAACCATTCATAATGTCATCATAGGTGAAACAAGTATTTTATATCGATGATCCTACAAATAAAAAATGGTTGTTGTTATTCATGATAAAAGGAAGTTCATTGCATATCCTATAGATGAAGAAGAGTACTATGACAAGTATGATGAATCCAGTCCATTTTTAGTTGGCTTGTCAGCACCAAATATTCAAGCTGACATTGACTTATCTAAGCATGGAAATCACACTGAGGGAATTTTAATTGATACAAGATCCAAATACTAGAGGCATGCTTTTATTTTTAAATGTTAGATACGAATTTTACATTCTTTATCACTTATATTTAATTGTTTGACTATCTTTTATGTGACATTATTTCAAATGGTGTCTGGGCATGATTTTGATGATTATGATGATGACTACTGTGAGGATCATCACCCAGACAATGAATCTCGTAAGGATGAGCATCATAAAACTATTGTAAGTTGTATTGTAATATTACATAGATGTGCATTTTACAATATGTATCTGATTGTATTGTTTTATCAAATTCAAAAGTTATATCTTTTTATGAATTATTTGTGATTTTTGTCAATTTTAGCATGAGGATGTGCACCCTAAGGCTCTTGATGAGCTTGATGTGCAACATCGTAAGCGTGAAATAATATGAGGCATCACCATGATGAACAAGTTACTAGAGCAAAGAGGTTACAGACCAAAGTTGATCACTGAGTTTGATAATCAAGGAAATCTTGTTGTGAAGAACCACAGTTCTTTTGTGTCATATCTAGGGATTCTAACTTATAGCAGATCAAATGTAAATGTAGAATCTTGGCATAAAGTTGATCCAAGCAAGAAAGACTACATATAGAAAGAACTATGTGTGAGATATTATCATATTCGTTCTATTTTTAAAGCTATTTATAATATTGTTTTTAAGAATATTCCATTAAGTATACAATGTCTTTTATAGAGAATATTTGAACGAAATGAAAAATGGCATCGTAAAAAGGTGATGCAATGTTGTGGAAGGATACTAAGGAATTACAGGACAACTCTGACAAGAGAATACATATGGAACTCTAAGATGAAGAAGTCAACCACTGAGCAATGGAACTATCTTGAACCAGAGTGGAAGAGATGTTTGTTGCTAAGAGACAAACTGACAAGTTAAAGGTATTAATCCTCTCTCCTCATATTGAATTTGTTGTATTACATACATAACATATGTTTTGGACTAACCAGGCTATAAGAAATTCTCAAAGAGAAAGGCATGCAAAGAATGTGTAAAACCACACGATGGATCCAGTGGCTATGCACATCTTTGCCAAAAGCTATTGCAAACGTCTTCTTGTCAACTACATACTCCTGGGACTCTTGAGTCCTGTACTAGACTCTACTTCACCATGATATAAGGATAGCTGGGAGGCAAACCAAATCTGGAGAAATAACAATCCTTGCAACAATTGAGGCAACTGCAAAAATGGTGAAATTCAACTCTCATAGCAACCAGTATTGATGATTGTTATGTTTTACTTACCAATTACTAATGATGATATATGTTTAGTGAGAGCTCCACAAGAAAAATAAATAAGGCAAGTTCATCCCTAAGGGTACAAGAGATGAATTGATAGTTGCTCTAGGTAACCCAGAGCATCCTGGGCATGTTTGGGCAGATGGTGTTGGAATCAGTATAAGAGCCTACTTTGGGCCATCAGAGCATAAGCACAAAGGGGGGACTCTCAGAAAAGGTACAATAGATGATTGAAAAGGGTGCATAGGAAGCAATGAGAAAGTATCAATCTTCTCAGGTAGTACCTATAGTGCCTCACTCTTCATACGAGGTGGACCCTCCTAAGAGAGAGGTGTTCGGGAGTAATCTTGTTGACCCACCACCTAGCATTACCATTGTAAGTATTTTTATGACATAGTAGTCTTTTAGAATGATTTGTTTATATTTATATATATATATATAACACTCTATGCAAATTTGTAGTGGTTGAGTCATCATAAATTACAGCAATATGTTGTTGCACTGGGTGAGTTTTACCCACACCTTGAAGGTGACATGATTCATGGTGTATGGTTGCCCGCCGATGCAGTTCGTGTGATGCTAAGGCTTCTTTATAATGCTTGGAAGCAGACTACATTGTTATATGACCACCCCAAGCATGAAACATAGGTGAAGTGGAAGGCAGCATGATCGTGTGGCCCAAAGCAGGAGTTGTCTATACTAATGTATGTTTTTATATATATATATAAATATATATATATATAGTACACAATGCCTAAGAAACCCCTTACAGCTCATCCTCCACCACCTCCTCAATTACATGGCTAGATTAAAAGGACCTATTTGACTCACTAGGTCCTCAGTGTAGGGGTATGACAATATAGATAGACGAACATGAAGAAGAGTCTCCTATGATGGTCCATATTAAGGAGGACATTGTAGGTCAACCTTATAATAATTGTATATTTTTTCAAGATGTTTACTTATGCTTGGTTGAATACATCTGTGATAGAACTTTGGATATGGTGAGATATTAAATAGACAAATGCGTCATTATATAGATGTTGATCTGTTTTCTTATATATTAATGCATACATGATATATGTTTTGCACCCACTTACATAGGGTCTGTACAGAGTTTACACTGCCCCATGTGCCATTTCTAGTTTCATCATTGATTTGTCATGTAATTAAAGAACATGCATCTATCTTCCAATATTGTGGCACCACATTTAAATATTTTAATAAAAAGAAAAGAGTGTGATGTTATCTCTGTACAATTTTGCAGAAGTTTACTTACTCTACTTATAATTTTGACTTAAGAATTACATTTCATTGTTGATTTTGAATTTTATTTTGTTTTCCTTCTTTTCACTCAGGAATAATGATTGGGTGTTATTAGTTATTGTCCCCGTGATACTAACTGTGTATTATCTAGATCCTTTGAGTGAAGAAGTAGATAGTGGGGGGCATGAATTAAAAAAGGCATTATTTACATGAGTAAATTTTTATTTTTATACCCCTTAACATATATTATTACATGTCTAATGTGCTAATGCAATTTAATGTGTTACATTAATGTATAAGGCTATAAAAGAATTCAAAAAGGCTGGAGGAAAGGTGGACAACAAAAAGAAAGCAATTATTTGAATAATGTTTAGGTAGTTTTCTGATAGAAATGCATATTTTTGCCAACTATGCTTACATTTACTTATTAATGATTTGTATGTTGAAATTTTAGTTTGATGTATAAGAAAATGGTTGGGCATGCAGATACTATGTGATGCGACATATGAATATGATTATCAGATATGGGACACTAGACATCAACTTCATAGAAAATGTACTCTCTCTATGCAGTCGTGATCATCATAAGTATATAGTTTCATTGGATAATATGAAAATATCAAACTTTTGAATTATATACGTCATTATCTTTGTAGGTGTTTAAAATGAGCTTCTATATGATGGAAAATATAGATGAGATACAAAAGCCTTATACGACTAAACAACTAGATGAGATACAAGAACAATAGGCAGAATCCTGCACTAAGGATGGACTTTGAATTTGATTGGGATTAAAGAATGACTTTTCTAAAATTTGATGTCATTATTTCTAAATACATGTGGTTCTTATGACTTCTTTCAACTTTTAATTTGATGCGGGTAAATGACTGGTGCATATGTATGAATATAAGATGTGTGTGAATGTGAATATGAATGAAATAATGAGAATTGTGTTTGTTCATGTCATGAGAATGGAGTTAGTTCATATGTTAATGAAGTATCATATGTGTTAATGAACTGTCATGTGTGTGAATGAATGTTGAAATGAATGAATAAAATTATATTTGAACATGTGATGAGAATAGAATTAGAGAATGGATATTGAATGTGGGTGGATTGTGTTTGTTATTGTACGTTTTGCGGGTTGTTTGGTTGGATGTTGTTAATCTGAATTCATAGATGTTGTTAACCTACAGTTCAGAACTAGAGTTTTAAAATGCAAGTTATGCATCCTACTGACTAGCCAAATAGTAGGTCTGCAAACCTCCTATTTAAAAAACAAAAGTTAGTCATCGATTGTTAAAAAAAACTGATAGCTAAGGTCTTTGGCATCAGTTTAGTGCACAAAATAGACATTATAGGACTAAACTAGAATGGTCGTTCCAGACAACATGATTGTTCTGTGCCGCACGGTCTTAGTCATCAGTTTATGTGAAGCAATTGTCACGAAAAATCTTGATCGTCAGTTTAAGTGGAGAAACCTATGACTATGAAGCAGAATAGGTGTAGGTTCCTTTTGCAACCTGATGACAAAGAGACCTTTTCTATTTACAAATGTAACTTGGTATGGACAAACGACGTTGGTGCCTTTTCCACAATCTATGAATATGAAACTTGACGTGTCAGTTTGTTTTATCATAGTAACTGAGGATGAATATCTTGGTCATCAATTTTTGTGTCCCCTTAGAACTGACGTCATAGGCCTCTAACTCTAGTGTCACCCACTTAGGTTTTGCTTTTTAACCGACATTATAGGTATGTTTTAACTGAGGCTATTGGTAGTTTTTGTACTAGTGTTGGCTCTAAGTGCAAGTGAGAGTCCATTGGTATGTATGCCTAGAGAGTTGGTCAAATGATGATTGTGATGGCATAACTTGTAAATGATTTGATTAATAATAAAGGAAATTTTGTCTATATTGTTCAATTATGAGATGATGATATCACATGTTAGATATATAAAGAA
Source organism: Alisma plantago-aquatica (assembly GCA_963693085.1). NCBI lineage: Eukaryota > Viridiplantae > Streptophyta > Magnoliopsida > Alismatales > Alismataceae > Alisma > Alisma plantago-aquatica. The sequence goes on from OY856409.1 coordinate 1,436,432,056, forward strand.
TAATACCATGATAACCTAGAATTTCACACTTTGAAAATGACTTATAATTTTGGCCTCTTGTTTTTTCTTATGAGAGGTTTCATGTTTGAATGTGTTTTGATGTGTTGTTAGTGCATCTAGTATGCACATATCACGTTGGTGATACTCAAATTGACAATAATAAACTTACATGTATGTCACACATCCTCACGTCTCCCTTTAACTTTGATCATACCCTTGTGAATTTTTATATCCTATTATTAAACTCATCTTGTAAAACTCCCTCCCTCATTTCCTATGCACTTTGTTTCATCCAATATAGAGCTTGTATGAGGGAGCTATGTATATTTGGAATTTTGACATTTAAACCCTAAGTTATAATCCATTTTCACCCTGGTTTTGACTATGGTTTGGTTGTTGGGGGACTAAAATGGCAGGCACACAGTCCACGATCTCTTCTCCTTCTGGTCTGGCTACTCTTACATCTGCGACTCGTTGTGCACCATGAGATTGATGTCCCACAGATCAAAGAAGGATCCAACGGCATCCCGGTCTCACCCACCTTGCGTCAGCTGTAGTAGCAAAGTTGCTTCTACATCTCACCCTCCTCCCTTTTTGGCCCCCCCACACTCTCTCCTCTGCCTCAACTGGCTTTTGCTCATCCGACCTTCACCCAACACCAATGGGCACGAAGGGGCAACTAAGGCGGTAGACAAAGTGATACATCATCTTCCTTTTTCCTCTTTAATGGATGTCAACAATTCCCAACCCTAATCCCCTCCTCACACAACCTATGGGCCTATATAGGTCATATCACTCTTCCTTCTCATCCTCTTTCTTTTCTCTTCTATGCTTTGATGTTGTCATCGCCTCCAGCGCCCTCCATAAACTCGTCTCCCCTGCTCCATGTGATAGGATCTTTGGGGAGAGGTAGGAGACAACCCCTTCATTGTTCTACGGGTCATGAAGGTTACAGATCTCCCGCCCCCATTATGCTCTCTCTCTCATGTGCCTGGGTCTTGAATTGTCCCTCTCCCCCTTATTATCCTCATGTCATTTCCTTTCTCTCTCCATGCCACGTTGGCGCTGCTCGACGAGTGCCAACACGCCACATACACTCGAGCCCACACTCACCTCTCGCTCATCCTCACCATTGTCATCCCTGAATGCTCATCCTCACCCTCAACCACAAATACATGATCATCAAAGACTCATAGCCTCCAGTAACTATCCACAGACGCTGATTACAACATGTCATGCGCCAAGCAGGGCCCACACAATTGGCCTCGCTACGACGCACTACAACGTCACCCCATCCCACTTCCAGCCACTGAAAGACACTTTTGGTCACCCAAAGCCACCATGAGTCACCAGCAGATGTTGTCCATCACCCTCTCGGCCAGCATACCCATGATCTCAGTGCATTCAAGGTGAATCACCTCTAAAATGCCAATTATGAGTGGAGACATCCAATCCCCATATCTCTTAGCCTCCATGCCCAAACCTAATGATTCTCATTTCGACTAGGAAAATACCACCTTCCTAATGATTCTAGTGTCTATTTTTTATTTGTAATGTATCATCTATATTTTATTAAAGACGTTTTTTTATGGTCTTATGATTAGTAACCAACCCCAAAAATGATCTATATGTATCATTAAGTCTCTATAGTTTTTGAAATCCCCTAAATTAGTAAATTTAGTTCTATCCTTTTATCATTTAGGTCTTGGACCCTTTTAATGAACCAAAATGTTTACTTTGACCTAAATGCTCGTTCTTAACCAAAAAGGTGACTTCTTAAGTGTTTGGATGCTATAACTTGATCAAGACTTGGATCTGATCTTTAATTGATGTCATATAATCTTGCAATCTTGAAATTAGTGATTTTTGTTATACATTGTGAAATAATGGCCTATGACCTCATGCTAGTAGACCACTTTTACTCATGACAACCCAAGTACCTATTATGTGTATTAAATTGACCAAGTAGACCTAGTTTTCTTCCATATTATGAAATGTGAATATTATGCTAATATCATGTGCTATCTTGTCCAAATCAGTAAGCTCATCATCCTTGCAATGCTAAATACTAGTTTGAGCAATCTTTTTATCTTCTATGATCATAAGACTTGGACATATGATGCTAGTGCTTGAAATGGATCTTATATGACTAAATGTGATCTTGCATGATTAGACTTTGATGACTAATACTCATTCTTCCTAATTTCCAAATCAGAGTTTACCTCTATCTTGTAGCATGCATAATGTGGATGGTTTTCCTATACCTAGGCCTTAATGTTGATACCTATGTTATGATGAGTCGATGCATGCATGTTTGGAACTTTGGAAATGATACTTGATCTAATAGAAACCTAGATCTAAGGGAACATCCAAATGAATCATATGATGTTTATATTATCAAAATTCGTTTGATCTAAGATCACATGTTATATCCTTTGCATCTTAGGTCCCCTCCGCCTGGACCATCTCTAGAGATCTTCCCATAATTTGCTCACTACTCATAAGGTACGCTTAATATCTTGACCCTATTATGATATTGGCTTGTTTGCATTTGTGCTCTTATGAATGCTTGGCTAGACAATCATGTGTTAGATACATTGTTCTCTACTAGTACTACTTTCATATTGACTATAGTTTATTGATAAAACTTAAACATAACATACAAAAAACCATTATATAACCTTGTGTACCTAATTGAATTATTAGGGTAAGGGCACAAGGAACAAATGGAATAGGTATAGCTCATTGACTTTAGTTTTGAGGTCCCTCATGTAGAAATATGAAGCACAATTGCCCCTCATAAATCCTTCCTTAAGAAGTGGTCATAGGCCTATGTTGATATAATGGATAAAGAAACCTTAAACATATTTTATAGAGAAGGATGTCACTATATCTTATGATGTTTCTACAAATCAACCTTTATATTACTTTTAAACTGTGGTTACATGTTTTTCATAGCGTACTCAATGCACTCCCATTGATATATTTTGTTTATGAAATTTGTAGTTAAGCTATAAAATGAATCACCAATGTGTATGCTTTAATAGAAATGTGTACATATCTCTTATCTCCATCTTTAGTATCTTTTTATCTCTTTAGTTTTTTATTTCCTTTTCATATCTCTTTAGTTAGTTATTTCCTTCTCATATGTTTAGTATCTTGTTATCTCCATGCATGTTTAGTATCTTGTTATCTCTTTGTTGTCGAGGACCTGAACAATTAACTTATATGTATGATAAGAGTAATTACATTCTTGATCATGTCCCTAATTAGATATTGTTGTTTCATATATAGACAAAAAATGATACATAAGACTAGAATGTGTGTATGTTGATGACATAACGTCATTAGTCATATGATATGTGATATCAAATTAAACACATAGGTACTTGTTAAAGAACCAAGTGTATTAGATTGACCCGCCCTAAGACGTGATACATGAATAACGATCATAATCACATCTCAATGTGATACAGGTGATTGTCATTCTTAGACCTAAAGTCACTACACCCATCAGAAGTTGTTCAATGTATTTTAACATCATCCAACGTGACCTTGAATAAGGGTTGCCACAAACGTGATGCTTGGATACAGTATGACACATGAGGATTGATTGTGAGTGATGTAGATTAAATTTGTCCCTCCTATTAGAGTTGATATCTTGGCCACTTGCTAAGTGAGACTGATAAATTGTATGGCCATACTCATGTGATTCAATATATGATATTGAGTTCATATGCATTTCTACAGTCTATCTAGTTCAAGGAGCATTGATTTAATGATTAAGAGTATGAAATTTCCATGCCTCGAGTTCAATCTGGATATCTGAGACAAAAGAATCATACAATCATAGTAACATTGATCACATATCTAGGTTAAGTTGTTCTCCAACTTTTAAATTACTTGGATAGCAATGGTGTGTTTCTACATACTGCTAATTGTTTGTGATGTCATAAATTTATTATGAAAGTTCACTGACAGCATAACTTTAAACCTATAGGGTCGCACACATAGGATATTTGGAATATGAGTTTACTAATAAATAAGGTTTGACTTGGTTACTAAAGTGTTTATGTAATCAATTCAAACAACATTGGTTGAAAATTGGCTGATTAGGAATGTGAATCTACCAACTCAGGTGTTGAGTTGATCGACTAAAGTGCAGAGTTGAGTGATTGAAAAGTCCAGTTGACTGACTGGATGTTTAGTAAGACTAGATCAAGGATTGATATTGACATCATGTTATGCATTAATCATTGCATTGAAAGAAAATATTTTTGTGAATAGGAAAGCATTCCAAATTCCTAACTAGATGTTCATGTTGACAAAATGGGGTGTGAATCGATCGACTCAAGTGTTGAGTCAATGGACTCGTGATTCTTTACATCTAAAAATTCATGAAAAATTGTCTCTTCGACTCCCAGTTGATTTGGAAACCCTGACCCCGACCCTCCTATAAATAGAGGGGTATTCAAGACTTTCAGAAGACACAACTAACACTGACAAATATTGTCCTCTCATAGTTGTGATAATGTGAGAGTCTCAGGAAGTCTTACCTATAAAAGGGAGAGACAACAAGGGATAACAAGTCAACGTCGGCACATTGACATTGAAGGAAAAAACTCCTTCCTATTGACTCTAGAAAGCATGACATGGAGTTCTCAATGGTCAGTGTTGACTACGATAGAGGCATGGAAGTTGTTGCCAACACACTAGGAGGACTATGTCAGTTGTTGTCTGTGGTTTCACACCAGGAGACTACCTTATCTATCGTCCAAGTGTTGTCAATTCTAGAAGCACCATTCTATAAGGATTGTCATTGGACTTACTCCAAGTCTAGGTTTATACCTTGTAAACTCTCTTCCCAAATACATATTTTTTATGTGATATGCTTTTTTGGGTTATAGGTAGAAATTTTTTGTTTCCACTACCTTATCTTCAGCCTCATCATCATTATCATCCTATGTTTCAAAATCTTCCTCTTTTTTCCTCCTTAGTTTCATCATCCTCACCAAACTCATTTGATTTCATCAAGTGAAACTTCAATAGGAACTTTTTTCTCTTTCATTATAATATTTTCATCATCTTTGCATGTGGTACTTTAGCCTTAGAGAGTTTTGTAGCTTTTCTTTTATGAGTGTAGATAATTTTTCCTTTTCCCTTGTCATCAACCTTGGGCTGAGATGCAGGTACACCTATAGTTGCTCCCCTCTAAGACCTAACAACTTATTCAGATGCTCCCATAGGATCGCCTATAAGTCTCCAAGTGAGACCATCATGATCTGGCACTATAGTGTTATCAGGAATCCATGTCATCCGTTCACTGTTCCACCTCTCTCACCATCACCAAATTCTGACGATGATGGATCTATGGCCAGGGCAAACTACATGATATGTTCCACTATAATTAATTAGTATATTTTAAGTGAGTTGTTGAGGCAACCATGTTATACAACATCGAGTTACATTATCACTGTCACTATCATGGGATCTCAATCCCTCCTCACAGATTGCTACTTCCTCTCAAGGCATCAACATCCTGCATCAACATCCTGAGATAGCAATCCCTTATCTCACCATCAGAGGATAACACCTCAACTAGGCACTCAACCTTTATCAGGTCCTCAGACCTATCTCATCATACTGGTGATGCATGTTATCTCATCTACAAGGATTATTATCATTTAGTGTTATTCAAAGCACATATACCTCATAGCTCTTACCTGGATTTGAATCCATGTAATATACCTACATGGTTAGTATACATATCAAGAGAGATAACTTATCACTGAACATAGATCTTTATGTTTATCATGCTATCATGTTTGGAACAACATCCATGATTATATGAAGCATAAGTTGTATCAATCATATTATTGTTATATAACCATGAGCATACACTATGCCCTATTCTTGTGAACATAACCATGTATCTTATCATCTTATGTAGAAGCATCTTAGATTCCCAACATACCCTGGTTCACAACCTACCATCATATCCCATTACTAACATAGATGCGGGTTCAAGGTGATTAATCCATTTATTAGGATTTCCGGGTTAAACATAACCTTCACCAATGATTGCAACTTCCCTCACTATAAGTGTGGCGGGAAGTGCCTCCCTCACCAAAAGAATAGGGGGCAAGATCTTATCCCTCATTATAGCCTATCGACTAGGGTTTTCAAACCCTAAAGCACTTATGTCACCATATCGACCATCAACACTTCACCCTATGGTGCACTAGAGAGCAACCAACACTAAGTTGTGTCGTGCAACTTGAACGAGAGGTGTGTATCATGCACAAGTAGCTAGGGTATCAAAACTTATCCTATCGACCAAGAACCCTATCGTTTACGAGGGTTAGGGTTTCTATCAGCCAACCCTATCAACAAGGATCATATCAACCAGGATCATGGTGCCCAAGACACCCTATCGCCCAACCATCAAACCATGATGTCCAAGGGACCTCATGTCGGCCAAGGCACTCTATCACCCAAAGAATCATGTCGTCCATAGGCAAGGTGGCCACTAAGGCATCATATCGGCTAACTCAACTTAGGGTGTGTCGTGCAAACACAAACCCCATGCCCAACACAAGGTTTACCCATCTTACTCATATCATTCAAGGAAGAGGCTAGGGTGTCACCCACCTATAACAAACAATACTAAGGCACCACAAGAAGGCCTATCATCCAACTAGGTCAAGCACCTTATATCAGCCACCACTAAGGCACCTATTTGGGTTTCACAATACAAACACCATATCGGGAAACTCAAGACCAAACCATGTCACCCAAAATAGAGATAACTTACCAGCCACCATGTCTACCAAGGGGACATCCAAAGAAAGGGATCATCTCGGACAAAGCATATCGTCCAAGGATACTAACAAGGTGAAAGGGGTCATATCGGGCACAAAGCCAACAGGGCTCAATTGAATATATCGGCCAAGCTAAAACCCACAAGAGGGTGTATCGTGCAAGGGCAAAAGAACCTCACCAAGATGGTCATATTCAACCTCAAACTCTTTAGCAACAAACCCTAATTGATCAAGATAGTTGGTTCACCTCTCAACAACCAAGTGAGAGGGGTTTTGCACAACCTCCACCACAAATCGGGCAACATGATGGATCATCTCCAACTTAGGTCATCACTCATCCAAAGGCTCACCTCTTCAATCCATGGTGAGAGGAGGGTGTTTCCCAAGCAACTAGAGCATACACTCACCTCTCAACAACTAAGGAAGAGAGGGGTTTTGTGTACACCACTAGAGCTCAAACTCACTTCTCAAAACCAAGGAGAGAAAGGGGTATTGCCCCAAAGGAAACCCTAATCTAAGGGTTCAACCAACTAGGTCCAAAGGTACACAATAAACAACAACATCATCAACAACATGATCACTATATCCACAAGATTAAAGGTGCATGCTAGAGCAAGAAACATATCTAACAACATGCATGGCCGATCATGATCATATATGAACATGCAACATAAAATAAGGTAGTATAGTTAGGGTTAGAAGTTATGTAACCCGCCTTAAGCAAGATCCTCAAGATCCAAAGCTCCAGTCTTTAAGCTCCTATCTCCAAGGCACACCACCTTCAGCCACCCCAAGGAAAGGAACAAAACTCATAACCACCATGGATGAAGAGCAAGCAAGAAGGAGAAGGAGATGCTAAGGGGAGAGGGAAGATGCTTACCAAGGAAGCAAGACTCACCTCTGGTTCAGACACCAAGCTAGAGGAAGAAGAAGAGAAATCCTTCAAAGGGGTTGGCCACCAAGAAAACTAAGGGAAGGTGTATCGTGCACCAAGGAAGAGGGAGGAAACAAAGAACTAAATGGATACTAAGCAAGTGAAAGGGAAGTTATATATAGAAGAGGATGAAGGGGGAACCAAGGCAAGGTGTCGTCCCACTTAGGGACACTTTCCCAACATCTTGCCAACTTGAAAACCACATGTGCATGTCATGCCACCCACTATCAAAGGATAGCCACTTGTCCAAGGTATGGTGGCACAACCAAAGCTAGGTCACATGGGTGACACACCCATACTGGACGATACACTCCTGGGTGATACATCTCATGGCCGATACATCCTATTGGGCGATACACTCATGCCCGAAACAAGCCATGGCCGACACATACTAGGCCGACACAAGCACGCAAACACTCCCTTGCCCGATACAAGGCCCATCAAGGCAAGGCAAAGCTCGAACAAGTCAAAACAAGGCTCAACAAAGCCAAAGGCTACTCAAGCAACAAGCCCAACCCATCCTCTCAACTCTAGAGGATGCAAGGAGAGAGAGAAACATCTCTTAAGGTGACAAACTTGCTCATCAACCCTAAAACTAGGGTTATTTGCAGGTAGCACCTCCAACTCTCAACAAAGCACAAACAAACCCTAACCACCACTTGAGGTGATTAGCAAGAAACTAAACACCAGGGTTAGGCAAAGCAAACAAGATAAGCCCAAAATTGAGGTCAGGGTCCTTACAAGCCATAAACCTCTACAAAGGGATTTCGTCCCCAAAATTTGAAGTGAAAAGTGAGGGATACTTCCTCCTCATCTTTTCCTCAAGCTCCCATGTGGCTTCCTCAACACCATGATGATGCCAAAGAACTTTCCCAAGAACTAGGTCTTTCCTTTTTAACTTCTTTACTCTTCTATCAAGGATTGTCACTGGACCTTCCTCATAGGTCACATCTTCATCGAGCTCAACCTCAACTGGTTCTATCACTGTCCTTGTGTCTGGATGACTTTTCTTCAGTATGTTGACATGGAACACCAGATGTAACTTGTGCAACTCTGGCGGTAGCTCTAACTTATAAGCCACCTTGCCAACACGTGCTATTACTGGGTAGGACCCCATATACTTGGGTGTTGGTTTTCCTTTCCATCCAAACCTCAACATGCCTTTCAATGGTGAGACTTTAAGGTGCACCTTATCTCCCTCCAAGAACTCTAAAGATCGTCGACGATTATCTGCGTACGACTTCTGTCTGTCCTGTGCCATTTTCAACTTTTGTTGTATCACTCTGATCTTCTCTATTGTTTGCTGCACTAACTCAGGACCCAAAAGCTGATACTCACCAGACTCATACCAACATAGAGAAGATCTGCACTTCCTGCTATATAGAGCCTCATAAGGAGCCATGTCGATGCTCCGCTGGTAACTATTGTTGTAGGCGAACTTTATCAAACTGAGATGTACATCCCAACTGCCTATGACCTGGAAAACACAAGCTCGGAGAAGATCCTCTAAAGTTTGAATAGTCCTTTCAGGATGCGCATATGTCTGTGGGTGGAAAGTAGTACTGAACCTCAACTGCATTCCCAATTCTTTGTGTAGTTGTTCCCAAAAATGACTCATGAATTGAGGACCTCTATCAGAAACTATCATTGTTGGTACACCATGAAAATGCACTATCTCGTCTACATATATCTGAGCAAGCTTCTCTACTGTATACGTTGTCTTCACAGGTATGAAATGAGCAGACTTTGTCAATCTATCAACTATCACCCAAATGGAATCATGATTCCTAGTTGTCCTTGGCAGACCAACTACGAAATCCATGGTTATATGATCCCATTTCCACTGTGGTATTGGCATGGGTTGTAACATACCTGTTGGCTTCTGATACTCAGCCTTAACTTATTGTCATACTGCACAGCTAGCCACAAACTCGGCTACATCCTTCTTTATAGTAGGCCACCAATACAAGTCCTTTAGGTTATGATACATCTTGGTAACTCCTGGATGCATAGCATACATTGATGTGTGTGCTTCCTCGAGCACTAGATTTCTCAGATTATCAACATCAGGGACAACCATCCTATCACGATAACAAACCAGTCCATCCTCGAACTCATGGAACCCATCACACTTCTCACTACCAAACTCTATTCTGATCGACTGAACTGAAGCATATGTCTATTGTGCATCCTTGATCTGCTGCCTCAATGCGGGCTTTACTTGCATTTGTGCCAACAATCCTTCCAACAAGGAGACATCCATCTGTACATTCATCTACCGCAAAGAGACCAGCATATCCCGCCTATGGCATACCAAGGAACTCAACTGTGCCTTCTTCATAGAGTGAGAAGAAGGAGACTTTCTGCTAAGTGCATCAACTACCACGTTCGCCTTACCAGGATGATACTCAATGGTGCAATCATAATCATTGATCAGCTCCATCCAGCAAAGTTGTCACATGTTCATCTCACTATGCAAGAAGATGTACTTCAAGTTCTTATGATCTGTAAAGATCTGACACACTTCCCCATAAAGATAGTGTCTCCAAATCTTTAATGCATGGACCACCGCTTCCATCTTTAAATCATGTGTCAGATAATTCTCCTCATGTTTCTTAAGCTGTTGCGAAGCAAAAGAAACCACATGATCCTCCTACATCAGCACACATCCTAGGCCTTTCTTGGAAGCATCGTAGAAAACCACATAGCCTTTCCCAGGCTCTAGCAGCACCAACATCAGAGCACTAGTCAGCTTCTCCTTCAAGATTTGGAAAGCTTGCTGACAACGATCATCCCAAACAAAGAGTACATCCTTCCTGGTCAATTTTATCAACGGTAGGGCGATCACACTGAAATTTCTTATAAACATCTGGTAGTATCCTGTTAAACCCAGAAAACTATGAACTTATGTTGGCGTCTTTGGTTGCTCCCAATTTGCAAATAACTCCACCTTCTTTGGGTTTACTCTGACTCCTCTTAAAGATATCACATGGCCCAAGAAAGTCACTTCTTTCAACCAGAACTCGCACTTACTAAACTTGGCATACAACTGATGTTGGCAAAGAAGAGTCAAAGCTTGTCGAAGATGTTGTTGATGCTCTTGACTGTCCCAACTATAGATCAAGATGTCATCTATAAAAACTACAACAAACTGATCTAGAATTGGACGGAACACTCTATTCATCAAATCCATGAAAGCAGTAGGTGCATTGGTGAGCCCGAACGGCATAACCACGAACTCAAAGTGACCATACCTCATCCTAAAAGCTAACTTTGGTATGTCCTCCTCCTTAATCCTCAACTGATGATATCCAAATCATAGGTCGATCTTTGAGAACACTATAGTGCCACACAACTAATCAAATAGAGCATCTATCCTTGACAACAGGTACTTGTTCTTGATTGTAACTTTGTTCAACTGTCGGTAATCTATTCACAAACGCATCGATCCATCCTTCTTCTTTACGAACAGGACCAGAGCACCCCACAACGATGTGCTCGGCCTGATGAAACCTTTATCCAACAACTCATGTAACTTCTTCTTCAGTTCTTCCATCTTATCTAGAGCCATCATGTACGGTGTCTGGGCAACTGGTTGTGTTCCAGGCACCAGATTGATCTCAAAGTCAATTTCTCGAGGTGGGGGGACACCGGGAAACTCATTGGGAAACACCTCCATAAACTCTAGGACAACAGGCACCTCCTCAAGACTAGGACATTTTTCCTTGGTAATTACAACATGAGCTAGGAACGCCTACCACCATCGTTGATACTAAACACGTCGTTGATACTAAACACGTCGTTGATACTAAACGCGTTGGTACTAAACACGCAAAAACTTTTCTGCCACCATCGTTGATACTAAACACGTCGGAAGAATCTTCCTATCTCCTTGGAAGATCCACTTCTTACCACCGTCAAACACTGCCTGCTTGGAACCACAGCCCATCACAACCTTATACTTCTCTAAGGTATCCATCAGAAGGATCACATCAAATCCATGCATCTCAAGTGGTATAAGATCCACTTGTATACTGTGTCCTAAAAAAGATAAAACACAAGATGGGCACTCCTCTCAAAGCATCTAGGAACCATCAAGAGGGGTTTCTAGCAATAGGCTATCTTTCTTACAACTAACAAGTAAAAGACAGTTTTCAAGAATAGTTCATGCGATAAAAGAGTGTGTAGCACTCGGGTCAACCAGAACATATATAAAACAAGAAGAAGACAAATCAGAATGAAATAACTCCATCTGACCTGCCACCACTCGTGGGTTGACTATTTCCTTCGGTTGACTCATAGCATAGAATCGAGTTGTTGCTTATTATCGTCCATGTCCTCTACTTCCTTGAGTAGACGATCCCTCTTGTGACGCTTGACCGCGTCCTCGCCCTCTGCTACTACTGGGCTATTGTCTATCTGACCCTTGTTGATTCTGCCTCAGTTGTTGTGTCACTTCAACATCTCTCTTTGGGCAATTTGACCTCAAGTGCCCAATCTGTCCATAGTGGTAACATGACCTGCCTTCTATTTGTGGCCTAGATGGCCCTGTCACTATTATCGAAGTTGTACTATGAGATTTGGATGGCGAAAATCCATGCCCTCTTCCCTTCCTCGGAGACCACAGAGATGGTGCACGAGAACTCTACATAGAGGAAGGTGTCAAATACCTTGGCTTCTTGAAGCCATCAAACCTCTGTCTTTGAAACTGAGAAGGCCTTTTCCTAGTCATGGACTCCCTTTTCTCCCTGACAGACTGTTCAATCCTGCGGATGGAATCTACAAATGTGGAAAACCGCTCCCGATTTTCCAAGGCAGCAGCATGTGTTGACAGCTCAGCACTCAGACCCTTCTCAAACCATCTGATCCACTCATCATCTGTCGTCGCCATGTGAGGACAAAACCTTAGCAAGTCCATGAACTTGGCTTCATACTCAGTGACACTCATCTGTCCTTGGCGCATATGCTTGAACTGGTTGATCTTCTCATCCAGATACATCTTTGGGAAGTATCGGTTGACGAACTCCCATCGGAAAACCTCCCAACAGATCACCTCACCAGGTCACTTCTCCTCCTTGATGGCCCACCAGTGGCTAGCACTACCTTTTAGAAGGTAGATAGTGTGCTTTACTTTGTCTGCTTTGGGGATATCGAGGATCCAAAAGGCCTTCTAAAGACCTGTCAGCCACAGATCTGCATCCGTCGGATCATCCGTTCCAGCGTAATCTGAAGCTCAAACTCGGTGAACTTGCTCAAAGGTCTTCCTAATGCCTGATGATTCACCATGGGGAGCATGTGCTCTTGGTGGAGACATTGGCACTCTTTCAACCATGTGATTCATCATAGCCATCAACTACCCCATTAGGTGTTGATAGGTTGGGCTTTCAAGAATGGTTGGGTCAAGTTGGGGGACCTCAGGCACCCAATCTTCATGTGCCTGCACTCTTTCTCCATCAACTGATGCATCATTGCTGCTCTCGGCAGCATGTTCTTCATGGTTTCTAGACATCTTTAAGCTTTATCTTCCGTTGAGGGTAGAAGGTTATTGTAAGAAAATCTAGAAAACTCATAAGAACAAACACAACCTAGTCCTATATCCCCGTAGACTCAATGAACCTAGAGCTCTGATACCAAGCTTATTGTGACATCCCTCTATCACACAGACAATGAAATGCCATGCGAAAATGTGTGGAACTACCAAAAACCACATATTATAAAAAACACAGGTTAATTAAAACCAATTGTGGAAAGCATATGAAAGAGAACTATTACATCTGATTTCTTCTCCTGTAAGGAAACATGTTATATAAACATACACAAGCCTTGATATAAGTTCATATCTTATAGGTATTTGTTGTCCTATCAACACAAGAGTTCACCACCTGTTTATACATATATTATAGGCCACGTTAGGCCAACAACAGGATATACAAAATTACAACAGCTAGTCATCGTGAAACATCATCGAAACACCTCTGAGGAACTAAGAGTACAGGGATGACTCTAGGACTCTACTACAAAACCACCAAAACAGTAGCATGTCCATCTCTTGCCTTCTAATGCGCTTCCTCTTTCTGCTCGGTCGCAACCTCGAGACCACCACCATGTCTAGCGCGATCACCTAAAAAGGTTGTAAACTAGCGGGGTGAGACACACAGTCCCAGCGAGAAACATAACTCCCCACCAAAACTATAAAACCTCAGAAGGTTTAAAGTAGATAAAGCAGATAGTTGGTAAAGACATATAATAAGAGAATCATACTGACCAAGACTATTATTACCATCAATCTTACCAAGATATTCATCAGGCCTATATCTAGATTTCCTTTATGGAACATGATTGACAAGATAAGCTTTATGAGAACTTATCACAAGATATCAAGATCGTACAAGTAAATGTAAGAGATAACTGGATCATCTACATAAGCAAGGCCTCAACCAATGTTCTGTGTTTTTCTCTAAGTAGTATATACTATTCGGCTGGATTACGTTTTATTATGCCTTGAGGAAGTGAGATGTCCCTGCTCAAATCCAACCTTCGGCTGCGAAACCCAAAACTGGTGCCATACAAGGTCAATGGGAGAGTCGGACTCCATGACCTCACCTCCTCGTGGTCAGTGCACAAAAACCAAAGCAGGACCGCAATATCATGCTTAAATGGCCTCAGCATCAGGGTCAGCTCTGCAAGCTACCCATATCTCTAGCTCACCTTGAAATAGGTGCTAGTATAATTTTGAGCCATGGGCCTGATCACCGTTCTCTTGAGCCATTTATGCATTCATGCTCTAACTCATTGAGTCATGGGCATGTTCACCATGCTCTTTACCATACGGAGTCTACAACTGTAGTTGTACTCTAATCCTCCTATTTTTGTCTAGGAGAGACCCCACATATTCAACAATATGCACTCCAGGTAATCCCGCAGGATCACCAAACTTTGACGATGATGGATCTATGGCCAGGGCAAACTACATGATATGTTCCACTATAATTAATTAGTATATTTTAAGTGAGTTGTTGAGACAACCAAGTTATACATCATCGAGTTACATTATCACTGTCACTATCATGGGATCTCAATCCCTCCTCATAGATTGCTACTGCCTCTCAAGGCATCAACATCCTACATTAACATCCTCGGATAGAAATCCCTTATCTCATCATCAGAGGATAACACCTCAACTAGGCACTCAGCCTTTATCAGGTCCTCAGACCTATCTCATCATATCGGTGATGCATGTTATCTCATCAACAAGGATTATTATCATTTAGTGTTATTCAAAGCTCATATACCTCAGAGCTCTTACTTGGCTATGAATCCATTTAATATACATGCATGGTTAATATACATATCAAAAGAGATAACTTAAATCACTAAACATAGATCTTTATGATTATCATGCTATCATGTTTGGAACAACATCCATGATTATATGAAGCATAAGTTGTATCAATCATATTATTGTTATCAAACCATGAGCATACACTATGCCCTATTCTTGTGAACATAACCATGTATCTTATCATCTTATGTAGCACCATCTTAGATTCCCAACATAACCCAGTTCACAACCTACCATCATATCCCATTACTAACATAGATGCGGGTTCAAGGTGATTAATCTATTTATTAGGATTTTCAGGTTAAACATAACCTTCACCCAAGATTCCAACTTCCCTCACTATAAGTGTGGCAGGTAGTGCCACCCTCACCAAAAGAATAGAGGGAAATATCTTATCCCTCATTATAGCCTATCGGCTAGGGTTTTCAAACCCTAAAGCACTTATGTCACCATATCGGCCATCAACACTTCACCCTATCGTGCATTAGAGAGAAACAAACATTGAGTTGTGTCGTGTAGCTTGAACTAGAGGTGTGTGCCGTGCACAAGCAGCTAGGGTATCATAACTTATCCTATCGACCAAGAACCCTATCGTTTACTAATATTAGGGTTTCTATCGGTCAACCCTCTCAAAAAGGATCATATCGACCAAGAGCATGGTGCCCAAGACACTCTATAGCCCAACCATTAAACCATGACGTACAAGGGACCCTCATGTCGGCCAAGGCACTCTATCACCCAAAGCATCATGTCATCAATGGGCAAGGTGGCCACTAAGGCATCATATTGGCTAACTCAACTTAGGGTGTGTCGTGCAAACACAAACCCCATGCCTGAAAAAAGGTTTACCCATCTTACTCATATCGTTCAAGGAAGAGGCTAGGGTGTCACCCACCTATAACAAACAATACTAAGGCACCACAAGAAGGCCTATCATCCAACTAGGTCAAGCACCTTATATCGGCCGCCACCAAGGCACCTATTAGGGTTTCACAATGCAAACAACATATCGGGAAACTCAAGACCAAACCATGTTTCCCAAAATAGAGATAAATTTCCATCCACCATGTCGACCAAGGGGACATCCAAAGCAAGGGATCATCTCGGCCAAAGCATATCGTCTAAGGATACTAACAAGGTGAAAGGGGTCATATCGGTCACAAAGCCAACAGGGCTCAAATGAACATATCGGCCAAGCTAAAACCCACAAAAGGGTGTATCGTGCAAGGGCACAAGAACATCACCAAGATGGTCATCTTCAACCTCAAACTCTTTAAACCCTAATTGATCAAGATAGTTGGTTCACCTGTCAACAACCAAGTGAGAGGGGTTTTGCACAACCTCCATCACAAATTAGGCAACATGATGGATCATCTCCAACTTAGGTCATCACTCATCTAAAGGCTCACCTCTCAAATCCATGGTGAGAGGAGGGTGTTGCCCAAGCAACTAGAGCATAGACTCACCTCTCAACGACTAAGGAAGAGAGGGGTTTTTCCTACCCCACTAGAGCTCAAACTCACTTCTCAAAACCAAGGAGAGAAAGGGGTATTTCCCCAAAGGAAACCCTAATCTATGGGTTCGTCCAACTAGGTCCAAAGGTACACAATAAACAAGAACATCATCAACAACATGATCACTATATCTATAAGATTAAAGGTACATGCTAGAGCAAGAAACATATCTAACAATATGCATGGCCAAACATGATCATATATGAACATGCAAGATAAACGAAGGTAGTATAGTTAGGGTTAGAAGTTATGTAACCCGCCTTAAACAAGCTCCAAAGCTCCAAACTTTAAGCTCCTGGCTCCAAGGCACACCACCTTCGGCCACCTCAAGGAAAGGAACAAAGCTCATAACCACCATGGACAAAGAGCAAGCAAGAAGGAGAATGAGATGCTAAGGGGAGAGGGAAGATGCTTACCAAGGAAGCAAGACTCACCTATGGTTCGGCCACCAAGCTAGAGGAAGAAGAAGAGAACTCCTTCAAAGGGATTGGCCACCAAGCACACTAAGGGAAGGTGTATCATGCACCAAGGAAGTGGGAGGCAACAAAGAACTAAAGGGATCCTAAGCAAGTGAAAGGGAAGGTATATATACAAGAGGATGAAGGGGGAACCAAGGCAAGGTGTTGTCCCACTTAGGGACACTTGCCCAACGTCTTGCCACCTTGCAAACCACATGTGCATGTCATGCCACCAACTATCAAAGGATAGCCACTTGTCCAAGGTATGGTGACACAACCAAAGCTAGGTCACATGGGCGATACACCCATACTGGACGATACACTCCTGGGTGACATAGCTCCTGGCTGATACATCCTCTTGGGTGATACACTCATGCCTGACACAAGCCATGGCCGACACACACTTAGCCGACACAAGAACCCAAACACTCCCTTGCCCGATACAAGGCCCATCAAAGCAAGGCAAAGCCTGAACAAGGCAAAATAAGGCTCAACAAAGCCCAAGGCTACTCAAGCAACGAGCCCAACCCATCCTCTCAACTTTAGAGGATGCAAGGAGAGAGAGAAACATCTCTTAAGGTGACAAACTTGCTCATCAACCCTAAAACTTGGGTTATTTGCAAGTAGCACCTCCAACTCTCAACAAAGCACAAACAAACCCTAATCACCACTTGAGGTGATTAGCAAGAAACTAAACACCAGAGTTAGGCAAAGAAAATAGGATAAGCCCAAAATGGAGGTCAGGGTCCTTACACTAAGAGTTCCATACTTATTGTGCCTTCAATAGATGAATACCTGGCTAGGGTATTCAGGAAATGAAATTAGGTAGTATGCATTTGTTTCATATTATGTTTCATACTTTTAACATCTCTTTAGATTTTACTACTTAGTATCTCAGATTTTCTCTAGGTGTTTCTTTTACATATTTTCCTTTTCTACATGAAGAGAGAAATTTCAAAACATGTAAGAGAATATAAATCTGAATATAGGTTCTCATCCTTCTTATCTCGTCCTCATGTCCTCATAGGACTAATTAAAGGAATCTCAACAAAAACTACCTTCTTATGATTATTAGATAAAATTAAGAGAAAACTTATTAGAATGAAGAAGCTCTATCTGACTGTCACCCCTCACAGTCATCTACCACTCTAGGTTGACTCAAACATAGAGTCTAGTTGTTTCATGTTGTTTCTTTTGCCTTTTTACACTATTAGGTTGTAACTTTTGTAAGCCATGTCGAGTCTGCCTCGGTTGTTGGGTCATTTTCTCCCTTCGTTTTGAATAAAAGGGTTTAGTATGCTTAACATGTCCATGTCTTGTCCTCATACCATAGTCTTATCGGTCTTGTTACCAATGTAGCAGCTAAGTCAGGATTTCTTATAGGTGGAAAGTTAGTACTTTTGCCTTTACTTAGTGACTACTGTCGTGGTGTACTAGGCATTTATTGCATTGGTGGTAACAAAAACATTGGATTTTTGGAACAACTAGGCAAATGTCTCTAGAATTATAGAGACCTTTCCTTAATTCTCATCTTATTGCCTCTCCTTGGGCATTGCCATCATAGATATACTATCTGTCTATACTTATGGAAGAGTCTATTTTCTTGCCATATGTTAATCCTTCTCACATTTTCCACTGTTCCAACATGACTATGCCATTTAGGAACCCTTTCAGAACCCAAAATTTCTACACTAAGGGCTAGTAACCTAGGTTGTAATGCAAGTATCCAGTCTACTGTATGCATCATTTTTGTCCTAACTTGCCCAACAAAAGCATAAAAATAGCATTATCTATCCTGATTAGGTCAAGATGGGAATTCTCAGGCACTCTTTCTTCTCTTGCCTGATCCCTTGTACCCTCTCTTGGTGCAACAACTTTGCTCTCAGCAACATGTTCCTTGTGTTCTCTAGTCATTTTTAAACTTCACCCTTTCTTCTGCATAATTAGAAGTCACTATAGGGTATACTAGAGGACACTGGAACAGACTCAACACCTTAGTCCTATGTCTCTGTAGACTTAGCGAACCTTAAGCTCTGATACCAAACTTGTAATGATAGTCACCAAACTGACAAACAAATCGTTACTAATTATGTGGAATAACCATAAGCAGCGGATTAACAAAAATCACTAAAAAATAAAACTATTTTTGCAAAGAGATCCATTTCTAGGAAAACTCTTTAAGGAAGAAGAAAAACATGATATTCACATTGATCGTATATTGTACATAAATTGTGCCATCTCTTCTTGAGGATAACATATAACAGTTGCTTTCTCAAAACATATACATAAAGCAACAACAAACCTTGAGGTATACAAGCCAAAATCTCAGATTGTTCATTAAACCAACATGTACCAAATCCAAGGACATGAGAGTACAGAGATGACACATAGGACTTCTATCTATGAGTCACGACAAATAGTACACTCAACCTGAGCTGTCACTACTATCCCTACTGCTGATGTTCTCCCTCTGTAGTACGGTCTCCACCCCCTCATACACGTCCACCTAAAAAAAATGTGGATCCCAAGGGGTGAGACAATTGTCCCAGCGAGAGATATAACTCTCCGCCAATAATGTTATTATCACAGTTAAATAGTATTAAACTGAGCAGAGGATAAGTAGTTTAGAACATTCTCATCTTTTAAAGAATTAAAACTATCTATGATAGAGCAGTAAATCATCTATTCTCTTTATAAGGAATAGGAAGAACATGTATATCATTTACCCATCATACTATATCAACATCTCAAGCTTATCTTGTGATACTCATTATCATGGTACGTCATCCATGAATCATTCTCATTTCTATATGTTGACCTTAGCCAATCTGTTAGCCAGATATTGAATTGTACCAGTCATGTGAGTATACATCATCATATTTTGTCTAGGCATTGGACTATGCCAATCTTGTGCAACCATTCTAGGCATTGGACTATGCCAATCTTGTGCAAACATTCCAGGCATTGGACTATGTCAATCCTGTGCAACCATTCCAGGCATTGGACTATGCCAATCATGTGCAAACATTCCCGACATTGGACTATGCCAATCTTGTGCAACCATTCTAGGCATTGGACTATGTCAATCATGTGCAAACATTCTAGGCATTGGACCATTACCAATACTGTGCAATTATTCCAGGTATTGGATAATTACCAATCATGTGCAATTATTCCAGGTATTGGGTTATGACCAATCCTGTGACATTATTCTAGGCATTGGGTTATTACCAATCCTGTCCAATTATTCCAGGTATTGGGTTATGACCAATCCTGTGACATTATTCCAAGTATTGGGTTATTACCATTCCTATGCAATTATTCGAGGTATTGGGTTATGACCAATCATGTGACATTATTCCAGGCATTGGGTTATTACCAATCATGTGCAATTATTCCAGATATTGGGTTATTACCAATCCTGTGCAATTATTCCAGATATTGGGTTATGACCAATCTTGTGACATTATTCCAGGCATTGGGTTATTACCAATCATGTGCAATTATTCTAGTTATTGGTTTATGACCAATCCTATACAATTATTCCAGGTATTTGGTTATGACATGCCTCTGCCAGTTATTCGGTTATTACCAATCCTATGATTATTATAGGCATCATGCCTCTACCATGTATTAGGTTATTACCAATCCTGTGATACGATTTCAGGCATTGGGCTATGCCTACCCTGTGCATCTATTCCAGGCATTGGACTCTGTCAATCCTATGCATCTCATTACTGAATACCACATCACCTTTGCTAGGCATTATACCTTGGCCAAGCCATCATACTTATTCACATCCTTTATATAATACAAGTATTCCTCTTATCTCCTTTAAGTATATTCAAAACACTATAACCCTTATTTGGCTATAAACATAAAGCATGTATGATTAAGATTTCATTATTATTAGTGTATCCATTTATTATTATTATTACGTTACTAAGTTACAATTTCCTAGTTTATTTGAACATTATCATTTCTTACATGAGACTTTTATAAACATCTTGTTACCTCTCACTAGGCAACAATTATTCTCATGGCTCACAAGGCCCATTAAACATCTTGTCACCTTTCACTAGGAAACAACTAATCACATGACTCACAAGGCCAATAAACATCTTTTCACCTCTCACTAGGAAACAACTAATCACATGGCTCAAAATTCCATTAAACATCTTGTCACCTCTCACTAGACAACAACTATTAAAATGGCTCACAAGGTCATTAAACATCTTATCACCTCACACTAGGAAACAACTATTAGGATTAGGGTTTACATTTATAGCTGAATAGGGTTTTAAGATCATATTATCAATCCAAACCCTAATTTATTTCTCCACACATCTAGGAGAATACATTAATATCATAAGTATTCAATCATACATATTTATTCTCACAATTTGTCATTAAATGATTATCAACACAAAGTATGAGTTTCTCTCTTATCCTTACTAGGATATTGATTACTTCATACTTTATTAAGTTGGCTGAACCTTTCCTTCAAGGTACATTAGCCTACTTAATCAATATTCATTAAACTCCATACCTCTTAATGTATGACTTGATATAAGACACTTCATGTGTTACTTCATCAAGTACATTGCATCTAAGGTGCTTTCCTTCATATGGGTTTGAGGTGCTTCCACCATATCGGGTATGAGGTGTGTGCTTGCTACCCATATCATTTTAGAGGTGTATGTGTGCTTACCATATCAGGTATGAGGTGTATGCTTGCTTCCATATCACTTTAGTGGTGTATGTGTGCTTCACACCATATCGGGCAGAGAGGTGTGTGTATGCTTCACACCATATCGGGCAAAGAGGTGTTTGCTTGCTCACCATATCACTTTAGAGGTGTATGTGTTCTTCACACCATACCAGGCAGAGAGGTGTGTGTATTCTTCCCACCATATCAGGCAAAGAGGTGTGTGCTTGCTCACCATATCACTTTAGAGGTGTATGTGTGCTTCACACCATATTGGGGAAAGAGGTGTGTGTGTGCTTCACACCATATCAGGAAAAGAGGTGTGTGCTTGCTCACCATATCACTTTAGAGGTGTATGTGTGCTTCACACCATATCAGGAAGAGAGGTGTGTGTATGCTTCACACCATATCGGGCAAAGAGGTGTGTGTGTGTGTTTCACACCATATCGGGCAAAGAGGTGTGTTCTTAACCCAATATCATTTTTGAGGTGTTTCCTTGACCTCATATCCTACAAGAGGTGTATACTACACCACCATATCATGTAAGAAAGTATAAAATCATATCCATATCATTTTAGTGAAGTAGGTGCATCACCATATCAGGTTAGAGGTCCCTACTTGTGTGCTTGAACCCGATATCACTTTATAAGGTGATACCATCTTCTTCAAGCTCTAGACCTTTGTTCTAACTATTATAGTTCATGACAACAGGTCTAAGAAACTACTAGAACTCATAATGTCATTAACTATTTCATAAAATTTTGGAATTAAAAGTAGTTCATTAAGTATAGCAAGCTAGGTGATGAATAATAACATGGTTGAGTTCAAGTTATATAACATGCCTTAAGAACAACTTCAAAGCTCCAAGCTCCAATGATCCACTTTCCTAAGGTTTAAGAAGACTTATCAAAAGTCCAAGGCTCGTTCACAACTCCTTCATATACAAGGAATCACCATGGATAAGCAATTGGTGAAGAAGAAAAGAAAGGAAGATCATAACCCTAAAATCATGCTTCAATCCAAGGTTGAAGATGATCATGGCCTCACCTTAGGGTTAATTATTGAGCTCCTTCTTTCTCCTTAGAACCTTTATACAATACCTCAATACCCTTGCATGATATGCCATCACTTGTGGTAGATATCCCCCTCACTTGTGATCAAAACACTTCATTATGGCCGATATCACCTCACTAGGTCGATTTCACTCTACTTGGCTGATATGATCTTGCTATGGATGATACCAAGGCCCTATGAATGATACCACATCACTCCTACATGACAAAAAGTCTCAATGCAAGATATCTAAGAGCAATGAGGTGGTAGGATTCGAAAACGTTCACTAAGGGGTGAAAGAAGGGGTATATATACTTGTTGTTCATGAAGAAGTGTGAAAATGAGGTGTCTTCCACGTGTCCATGCATGGTTGACACATGTACATGCATGCATTAACATTTATCTTAACATGAAAAACTCTTCATGATAATCTAGGGATGAATTTTCGTCCATTACTTATCCCTTTGAATAAAATATATCAACAAAATCACCACTTTATTCACAACTTGATACAACTTTTCTAAGGAAGTTGTAAACCAATACACTTCACCTCCTTGAGGTGCTTTGCACGTCATGGGATTTTCCAAGAGTCCACAAAATGATATGGGACTCCTGCTATGGCTCCTAGTCCTATAGGAACTCATATATAAGATTTTCAACATGATACAACTCAAGTTAGGGTTTCATATTCAACCCCTTTCTTGGTCATTTCATCACTAAGAGTACCTGATAACCTCCAATTTTGGATGTTTACCTTAGTCGTTTCTTTAGTTTTCCATACTCTTTCTCAATTAGAATTAGCCTTAATCCCTAAATATTCCCTCTTATTGTAAATATACCATCAGACTAACTTTTCCTCTTTATATCTGCAGAAAAAGACATAAAAAAATCATAAAAGACTAAATCAACCTCAAGACCGCATGGACTCAAACGGTCCCAAGACCGCATGAAGCCAAACGGTCTCGAGACCGCATGGAGTCAAACGGTCCCAAGACCGCATGAAGCCAAATGGTCTCGAGACCGCATGAAGCCAAACGGTCCCGAGACCGCATCGAGTCAAACGGTCCCAAGACCGCATGAAGCCAAACGGTCTCGAGACCGCATGGAGTCAATCGGTCCCAAGACCACATGAAGACAAACGGTCCCGAGACCGCATGGAGTCAATTGATCCCGAGACCGCATGGAGTCACACAGTCTCAAGACCGCATGAAGCCAACCAATCCAGAGACTGCATGAAGCCAAACGGTCTCAAGGTCCAAACGGTCTTGAGGTCCAAACGGTCTTGAGGTCCAAACGGTCTCAAGGTCCAAACGGTCTTGAGGTCCAAACGGTCTCAAGGTCCAAACGGTCCTGAGGTCCAAACGGTCTCCAAACCATTTGGACTTCACTTAAGGCCTATAAATAAGACCCCAAGGGTCCACCACGAGATATCAAGTGTTCAGACATCCAAAGGCTGCCTCAATCACTCCAGAGCAAATCCGACTTCCATCCTACGCCCAGGGGCTGCCGGTCTGAGACCCATACTCCATCTCGAAGCTGCTTTCTCTCTCTCTTCCAAAGAAGGTGGGAAGAGGGAGATCTCGTCATCAAGCAACCTGTGAAGCTGGTGGATCGTTTCTCTCTCTCCAAGGGGTTGACTTTCCTCTCTCCTTTGTGGGGATGACACACTCTCTCACTCTTCTTGCCTCCTTCTTTGTCCTAGTCATGAGCGAGTAGTCTCTCTCACTAGGGTGCAGGGAGTAGCCCCGCTACCCATGTTTTCATATCATGCAAATGTAATCCATAAGTTGTAATATAGAGTTCATATCTATTCAGTTCAACATCAAACATTTAATGAATGCTTGTTGCTTGATCATCAACTTGTGTTATCCTTTATCTTTTAGTATGAATTGTCTACGTTTGTGCTATTAGATCTGAAACTCATTTGCATGTTGGTTTTAGGTGCATGTATCCACCGTGCATCTATTCCGGTATCTAGGAGTGCCTTCCTAGAAGAGGAGTATACTCACTCCCATCGTTGTACTTTAATGCTATGAAATGGAATCAGTTGACGTATGAAAGTACAACCTTGATGAGTCGAGGAACACACTTTGCGGAGGGAATGTTGTAAAGTAAGTGACCATACCTACATGGATGGTTGGCGTTACAACATTCCCACACTCCTCGTAGTTAGTCATCCGAAAGGAAGCTAAGTCTACAAAGATACTAACTGATCTAACTCTTATTGCAGGTTATGCTTTTATGTTGCATGTGTTGATCCATGTGTAGTGGTGGTGAAAACCGATCACACCCTAGTGATTCATTAATCATTGTTAACAACCTAAGTTTACTTTCTTGCCTTTACTTTACTTGCATTTAGCTTAAAAACAACTAAATCAACCTTTTGATCTAAATACCAACTACTAAAGAGATTAAGTGAAATTATTACATTTTCCATCTTGTTGGCAACAACAAGACCGTTGTCTCGAGGATTCGACCCTTAACTATACTACGATAAGACTTCCACGTATCTTAGCATACGTGGGTGGAGTTCTCTATCTAGTATAAGCAAGGCTAAACTTAAAGACTTACCATCTTTAGGATTTTTGGTGGCGCACACAATTCCACGTAAGTGGAAGCTCCATCAAAAATTGGCACCGTTGCCGGGGACAACGGAACATTTTAATTTCATTTATTACCTTCCTAGTTGGATAGGATTTTACACTTTCTTTTTAAATCATTAGTCTATATCTTCTTGAAACCATCATATCTCTACCATTATCTGAAGGTGTTTCCTTTTCTCTACTCAGGTGGAAAACGTGTATGTGATCATCGCATAACCGCGGATTCTCCCCTATACCAGAGTACGACTCCAAGGTAGAGAGAATCTTCCTTCACCGCATTCAACTCAATCGCCAACGAGCTAGGCTAATGGCTGATGATCAACGCCAGGCTGCGTTGGTAATGGAGAGGGTCAATGCCGCCATCGCTGCTCAACGGGCACAACTCATCACTGACACTCGTGCCCCAATCCAAGCGGAGATTCGTGCGGAGGAACAAGCCCGCATAAGAGCTGAGACTGAGGCAGCAACCCAAGCTGCTCAACTGGAGTTAAGGAACAAGTAGCTGAGGGACTACGCTTTCCCAAAGAACTATGAGGATAATCACCCGGTCCGACCTCCTATTATCAATATCCCAAACTTTGAGATTCGGACCGAGTGGATCCAGATCATGCAAGTCATCTCTTTCTCCATAGGTTCTGGAGATGATTGCATGGATCATCTGAAAAGGTTTAAGGCACTGTGCCGCCTGGTTCCGCAAGCCAGAATCACTTTTGATGCTATAATGCTTCACCTGTTTCATTTCACTCTGTCTGGGAGAGCCCTTAGTTGGTATAACTCTCTTGACCGGGAACCTATAATAACTACATGGGCTCCCCTTGAGGAAAAATTCTTAGAGAAATTCTTTCCCCCTTCACTGACTGATGAGATCATGGGGCAGATCAATCACTTGTCTCAGCTACCTGGAGAATCCCTTGCTGAAGCATGGGAAAGGTTTAAAGAACTTCTGCGCAAGTGCCCGCATCATGGAATCTCCCAGAACCAATTGATAGAAACCTTCTATCGGGGAGTAAGTGATGATATCAAACAGTTCTTGGATTCCTCATCTGGAGGAAACTTTATGAGGAAGAACTATGAGGATGCTTGGAAAATTGTTACACTCGGAGCCGAAAATCAGTCCAACTGGGGACAATCAGCCGGTAAAGGTGTCCTCAAGGTCTACAAAGCTGAAGAATAAATAGAGATGAAGGTAATAGCTGAAGCCCTGAAAACCATAGTTCATAAACAACAAGCTCTCGAGACTTCTCTCGGAGAGTTTGATAAGAAGAAAAATCCTCTAGTTCAATAGGTCAATGCCGCCACAGGAACCTGTGAGGCCTGTCATGCTTCATACCATCCGACCCTTTCTTGCGGTATGCTTTATAATGTGATGATGGATCTGCATCCACCACCATAACAATATGAACCTTATACTGATCAATCTGAAGAACAAATACATGAACAAGTCAACTCTATCCACTCTATCCCTGGACAAGTCTATTACAATCCGAATTAGCCAAGGAACCATCCAGGATTTCAGTATGGAAACTCTGTTGGGACCGCTAATCCACAGCATCAGACGCAGGGGGGATCCTCTATTAGGTTACCACCTGGATTCCCAAACAATTTCAACCAAAATCAAGGGAACTCCAGGAATAACTTCCCTAGGGCTAACTACCCTAGGAATCAATCGGCCTACTATCAGTACACTCACCCTCCGCTCCATCCACAGCTGCACATTCAGCAACCTCAACTAGCACTACCACCACAACAATCTCAGCAAGCCCAACAACAAATCCCTTAGAAAACCACTCCTCCTCAACCGGAAGATGAAATATCCTTGATCAGGCAGATGCTTCAATCTCAACAGACTATGCTCGCTGATCAGCAAGCACAGCAAAAGGCAGTAGAAGCCCAGCTTGCCCAGATTGCTACACAATTGAAGCCTCCGGCAGGCACTTTTGCAGGGCAGTCCGATTCAAATCCTAAGCATGGACAGAACAGGCATGAACAGTTGAATGGTGTCACCACGAGATCGGGACGCACTCTTCATGAGACTACCAAGATCACCCCAGATAATGATGATACCCTTGTTTTTATGACGAATGATAGCCCGCAACAAGGAATAGAAAAGCCCTCAGAAGGCACAAAGGGCAAAGATAAAGACCAAGTGTCCGCAGAACATGAAGTCCTGCAATATAAAACAAGAATCTCGTATCCAGGAAGACTGCGGGAAACAAAGATGGACACCAGGTTTCAAAAGTTCAAGGAGGCAATGAAGAAACTATACATTGATATCCCGCTCCTTGATGCTCTTTCTGAAGTGCCGGCCTGGGCAAAATACCTCAAGACCTTACTTTCAAGAAAGTATATCATCGAGGAGCAAGAAATTGTTAAGCTTGCTCAAACCACCTCTGACATCATCTTAAACAAGATGCCCAAAAAGAAGAAGGACTCAGGCTCCTTCAAAATCCAATGTTGCATTGGAAATGCATCTACTAAAAAAGGATTAGCTGACCTAGGAGCCAGTATATCCATCATGCCTTATTCCATGTGCAAATGTCTGGGTTTCACCGAATTGCTACCTACAACAATGACTATTCAATTAGCTGATTCCACCATAACCGCACCTTTGGGGATCATTGAAGATATCCCAGTAAGGATAGGCAAGGATGCCTACGTCCCATGCAACTTCGTTATCATGGATATTAAAGAATATTTGAGATACTCGATTATCTTCGGCAGACCTTTCCTCGTTACTGCAAGGGTGCTTATTGACGTCGAAGCTGGCACCATCATTCCTAGGCTCGGAAAAGAAGCAATTAAGTTCCGAGTCCTTAATAGCATGAAAGGCCCCAGTATTCAAGAGGAGGTTTTCCTTCTTGACACAATACAACAAATGTCTCAGTTAGAAATATCCGAGCCAGCTGACGAATTAGAGAATGTCCTAATCAACCCAGATGTTGAATTCTCTGCAAACGAACTAGTTCAATAGTGTCTGCAACATTTAGAAAAGGCCGAGGAAGCATCAACGGCTTCTTTTGAAGAATTTAAAGCTATTACCATTATAGAAGAAGCTGAGCCACCAAAAGCCCCCAAAATGAAGACTTTACCCACAAGGCTTAAACATGTTTTCTTAGATAAGGAAAAGCTATGCCCAGTCATCATCAGCTCTACCCTTACAGAAGATCAGGAAGAAAAACTTCTAGACGAGCTGAAGAAGTATGAAAAGGTCATTGGATATAAGATAACTGACCTAATGGGCATAAATCCATCCCTGTGTATGCACAAACTTCCTATGGTTGAAGAATTCAAGCCAACCCGCGAACATCAAAGAAAATTGAATCTGAATCTCAAGGAGGTGGTTCGCTTGGAGGTCCTCAAATTACTCAAAGCTGGCATAATCTACCCTATCTCTGACTCCCAGTGGGTCATCCCCATCCAGGTTGTTCCAAAAAAAGGAGGCACTACCATAGTGCTTAATGAAAAAAATGAGTTAGTACCCACCAGGACTGTAATAGGGTGGTGGATGTGTATTGACTATAGAAAGCTGAACAAAGCCACAAGGAAGGACCACTACCCTCTACCCTTCCTCGATGAAGTCCTGGAGCATTTAGCTCATCAGAAATATTTTTTCTATCTTGACAGTTACTCCGGGTTCTATCAAATACCCATACACTCGGAGGATTAGGAAAAAACTACCTTCACCTGTCCTTTTGGGACATACGCCTTTAGAAGAATGCCATTCGGGTTGTGTAACGCACCCGCTACTTTCCAATGATGTATGTCTTCCATCTTCGCTGGTTTAACTGAATCCTTCATGGAAGTTTTTATGGATGATTTCTCAGTTTACGGAGATTCCTTCGATAATTGTTTAATCAATCTTGGACAAGTTCTACAGCGCTGCGAGGAAACGAACCTTATCCTGAATTGGGAGAAATGCCATTTCATGGTAATGGAAGGTGTCGTTCTCGGACATAGGGTAAGTGACAGAGGAATCAAGGTTGATAAAGCAAAAATCGATGTTATCTCAAAACTGTCACCTCCAAAGGACATAAGAGGGGTTCGAGCTTTCCTGGGTCATGCAGGATTCTACAAAAGATTCATCAAATATTTCTCAAGGATAGCTAAACCCATGACCCAACTCCTAACTAAAGATGATGAGTTCATATTCAATCAAGAATGTATGCAAAGTTTCTCCACCCTCAAGAATGCGTTAATTTCCGCACCTATTCTGAGAGCCCCATATTGGTCGCAGCCTTTCGAAATCATGTGCGACGCAAGTGATTATGCCATTAGGGTTGTTTTAGGACAGCGGATTGACAAGAAAACCTATGTTATCTACTACGCATCCAAAACGCTAGACGAAGCACAGAAAAACTACACTACCACGGAGAAAGAATTTATGGCTGTCATCTATGCGTTTGAAAATTTTCGCTCCTATTTGATTGGTTCCAAAGTCATTGTCTATACCGACCATTCTGCCATTCGATACCTGATTCAGAAGCAGGATGCCAAACCCAGGTTTATCCGCTGGGTGATGATGCTTCAGGAATTCGACTTGGAGATTAAAGACAAAAGTGGAGTGGAGAACGTTGTGGCTGATCACCTCAGCCGGATCGAGGTAGAAGAAGAAGATAAAATCCCTATCCGGGATTCTCTTCCTGACGATCAGCTTATGAAGGCCACCCATGGTTTCCCTTGGTATGCAGATATCGTCAATTATCTAGCCACAGGGATTATCCACCCCTCTGCTTCCTATCATGACAAAAGGAAGTTCCTTCATGACATAAAACAATATTATTGGGATGAACCCTACATGTTTCACCTTTTTGCTGATGGACTTTTCCGTCGCTGCTTGCCGGAAGAAGAAATAACCCTGGTCCTAGAGCATTGCCATTCAGGACCCACAGGGGGGCACATGAGTGCTAAGAAAATAGCTATAAAAGTTTTACAATCTGGTTTTTTCTGGCCCACCATATCAAAGGATTCATACGATTTTGTGAAAGCCTGCAACAAATGCCAATTTTCGGGCAACATATCAAAAAGAGACGAGATGCCCCTCACAATGTGGCAAGAAATTGAGCTTTTCGATGTGTGGGGGGTAGACTACATGGGCCCTTTCCCTTCATCCTATGGCTTCTCTTACATCTTGGTCGCGGTGGACTACGTCTCAAAGTGGGTCGAAGTTGTACCCACTGTGTCCAGCGATTCCAAGCCTGTTATTAAATTGTTTAAATATACTATTATCCCAAGATTTGGAGTTCCAAGAACTATCATGTCAGATGGCGGGACCCATTTCTTGGAAAGAAGTTTTGAAGCCTTACTAAAAAAGTACAGAGTCAATCACAAAGTCGTCACGCCCTACCATCCACAGACCAGTGGTCAGGTAGAGGTATCAAATAGACAATTGAAGGTGATTCTTGAAAAAACAGTGAACAGAAATCGCTCTGATTGGTCCACCAAACTTCCTGATGCCCTTTGGGCATATCGAACAGCTTATAAAACACCAATCGGAACAACCCCGTTCCGTTTGGTGTACGGGAAGTCTTGTCATCTTCCAGTAGAGCTGGAACACAAAGCCTGGTGGGCCATCAAACAATTAAATTTCGATCTTAAAAGTGCGGGAGAAAATAGACAATTACAGCTACAGGAGCTAGAAGAACTCTGTATGACCGCCTATCAGAGTGCCAGAATCTATAAAGAGCAGACAAAAATGTGGCACGACGGTCATCTAAAAAGGAAAGACATCATCGTCGGTGACAAAGTGCTCCTTTTCAATTCCAAGCTCAAATTGTTCCCCGGAAAACTTCAAACAAAATGGTCTGAGCCCTTCACCATAAAACATATTTATCCAACTGGAGCTGTGATAATCATTGACAATAACGGAGGAGAAAGGACGGTCAACGACCATCGTTTAAAAAGATACTACACTCCAGAAGATAAGATGCTGAGACAAACCATCGAAATCAAAGACGCCACGCCGTCAGATTAACACCATCAAAGCTTCGTCGAGCCAGTGACGTAAAACCCAGGCACTACTTGGGAGGCAACCCAAGATTTTAGTTTCTTTCTTTTTTCTCCCATTCTTTTAATTACCTGAGGTTCATTTTATGAAAATACAAAAAAATTATATAACTAAAACAAACATAAAAATATAAAAATCCGTTCGACCTTAACCCTCCCAAACGGTCCTGAAACCGTTTGGAGCCAAACGGTCTCAAAACCGTTTGAGACCAAACGGTCTCGAAACCGTTTGGAGCCAAACGGTCCTAAAACCGTTTGGAGCCAAACAGTCCTAAAACCGTTTGGAGTCTAAACGGTCGCCAAACTGTTTGACTTAGGGTTTTTGTCAGGTCAACCCCCCATTTCCTATAAATATAAACCCTACCCCCTCCTTTTTCTTTCTTTCGACTCCCGAGCCATCTGAAACTCTCGAAGTGTTGTTCCATTGCTCTCGCCTCCTTCGACCTCTGCTTCCCCTGCTCCCGCGCGACCTCCGTCTCCAGCGCACTCTCCATCGTCTCCCCTTCTCACAGCAGCAAGGTAGTCCGGCCGCAGCAGTCGCCCTCTCCCGCAACCACTGTTTCCACCTTAGCCAATGCTTTCGTTCCCTATTCTTTGCTAGCAACTCCATCGTTTCCACCGTCATCTTCGCCTCTATCACCACCAGCTCCACCTTTTCCATCGTCGCCTTCGTCTTTACCACCACCAGCCTCGCCGCAATCTTCTTTTCCTACGTCTTTATTGTCGTCGGCCTCCTCCATCGTCACCATCATCACCGGCGCCTTTTTTGCCGCCTTCGCCTTCGTCGCCAGCGCTTCCACCCTCCATTCGCCATTTTGTCTTCGCCGGTGGTTGCACGATGCTTCGCTTTCCAAACGGTCTTGAAATCGTTTGGACCAAACGGTCTTGAAACCGTTTGGGACCAAACGGTCTTGAAACCGTTTGGACCAAACGGTCTTGAAACCGTTTGGGACCAAACGGTCTTGAAACCGTTTGGGACCAAACGGTCTTGAAACCGTTTGGGACCAAACGGTCTTGAAACTGTTTGGGACCAAATGGTCTTGAAACCGTTTGAGACCAAACGGTCCTGAAACTGTTTGGAACCCTGATGCCCTTTGGGCATATCGAACAGCTTATAAAACACCAATCGGAACAACCCCATTCCGTTTGGTGTACGGGAAGTCTTGTCATCTTCCAGTAGAGCTGGAACACAAAGCCTGGTGGGCCATCAAACAATTAAATTTCGATCTTAAAAGTGCGGGAGAGAATAGACAATTACAGCTACAAGAGCTAGAAGAACTCTGTATGACCGCCTATCAGAGTGCCAGAATCTATAAAGAGCAGACAAAAATGTGGCACGACGGTCATCTAAAAAGGAAAGACATCATCGTCGGTGACAAAGTGCTCCTTTTCAATTCCAAGCTCAAATTGTTCCCCGGAAAACTTCAAACAAAATGGTCTGAGCCCTTCACCATAAAACATATTTATCCAACTGGAGCTGTGATAATCGTTGACAATAACGGAGGAGAAAGGACGGTCAACGACCATCGTTTAAAAAGATACTACACTCCAGAAGATAAGATGCTGAGACAAACCATCGAAATCAAAGACGCCACGCCGTCAGATTAACACCATCAAAGCTTCGTCGAGCCAGTGACGTAAAACCCAGGCACTACTTGGGAGGCAACCCAAGATTTTAGTTTCTTTCTTTTTTCTCCCATTCTTTTAATTACCTGAGGTTCATTTTATGAAAATACAAAAAAATTATATAACTAAAACAAACATAAAAATATAAAAATCCGTTCGACCTTAACCCTCCCAAACGGTCCTGAAACCGTTTGGAGCCAAACGGTCTCAAAACCGTTTGAGACCAAACGGTCTCGAAACCGTTTGGAGCCAAACGGTCCTAAAACCGTTTGGAGCCAAACAGTCCTAAAACCGTTTGGAGTCTAAACGGTCGCCAAACTGTTTGACTTAGGGTTTTTGTCAGGTCAACCCCCCATTTCCTATAAATATAAACCCTACCCCCTCCTTTTTCTTTCTTTCGACTCCCGAGCCATCTGAAACTCTCGAAGTGTTGTTCCATTGCTCTCGCCTCCTTCGACCTCTGCTTCCCCTGCTCCCGCGCGACCTCCGTCTCCAGCGCACTCTCCATCGTCTCCCCTTCTCACAGCAGCAAGGTAGTCCGGCCGCAGCAGTCGCCCTCTCCCGCAACCACTGTTTCCACCTTAGCCAATGCTTTCGTTCCCTATTCTTTGCTAGCAACTCCATCGTTTCCACCGTCATCTTCGCCTCTATCACCACCAGCTCCACCTTTTCCATCGTCGCCTTCGTCTTTACCACCACCAGCCTCGCCGCAATCTTCTTTTCCTACGTCTTTATTGTCGTCGGCCTCCTCCATCGTCACCATCATCACCGGCGCCTTTTTTGCCGCCTTCGCCTTCGTCGCCAGCGCTTCCACCCTCCATTCGCCATTTTGTCTTCGCCGGTGGTTGCACGATGCTTCGCTTTCCAAACGGTCTTGAAATCGTTTGGACCAAACGGTCTTGAAACCGTTTGGGACCAAACGGTCTTGAAACCGTTTGGACCAAACGGTCTTGAAACCGTTTGGGACCAAACGGTCTTGAAACCGTTTGGGACCAAACGGTCTTGAAACCGTTTGGGACCAAATGGTCTTGAAACCGTTTGAGACCAAACGGTCCTGAAACTGTTTGGAACCCTGATGCCCTTTGGGCATATCGAACAGCTTATAAAACACCAATCGGAACAACCCCATTCTGTTTGGTGTACGGGAAGTCTTGTCATCTTCCAGTAGAGCTGGAACACAAAGCCTGGTGGGCCATCAAACAATTAAATTTCGATCTTAAAAGTGCGGGAGAGAATAGACAATTACAGCTACAAGAGCTAGAAGAACTCTGTATGACCGCCTATCAGAGTGCCAGAATCTATAAAGAGCAGACAAAAATGTGGCACGACGGTCATCTAAAAAGGAAAGACATCATCGTCGGTGACAAAGTGCTCCTTTTCAATTCCAAGCTCAAATTGTTCCCCGGAAAACTTCAAACAAAATGGTCTGAGCCCTTCACCATAAAACATATTTATCCAACTGGAGCTGTGATAATCGTTGACAATAACGGAGGAGAAAGGACGGTCAACGACCATCGTTTAAAAAGATACTACACTCCAGAAGATAAGATGCTGAGACAAACCATCGAAATCAAAGACGCCACGCCGTCAGATTAACACCATCAAAGCTTCGTCGAGCCAGTGACGTAAAACCCAGGCACTACTTGGGAGGCAACCCAAGATTTTAGTTTCTTTCTTTTTTCTCCCATTCTTTTAATTACCTGAGGTTCATTTTATGAAAATACAAAAAAATTATATAACTAAAACAAACATAAAAATATAAAAATCCGTTCGACCTTAACCCTCCCAAACGGTCCTGAAACCGTTTGGAGCCAAACGGTCTCAAAACCGTTTGAGACCAAACGGTCTCGAAACCGTTTGGAGCCAAACGGTCCTAAAACCGTTTGGAGCCAAACAGTCCTAAAACCGTTTGGAGTCTAAACGGTCGCCAAACTGTTTGACTTAGGGTTTTTGTCAGGTCAACCCCCCATTTCCTATAAATATAAACCCTACCCCCTCCTTTTTCTTTCTTTCGACTCCCGAGCCATCTGAAACTCTCGAAGTGTTGTTCCATTGCTCTCGCCTCCTTCGACCTCTGCTTCCCCTGCTCCCGCGCGACCTCCGTCTCCAGCGCACTCTCCATCGTCTCCCCTTCTCACAGCAGCAAGGTAGTCCGGCCGCAGCAGTCGCCCTCTCCCGCAACCACTGTTTCCACCTTAGCCAATGCTTTCATTCCCTATTCTTTGCTAGCAACTCCATCGTTTCCACCGTCATCTTCGCCTCTATCACCACCAGCTCCACCTTTTCCATCGTCGCCTTCGTCTTTACCACCACCAGCCTCGCCGCAATCTTCTTTTCCTACGTCTTTATTGTCGTCGGCCTCCTCCATCGTCACCATCATCACCGGCGCCTTTTCTGCCGCCTTCGCCTTCGTCGCCAGCGCTTCCACCCTCCATTCGCCATTTTGTCTTCGCCGGTTGTTGCACGATGCTTCGCTTTCCAAACGGTCTTGAAACCGTTTGGACCAAACGGTCTTGAAACCGTTTGGGACCAAACGGTCTTGAAACCGTTTGGACCAAACGGTCTTGAAACCGTTTGGACCAAACGGTCTTGAAACCGTTTGGGACCAAATGGTCTTGAAACCGTTTGAGACCAAACGGTCCTGAAACTGTTTGGAACCAATTAGTTTTCAAACCGTTTGACCTTTAAATTTCCTTTAACTTTCATAAAATCACAAAAACACATAAATACAAATAAAATCTTTTTTTTCTAATATGATTTTCTAACTCTTGATCTCCCATTTTTCAGCCATGGCATCACCAGCAAAGGAGGCCACCAGATTTGAAGACACTGCACTCTGGACAATGGAGCAACTGATGATAGAACAATCTAAGCTCCAGAAGATCAGAGATGACTTCAATAGGATCGGAAAGGCGCCACCAAATGTCAAGATGATGCAAGTCCTGTGCGACCTTGACCGAATCAAAAAGTACCTAGCATCGGCACCTGAAGAAGAAGTGAAAGACAACTCTTCCGATAATGATGAAGGCTCAGAATACGAGCCAAATCCTAAGGAGGAATCCCCAGCCGAATAGCAAAAGGGGAAACGTAAGGTCCAGGAATCTGCACCCGGACAACCTTCCAAGAAACAGGCAAGAAAACAAGTTCGCCCTGCCTCTGCCATGGACCAACCCTTTGCAACACCTACCACCACCATTCCTGCCACCACCCCCACCTTCTCAATTCTCACCACCACCGCACCCCACCTGAAAACCTCTACATCCACACCATCCAATCCATCGACAAAATCTTGAAACCTACAAAGTATGTCTGCTCAAGCGTACTGCTGAAGATGGGGATCCATGACTGAATCTTCAACAAACTAGACAAATCCAACCCTACAAGGCTATGTCTAGTACCCGAGATCTCATACTCTGAGCCCACCATTGAATTCTTCACCTTTCTTACAAAAGAACCCGTAGATATCATGGATAGATCACGGGATGGAGGTGACAGAAGGTTGGTCACCAAAATTTTCGGCAACAAGGTGGTCTTAACAGAAAACATGTTGAACGAAGTTTTCATTGACAATCAGCAGCAGCTGCAAAACGCCAAGACGGTGGGAACCGAGCACTCTGAGTTCAACATACACATATTCTAGAAATCTTTAACTGGGCTCCCCACCTATGATGCTAAGACATGCAAAGCATCGAACATACACTCTGGTTTTTTGCGCACCCTACACAAAATTCTTGTTGGCGCACTCTTCCCCAGGACTTAAGGAGTGAATGTTACAATCTCAGATCTCTTTGTTCTCTGGTCCATTCTGAACGAAAAGCCAGTTAACATTGGACGACAAATGATCTAGAAATTATCCACCTTCGCCCTGGGGAAGGAAATCTGCATGGGGGGTCATGTCACATCCATTATAAAATACCTCAAGATGGACAGACCCCTACCTCGCTGCACGCAACTAAAGGGCGACATCCTTACCAATGAACAATCTTTGAAGAACTCCTTCATCATCAAGGAAAAGGATGGGAAATTATATTATGTCTTCTGCCCTATCGTCAATTCATCAAGAACACTCCTCCTGATTCCGGAGCTCGCAAACTATGACACAGACAAGCTCCTCTTCTCTGATGAGGAGCTTTCACAAATCTTAGCTTTGGTTAAAGCAGCCGAAAAGAAAGCAACTGCAGGACAGACGGAGTTAAGTATTACAGCCCCGACAGCTCGACCATCAAAAATACATGTCAAACGACCTTCCAGAAGGCAATTGAAGGCACAACAGCTGTCGGGGACACCGACAGCAAAGCCACACCCAGAAGAGAACCCCCTCCTTGACGAGCACATCACCACCTCGTCCTTAGACTCTTTCATTATGAGTCTACATGTTGAACTAACAGCCACCACCTCACTCCCTTCCACCTTCCCCACACCCACCACCCTTCCTTCTTTCCCCACAACCACGCTACCACACACATCCTATTCTTCACCCCTTTTCCCTTCGAACTCCCCCTTCTCCATCCCTATGCCCGACTTTACCACTTTCCCATCCACCTCCATAGTCTCTACCCCAACATTATCAACAGCATCACCTTTCACATCCACCGCCACCCCGACACCGCTGGTGACCCCATCTACGGTCACCACGCAGTTCGCGGGACCATCATCAGTGTCTCTTCCGCAAGGCACTACCACCCTCCCTCATAGACCCCAACCACCCCACCCTTCCACCTCTGGGGTCCCCTTTTCCAAAATCGGTGAAGAATTCAGACGTCAATTCGACGACATCCGAAACCTCCTCACTGATCCTTCTAACATTTTATATTCTATTTTCTCTTATGTGCAGGGATTATCCAAGCAGGTGGCCATGATCGACCAACAAAACCGCGCTTTGCCCAGCATCCTCCAAGGTTTTCAGCAAAGACAAGATGAGGTGGCTAAGCAAGTTGAGCACACCAACAACCACTACAACAACTTGCCCGAGTTGGTCCTTGGAACGACGCGCCAGCAAGAAGCGACGGCTAAGCAAGTCGATGAGATCTCTACATAGACCCAACCTCTGCTCGAGACTCTCCACGGCCTCAAACAACAACAAGCGGCTCTTAGCACGTGCTTGGACACCATCAGTAGCACCCTCACACAGCTAAACAATTGCCAAGAGGAGTCCACTAACAATGAAATCCAGCAATTACGCGCTCAAGTTACAGATCTTACAGCGCGACTCCTCTCCACCGAGGGACGTTACTCGGACCTAAAAGAAACACACGAGGCACTGCTCGAAACACACGAGCATGTACAAGTGGCGTTCGATGAGTTGCAAGTCGTCCATCGGTGGTGTAAACAGACCGCACACAAGAAGCCAGCAGAACAGGCAGCGGCTGACAAAGATGAGGACGAAGAAGACGATGATGAGGACTCTGACTCCTCGGCTAATTCCAATAATAGCACCTCCTCAGAGGACAGATCTGGCGACCCAGGCAATGCTGGGAAGGGCACAAGCCGAGGAGCTGATAAAGACCCCAGGTCCCCCCACAACAAAAATGTCAACATGTATATGGGGACCAATTCTTGGATTATTCTGCTTTGGGATCCATCGGGGAGTCTGCCAAAAATGCGAATTTCGCTGAGTTACACCAATGTATATTAGGAACCAGTGCAACCCCACCAACAACAACCGCTCAACCTTCCCCCACGCTTGCCAAGTCAATGCCTTCCCCCCAAGACCCAAACGAGTCAGAACGAGTCAGCTTAGATACAGATGAAGAACTCGATTATGCTTCATATTCAGATGATGAGCTGCAGAACTATGCAGCAGTCCTGGAACAACCTTCTTCCCCCCTTCCGCAAGAACTTCCCCCACCACCACCTCTACCGCACAAAATGCATGATCTTGATATGGCGGCCATCTCCACATTAGATGCTCAGGACATTTTTATATTGAACACTATTGTGGACGATGCAAAGGCAGGGGAAGACATCATCTACAATAACACCAAAAATAGGTGCAAGATGACACGAGAAGACTTCCGCCACATCCTGCGACCTTGGTCCACGATGACGATGGCAATCTTCTGTGTCCTTCTCGCCAACTCTATAGAAACATACAGAAGTTTTAAGAGGCAACAGCCGGTTTTCAATGCCTCGCCTGCTCTGTCTATTGGCCTTTTATACAAAGACATAAGAGCGAAATCAATCGAGCGGCTGCGTACTGGTTTAGCACGACGGGCACGTTATCTCACTGTGCCCTTTCAAATCTCAGATCATTGGCTATTTATGATCGTCGACACCGAAGCCCAGGATGCCAAGGTCTATAATTTTTGCAGCGCTGAGCTACCTGCTGGTACAATAAATTTTGTCGGTGAAGCAGCATGAGAAGCGTGGTGTATACCCTTCCGGCTGCTAAAGTTAATTTGGGTTGCACACCCATCTCTCCGCCAAGACTGAAGCCAGCCTTGGTTCAAAATAATAAACCCTCAAGTTCAAGCTGCCGAGGAATTTGGGGATTGCGCTTTTTGCACCATACGTCACATCCAAGCGCTGAACCAGGAAATCCCATTTTCTGATCTGGCTGCTGAAGATTTTCATTCCTTGTGAGGGCATTATGCTATGGAGCTCATCTGTGATAGACGGTTCTTCAAGGACCCGACAATGGCACCAGATGATGTCCCTCGCTACCTCTTCTCAGCTATCCAGCGACCGCAGTGGCGACCCTTCTGACAAACTCTGAAGAAGTCGGAGAAATCAAAGGAACCGGCCTTAGCTACCGAGCAAAGTAAAGGAGACATCGATCCTTTATCTGCCATAGAACCAACCTTTCCTGACTTTGATCACAGTGCTTGTAAAGGTCTCAACAACATCGAACTACGACTCATTATGGTGCGGCTTTCAACCGAGAAGGATGAGCTCGTATTCATGTCTGGGGACATTTTAGTTATGGAAGACACGCTTTGAGAGACTTTACAGATTAAAGGATCCCTCTCCGCCAGCCTAATGAGCGCTTACCAGTCTCTACTCGGCCAACACAACCCCACTACATTTATGGCATCCCCATACATGAAGGATGATCTTTTAAAGCTCAAGAACTTCGGCACAATTGAAGCACTGATCTCCTTTCTACAACACACAACGCCAAAGTTCATCATGTTACCCTTCCTCTATCATGAGCACTGGATGCTCCTGGAAACAAACCTACCAGATGGAACAACCACAATATATAACAGTTTTGACAGCCAGTACAACCCACGACAGAAGAACTATGTCGTGACACCAAGGACGCCAACAGAGGTAGTGGCGAAGGACTGCGCTGACAAATTAATCACCCTTCTCAGTCAGCACACAAGGGCTTATGACAAAGAGCATTTTCATCACCCTTCCTTCAGCCACAAATGTCCCCAACAAATCCGACAATCAAATGACTGCGGCTTCCACATCCTCTACTGGATGTATACCATCATCGCCCTTCAAAGACCAGTAGAGGATATGACTGACGTGGATTACCACGCTCTACGCGAACAGTTCGCAGCCAACCTACTTCAATCTCAAGGAGAAAACTCAGGATTAACGTAAACTTGAATCCCTTGCCTTTGTACTTCTCAACCTATCACTTTGCCACTCTGAGGATAGAGTGTGTGCTAAGTTGGGGGGGTACACTAGACAAGGGCGAGGTATCATTTCTATATCCCTCCTTTTCCATCTCCTCCTTCATTTTTTGTACAAGTTTTCTTAGTTTCCTCTACACATTTAGCTTCCATTTTAAATAACTCATCCAACAATAAATCTTTTGAATAAAGTCACCCTCAGTTAACTTTAGAATCATGTTAGTTCCCAAAAGTAAATAGCACTTAGACATTTAATGGCGATCTAATAATATACCTCCACTATTGATTTTCATGATTTTGCTTCACTTCTTTATCTGACTCTCCACAGGTCAATATCAAGGCAGAAATAAGCCAGGCTCTCAAGGATGAGAGGGGCATCAGGCAACTTCCAAATCAAGAAGTTCTACAAGTGGACCACAAACCAAATAAGTGCATGTTGAAAAACTCTAAGAATAGCTTTCCTCTCGTCAAAATAAAAGAGGCTTGGCCGCCCAAAATAATTTCCCAAACAAAACCCCAAAACCCAAGCCTGTGAGTTCTCTAATAAAAGCCAGAGAGTCAAATAAAATTATGAGAGTTGTGCCATGAATAAGGATCTATATAAAGAACCGATGAAGGTCTCACCCGGCCGGCACATTCAGCTGCCCTCACAAAGGCAGATGTGTCGTGCCCGATAGTGAAACCCTAAGGTATCCAAATATATGAAAGGCTTATAAAGGACTCGCCCGGCCGGTACATTCAGCTGCCCTCACAAAGGTAGATGTGTCGTGTTCGGTAGTGAGATCCTAAAAAGCATAGACAAACCCTCCCCCACTTGAAGGGGGAGTTACACTTCAAGCCTTTAGCCAACCCTCATACCCCCTCTAGTTTCCAGTAGGTCCTTCAGAGAGGTATAAAGATGATTAGAGTCAACAACATGCACAGAATAAAGGTGGTCCCAACTCCACCCAGGGGATGCCGGTCTGAGACCCATACTCCATCTCGAAGCTGCTTTCTCTCTCTCTTCCAAAGAAGGTGGGAAGAGGGAGATCTCGTCATCAAGCAACCTGTGAAGCTGGTGGATTGTTTCTCTCTCTCCAAGGGGTTGACTTTCCTCTCTCCTTTGTGGGGATGACGCTCTCTCTCTCTTCTTGCCTCCTTCTTTGTACTAGTCATGAGCGAGTAGTCTCTCTCACTAGGGTGCAGGGAGTAGCCCCGCTACCCATGTTTTCATATCATGCAAATGTAATCCATAAGTTGTAATATAGAGTTCATATATTTTTAGTTCAACATCAAACGTTTAATGAATGCTTGTTGCTTGATCATCAACTTATGTTATCCTCTATCTTTTAGTATGAATTGTCTACGTTTGTTCTATTAGATCTGAAACTCATTTGCATGTTGGATTTAGGTGCATGTATCCACCGTGCATCTGTTCCGGTATCTAGGAGTGCCTTCCTAGAAGAGGAGTATACTCACTCCCATCGTTGTACTTTCATGCTATGAAATGGAATCAGTTGACGTATGAAAGTACAACCTTGATGAGTCGAGGAACACACTTTGCGGAGGGAATGTTGTAAAGTAAGTGACCATACCTACATGGATGGCTGGCGTTACAACATTCTCACACTCCTCGTAGTTAGTCATCCGAAAGGAAGCTAAGTCTACAAAGATACTAACTGATCTAACTCTTATTGCATGTTATGCTTTTATGTTGCATGTGTTGATCCATGTGTAGTGGTGGTGAAACCCGATCACACCCTAGTGATTCATTAATCATTGTTAACAACCTAAGTTTACTTTCTTGCCTTTACTTTACTTGCATTTAGCTTAAAAACAACTAAATCAACCTTTTGATCTAAATACCAACTACTAAAGAGATTAAGTGAAATTATTACATTTTCCATCTTGTTGGCAACAACAAGACCGTTGTCTCGAGGATTCGACCCTTAACTATACTATGATAAGACTTCCACGTATCTTAGCATACGTGGGTGGAGTTCTCTATCTAGTATAAGCAAGGCTAAACTTAAAGACTTACCATCTTTAGGATTTTTAGTGGTGCACGCAATTCCACGTAAGTGGAAGCTCCATTAGTACCATCACTCATAATTGATTTAAACATGGTGCCTCATTATTTCTCTCTCCTCTAAATGATACTAGGAGGGAGTAGGGACACTCTAGATGTGGTAATTTTCATAGCAACCCTACATTTTGGGTAAATTACATTTTGTACCAAAATTGGTACACAAGTCACCAACATTATTCAAACAAGTTCAAACTTGGAATTTAGGCTTTCTACAAGACACCACCTTGCATCATTCTTTCTATAATGACACTAAAACACTTAGGGAACATTCAATATGTGACAAATTGCAATATAACCCCTCATATTGGGTAAATTGTATTATGGTCCAAAACATGAGAACATTGCTCAAACATTATTCAAACAAGACCAAATTTGAAACATAAGTTTGTTACCTGATAGAAAAACACTTTAGAGGATTATATTCAAGTTCTAAGCAACTTACTTAGCCAAAAAAAGAGGGTTACCTCATAACCCAGTTCAGGGTCATTACAACCTTTCTCAGGCCATCACTAGAGGCCCAACTTAAGTCCTCAGGCCATCACATGGGGGTAAAACTGGAAAAAGAAGCCTGCGATCCTTTTCCCCCAAAATGAAGAAGAACACACCGTATGGGTTCCGTGAATCCAGAAGGCCAGTACACAATTTGCTTCTTGTTGAGGAAAACTTAGGTGATGGGCACTTTCGTGATGGCTTGACGAATACAAAGAACCAAACATGATCATCTTCTGTGGCCAAAAGCCCCAGATGACCTATCTGATCTTTCTGATTTTGTATTATCCGATCTCTAGGTTTTGTATTATCCGATCTCTTGGTAATTTTAAGTGCTTTTATCTTGCTCCTATTTGGTCAGGCTCTAATAATTCATAACTTATGATTGGATCATCCTATAGAAATAAGTCCTATATGAAAGTTGATCAATTTTTTGAGATTTACAAGATGGAATAACTTTCAGAGCCTATTTTTACATCGATTTTCCCTATTTTAATTGAGAACCCCAAAAACCCTAGAAATTTCGTTCAATATTTATTATTAATGAAGGATAATTTCTTTAACATTGTAATTAGGGTTTCTAAGCCTCAAAAATGAGATTAGGATTTGCTAAACCTAAGAACAACAACTAGGATATCTTCCAAGAGAGAGGTAAGTGGTCCATGCACTTTGAACATAAATATTTGATTGATTGTATGTATGTATGCATAATGAATGTTGAATGTCTTATTTACTATTTTAATTGTTAAAAGTCATTGCATGTATACTAAACTGAATGTCATGTTTAATTTCAATATTATTGCATCATCTTCATGAACATAAAGAGTAAATTTAAAGTTAAGTTTTAAGAGCAAAGTAAGAGTTTTAAGAGAAAGATAATGATTAAAAGATAACTTATATAAGATCCTCACCAAGAGTCTCCTCAGAAAAAAAACTAAGAGGCACTTTGGTGCATAAGAGAAGAGACACTCCGGTGCAACCCAAGAGGCACTTCAATGCATAAGAGAAGAGGCACTTTGGTGCAAAACCTGAGGATTCTTATGTAGGTCAAGATAAAAGACTTAATTTAAAAGCAATTGTGTTTTCTTTTCGATGTCTAATGCTTAAAGTTTATTTTCAAGTTTACATGCTTTCTTAAATTGTAATATGTTCAATTCTACTTACCAATTGTTTGTTGCATGGCTAGGGGCACGATGCCCACAAGGAAGGAGCAACGTCAAGG
The DNA here is from genome assembly GCA_963693085.1 of Alisma plantago-aquatica. Lineage (NCBI taxonomy): Eukaryota > Viridiplantae > Streptophyta > Magnoliopsida > Alismatales > Alismataceae > Alisma > Alisma plantago-aquatica. The sequence goes on from OY856409.1 coordinate 1,436,476,483, forward strand.
AAAAAGCTAGCTAAGGACCAGTTGAAGAAGGAGCTCTAGGACATCTTAGAACAGACCTGGTGGGGTGCCAACTATCCATAGATCAGATTTCCTTTAAGTTTATGAATCATGTGTTTTAGTTTAGTGTGAGTTTTATGAGAAAGTGTAGAATGGTTAAGAGTTAACACGTTTAGTTTTATTCATTTATGGGTTATGTTGAGGACTTGAGTATGAGAATTTTTGTTTTATATTTTGTTGGTATATATGAACTTTATTTTTATGCAATGATAATCATGTTTGTGACATCCCAATGAGATATATGCTTCCGCTTAGTGTTGTGTGTGTCACAACCCCAAATTTTGGGTTCATCTGATGAGAAATGTAAACTCTCATATGGGACAAATAATGATGTAATTTCGTTTACAATAGCCTTGATGATTGTATTGTGGGCTTTATTGGCTATTGGGCCCAATAACAAGGAAATTCAATTAATTAAGAAAACGAGAAAAGAAAGATGTGGAAACCTCTAGAAGGTAACAAACTTAATCCAAAGGTGGATTTCGTGCCACACGGGTTCCTTGGGTTCCAAGGAGTCCAAAGTTGCAAAGAAAAACAATAAGAAAAGAAAAGATTAATTAAGTATTTCTTTATTAAGAAATATATTGAAAACAGTGATGAAATGTGGAAAATAAGTGAAAAGAGGTATAATTGAGTAATCCTTAGTGGATTTTCATATTCCAAGGATTCCAAATGATAAAAGGAATACTAGTGAGGAAAATAAAAGAGAAATAAAGAGAAATCCTCAAAAAGAAATATTTTAATAAGAAATACAAGTGATAATGAAGAATAATGCATTTATATGTATCTAGAAGGATAATGAGTATCCAATAAAATGGATTTCAAAATAATAGAGTTTTTTGGGATCCAAAGAGTCCCAATGAAGAGGAAAGAAAGATAAAATACCAAAATTGCAAAATAAGGATAATGGGAATACATAATTAATGAATTATGTGGTTTTGTTGAGAATAAAGTATTTTCTACTTAAGGAAATATATTTTCATGGTTAATATATTAAAAGGCATGAATAAAGAGAATAAGATTGATAATTTTCATATTTCTATTTATCCATGCAATAAGGAATATCAAGGAAATAGGAGATAATGAAGAGAGAGAGAGAGAGTTGGTTGATTCACAACCAAGGAAAGTGTGTTTCCTTTTGAGTTTGGGACTTGAGTCCTCATGAGGCACGCCTTAGAGCTTCATACCTCACCCTATATAAAGGGGTAAAGCCCTAGTTCGAGTCCGAGAGAGAAAGAGAATGATCCCACACTCTTTTCCTTCTTCCTTATGTGTAAACCCTAAACAAGGGTAAGGACCTAACCCCAGAGCAATGTGGGTATGCTTGGTGGTCTTTCTTGAGGCAGGAGACCTCCACGACCACCCAGGGTCGCTTGGATACCGCCCATCGACCCCCGGCTTCACGCAACTGCAACTACGAGGCTGCAACGGCGGTCGTTCTTGGAAGAACCTTTGCTCGTGCACTAGCCAGTTAAACCGCGACCTGGGCAGTGCTCTAGGTGCGACTAGGGCCAGAGGAGCTTAGGCGGTCATCGACGGAGCTCTGTGGGCCCTAGAAAGGAGGAGGCAAGCTCGAGAAGCCCTGCACGTGGCAGCCATCGGGCTGCTGGAGGAAGTAGAAGGGAAAGACACTTTTGACATATCTACCCTCCGCGCTGTGCTGGGCCGGTAGGTTAAGTCAAGGGTGGAAACATAATTCAGTTATGTTTCCCAAAAGCTAATGTTGCATGGCAAGAGTGACGTGGCACTCCCGGATTGGCTCAAGTAAGTCAAATTTTCAAAATTCATATCTAATAATCGGTAGCTCGGATGGGTACGAGTAATATATGCATTTTGCTCAGAAAAATGAGAGGAATCCAATAAAAATATATTTGGAGCCTGATTCTAATTGCAATTCGAAAAGTAGTGTAAATTATCAACTTTAGTGAATTAAAGATTAAGAAACCCTATTTTGATATGATTAATGTGTCTAGGAGGGTTTAATTGATGGTTAAAGATGATATTAACCTATTAATCATAAAGAGATACATTAAGATCAGAAAAGATGAATTGTTCACGTAATTAGTTAATTTAAAGTTTCATGTGCATGAAAAGGCTTTAATGGGCCTTGAAATCCTAATATTAGTGAATGAGACTATTAATAGCTTTAATTGATTAATTTCATGATTAAAGTTGGAATATGTTGAATCTAAGATATTTCGAGCATTAAAGTTCCTAATTGTGGTTAAATACCCTTAATGTGGAAATTAGGGTTTCCTAGTGGATAAAAGACAGAATTAATGATAAATAAAATTCATATATGAATTAGATCATAGTGAACTATGAATTGATGATAAACGAGCATGATGAATTGTCATGGGTTAAAGAGGATAAAAATGGTAGCTTTAATGAAAATAAGCTTAATGGACTTATATAATGGTTAATTATGCCTTAAATCCAAAACTAAGGATTAGATGTTGATATAATTAGGGTTTGTGATCAATTGCGTTAAATTAGGGTTTAAAATAGTAAAAGTTGAAGGGAAACCCTAATTGTAATGAAAACCCTAAAAGTGAACTTGAAACCCTAGGAAGTGAGCTAGATTTAATAGATCTTAATGACATGAGTAATAAAAGGAAATTGTATAATTGTTTCAGGATCTTATTGAATGCTTGCCTATTGGTTGGTTGGATTATTTCTATCGCACATCAACTTGACAGGTATGTGGTTACGCCTATGAATATCTTGAATTAGTTTCTCGAGGATTTTTGAGGTTTTATCGATGACTTGAATTAAATTATTGGTTGCATTTAATTCATGAAAATTATAATGTGAGTATGACTATCACATAAGAGATGTGCCTACTAGCTCAGATCCTAGTCCCCTCTGTAGCCTAATGGATCGACCTAGTACATGGCTACCAATGGGGTAGGCCCATCAGGTCATTGGATGACGTAGTACATGGCTACCAATGGGGTAGGACCATCAAGTCATCATGAGTCAGGGATTGGGCTACCTTTGGGTAGGGCCATGCGACTCCATAACCCTAGGAATTGGCTACTTGTCTGGTAGAACCATGGGGGTAAGGATCTACCATATGAGAGAGGTAGTATCCATGTCCACTGCAGGGACGGTATAGAGATAAGGGATAGGCAAGGATTGAGTAGTATTGCTTAAAACATAATCTTGGATGTTAAATGATATTTGGTTGACTACATTGTTAACATAGTTGCACAATTATTGTTTCCTCCACATACCAACTTCTTGCTGACCGACATTTTGTTTGTCGGGATTTTAGGTACAAATGAAAAGAACAAACAGTAAAGTGGTGTATGTGGAACTAAATGAGAAATAACATACACAAGAGGATTAGTTAGATTAGTATCTTCATGGATAGAAGTTTAGAAACCCCAGCTTTTAAAAGGTAAGTAAAGTTTTTATTTTATACCAATTTTCAGTTAGAAGTAGAATTGCATAATTATTATTGATTATTTGTCGAACATTTGATCTGGGTTATTAGATAACGGTTGTGATCTCTTGGTCTCCCTTAAGTGGGGGTTACCGGGAGACGGGGTCATTACAATTGGTATCAGAACGAAGGTTCCTCACTTAATCTTTAATAATTATTAAATTTTACAAATTTTGTAGAACCCAAGGGAGTTATTAGAGGATTATCCAAAAGACAGAGGTGTCTAGAAAAGGATCATGACCGGGGGCTGGAAATATTTTCCTCCACACCGCTGGTCAAAATACGAGGACTCCCGGATCCGTGTGACTGCTTGGACAAAGTCTTAGGGTATGATTTGAAATAAGATACCATTAGGACTCTCACATCTTGCTCATCCCTTCTCAACACAAATTCTGTTAAGGACCTTAAGGATTAGGGTTTCCTCTCTTCTCCTCGCCCTCTTGAGGTAAGGGTAAGGTTGATAAGGATTAAGGAATCCTCCACCAAATTAATAAAAAGCATGTAAATAAGATGTCATGGACATAAGCTTAATAGAGTAAGCGTAAAAGAATAGATACATTCTTAGGTCATATGACATAAGTTGTCATTGCCCTCAGGAGAGACCTGAGGCTAGACCTTCTTGTCAGGAGGATGAGTAGAGAAAGTGAGTCATGGAGGTAGAGATCTCCATTAAAGTAGAGACCTAGCACATCCTTTAGGGATGATGTTAACCCTAACCCTAAGTGGAGGTTAGAGAGAGAGATGACATGATGAGTTAGACGACATGGTTGGCTGGGTGTTTGGATAGATATGCCTTTGGATTGCCATACGAGCCATGAGAGGTTGGATGACCTAGCACCTTTGGCGACCCTGGGAATGGTCGTGCATGTTTGAGCGAAGGATAGCTTCTTCATGGATGAGGTTAGAGAAGAACCTATGGAAACCCCATGAGCTTGGCATAGTATGCACCCAGAGCACGTCATGTAGTACAAGCACTAGGTCGAAACCCTGGCCAACGAATCATTATGGATGTCTTATGAGATAAACATAAAGAGCTAAGGATAATCTTGAGCCAAACATGAGTTGAGCAAAGGCTTCACCCAGGTAGGGATATGCTGGTAAGCTTGATCCAACTTCATGTAGTGAGGCTGGATGTGGAGTAAGATCTAGAGAGAGAAAGCAGGACCCAAGAAAGAAGGTTGGAAGCTTAGATTCGGAGACATGAGGAACAGTGGGGAGTTGAGGATGATGCGACCTAAGTGGATGATAGTGGTTGCCTTATGCTTGATCCCTAGAGGCTTATGATATCTTGGTTGCCTTTAGAGGAACCAAACCCTAGAGAGAGGATGATGCTTCTAGTACCTATGGTATAAGTGATTACCTTCTGGATGAGATAAAGAGTGCTTTAGACCCTGAGGAGGTTTAAGTAACCAGTTGTGAGGTTTTATACCTAGTTGGTTGCCCTGGAAGAGGACTCAACTCCAAAGTGTTGCTCGAGTAGAAGGATCATGGAAGTACATGACATACCTTGGACAAGCTTGATTCGTGGTTAAGAGATTGAGCGTGCAGTTGGACACCCAAAGGTGAACCTAGAGTTCCTAGGCCTAAGAGGGAAAGTAGTGTACCCGATGCTCATGATAAGATTTGAGTCTCTATAGCTTCGAGCATGTGTAGAGGAAAAAGAAACCCCTTAAGTTAAAGGTATGTGTGATGAACCCCTCACAACTAAGTTGGTCTAATATTGAGGATGAGAACAAGTGTGACCTAGCATGGTTTAGTAGGTACACGTGTACCTTAGTAGTTGTTGGATTCAGCATGCTCATGTGAATGTAAACCCTAAGGACGCTTGTGACCTTTGTTATCAAGGTGTAGTTTCCTCCCATCCTGGGAGAGGGACCCTTTGGTAGGTAGTTTACCAGTTTGGTTGGTTTTGAGGTAACCTAAGGAGGTTTCATATGATCTTGAGAAGCTAAATGAAGAGTACATGGCATGAGAATGAACCTATAGACCCATAGATAACCATCTCTATGTGCATGTGGATGTGTTACCATGGAGATAACCGGTATGGGGCTTGACCAAGGTAGGCAGGTTGCCGTGATCCCTATGAAAGGATGAAAGTCAGCCCATGAATGCAGGAAGAGAGAGATGAATGTCTGGGTAAGGTTCTAAGTTGGACATGTACTATAATAGAATCCTAAGTCTATCCTAGGGTCAGGTAGGGATAAAACCGATGGAAGAAGGAGTTGCCTAATTCCCTAGTTGCGCATGACCATAGGGTTGGGAGGTAACAACTATCATTGTCTGAGGTCCATGGGTTAGGAGATTGATCACCTTCATGAACTCATGGGACCCAAAGGGTAGATGAGTAGGGCACTCTCTGGATGCATAAGGGAAAAGGGATGACCCCAAAAGTGACGGCACCCTATATACCTAGAGGAGATGACTAAGGATTGTGTGGTGACCAAAGAAGGTTCGAGACCAATTTTCCATGAAACTAACTTTGATATCATGATGTTTGTGATGTGGAGACATAAGTTGCACGTTTCAACTTAAAATTGAAGGTGCACTGGCGATGTGGGATGTACCATCTCTACTCCTGGAATGGGAAGAACTCTGTATTTGGACGGCCGCCAAATGCTTATTTCTTCTTGTTATGGGAGTGAGAGATAGGATAGTACGCATGCCATACACCAAGGATAAAGATGATGTGAGTTGGAACATTGCTACAAGGTATGAAGATAGAAATGATAACATACCCTTGTAGAGAAAATGATACATGTATGGTTTACAAACACTAAGAGTATTAAGGAGATCATCTTGTGGGGATGTGATACCATGAGCTATCTGGAATTTGCAAGATATGCAAGGTTGAGTTTCACCACCATGAGAAGGAGCTCAGAGTTTCTTGATGAACACAAACTTAGAGATGAGATGATAAGTAGAATGCATGGAGGTGTATGTCTTCAACATTACCTAACACCTAAGGATAAGAAGTGGTAATGAATGCTCTGGTTGAGATATAGCTGCCTAGTTTAGCTGGAAGCTAGAAGAAGTTGAGGTTGTTTAGGATAACCTTAAGAGGAGGAAAAGAGATAAGTTTGGCTAACACCTAGACGTATCAATAGAGGTTAATCAAGTAAATGACTATTTGGTTAGCCAGCCTAGTCCGTAATATAATGAAAGGATGGTTGGGGAACCTTAGGTGTACTTGTTTGGAAAGGAAAGTGATGAAACCCTAATGAGAGTGGTTTAGGGTTTCCGAGGTATCAAGCTTGAGGAATCATGACATTTAGGAGATCATGGTTTTAGATCACCAAACAATCGTGATACTACAAAGATAGTAAGTGATAGTAGCACTTTGATTGCTTGATGTGAAGTTGCATGTAGCATGTGGCCATGCAAGCCAAGGGTGAAGGACGGACACCAGTAACCCAGTACTTTGACATAGAGGATAAAGAGTCCCCGAGGGGGAATGGAAGTTCACCACTATGGATTTTGTGGTAAGTCTCCCCTTGAACGAGAAAGATCAAGATGCAATGTGGGTTATGGTAGATCGCCTTACCTAGATGACATGAGGAATAAAGAGTATTGTCAAGGGACAAATCAAGTTGAACTACTTATAATAGAGAGAGAAATGGTTCAACTACACTATGACGTGAGTTCAAAAGTTCTTGAGCATGGATAGAAGGTTCACTTCCATGAGGTGGAAGTGGATACATGAAGAACTCGATGATAGTACAGTTTATCACCTCATACTAATGGACAGTATGATCTAGACTAGAGGGTCTGAGGAGAGCATGTGTGCTCATTCAGGGTGATACATAGAGACATTTCTTAAGATGTGATGTTAACCACCATAGCCTTCATCGAGATGCAAGAAGTCTTATAGAGAGGTTGTGTTGGTCACCACTTCATTAAGATGATGCTGGTGAAGGAGGCCTCATGAAGGTCAGAAAAGAACCATAGTGTGTGTAGATGAAGTCATTTTGATCGTGCAATGGTTGAGAGAGAGCCCAGTGGTGACATGAGTCATGAGTTGATGCAAAGCAGACTGGCATGCAGTTCACTATGGGAAAATATGTGATGTGAAAATCCGACCCCTCTAAGCTTCTACTGAGAAAGTTGCATTTGAGATGGATTTGTGGAGATTGGTGTGTTTAGTATTGCCCCTCAGGAATAACATGATGTGTATGTGTTTCATGAGTCTGATCTAGAACACTATGTGAGGTACCCAAGCCATGTGCTGAGCCCTGAACCTATTCAGCTTTATGAGAGGCTAAAATGTCCTGAGTTACCTATGAGGGTATGATATACCAAGGTAAGAAAGAACTCATATGGAAGAATATGAGATGATAAAGGTTCTTGGGAAGCACCATGGAAAGGGTAAGACCACATGGGAGCCATGATGGACATATGAAAGGCATATCCTGAGTTGTTTGTTTGCTTGTTGGAATTTTGAGGGAAAAATTCCTATAAGAGGGGAAGGATGTTACAACCCCAAATTTTGGGTTCATCTGATGAGAAATGTAAACTCTCATATGGGACAAATAATGATGTAATTTTGTTTATAATAGCCTTGATGATTGTATTGTGGGCTTTATTGGCTATTGTGCCCAATAACAAGGAAATTCAATTAACTAAGAAAATGAGAAAAGAAAGATGTGGAAACCTCTAGAAGGTAAAGCACTTAATCCAAAGGTGGATTTCGTGCCACATGGGTTCCTTGGGTTCCAAGGAGTCCAAAGTTGCAAAGAAAAGAAATAAGAAAAGAAAAGATTAATTAAGTATTTCTTTATTAAGAAATAAATTGAAAACAGTGATGAAATGTGGAAAATAAGTGAAAAGAGGTATAATTGAGTAAGCCTTAGTGGAATTTCGTATTCCAAGGATTCCTAATGATAAAAGGAATACTAATGAGGAAAATAAAAGAGAAATAAAGAGAAATCCTAAAAAAGAAATATTTTAATAAGAAATACACATGATAATGAAGAATAATGCATTTAGATGCATCTAGAAGGATAATGAGTATCCAATAAAATGGATTTCAAAATAATAGAGTTTCTTGGGATCAAAAGAGTCCCAATGAAGAGGAAAGAAAGAGAAAATACCAAAATTGAAAAATAAGGATAATGGGAACACATAATTAATGAATTATGTAGTTTTTTTAAGAAGAAAGTATTTTCTACTTAAGGAAATATATTTTTGTGGCTAATATATTAAAAGGCATGAATAAAGCGAATAAGATAGAGAATTTTTGTATTTCTATTTATCCATGCAATAAGGAATATCAAGGAAATAGGAGATAATGAAGAGAGAGAGTTGGTTGCTTCACAACCAAGGAAAGTGTGTTTCCTTTTGAGTTTGGGACTTGAGTCCTCATGAGGCTTGCCTTAGGCTTCACACCTCACCCTATATAAAGGGGTAAATCCCTAGTTCGAGTCCGAGAGAGAAAGAGAAAGATCACATGCTCTTTTCCTTCTTCCTTATGTGTAAACCCTAAACAAGGGTAAGGTCCTAACCCCGAAGCAACGTGGGTATGCTTGGTGGTCTTGCTTGAGGCAGGAGACCTCCTCGACCACCCAGGGCCGCTTGGATACCGCCCATCAACCCTCGGCTTCACGCAACTGCAGCTACGAGGCTGCAACGGTGGTCATTCTTGGAAGAATCTTTGCTCGTGCAATAGTCGGTTAAACTGTGACCTGGGCAGTTCTCTAGGTGCGACTAGGGCCATAGGAGCTTAGGCGGCCATCGGTGGAGGTCTGTGGGCCCCAGAAAGGAGGAGGCAAGCTCGAGAAGCCCTGCACGCGGCGGCTAGGGCGGTAGCCGTCGGGCTGCTGGAGGAAGAAGGGAAAGGCACTTTGGGCAGATCTACCCTCCGTATTGTGCTGGGCCAGTAGGTTAAGTCAAGGGTAGAAACGTAATTCAGTTAAGTTTCCCAAAAGCTAACGTTGCATGGCAAGAGCGACGTAGCGCTCCCAGATTGGCTCAAGTAAGTCAAATTTGCAAAATTCATATCTAATAATTGGTAGCTCGAATGGGTACGAGTAATATATGCATTTTGCTCAGAAAAATGAGAGGAATCCATTAAAAATATATTTAAGCCTGATTCTATTTGCAATTCGAAAAGTAGTGTAAATTATCAACTTTAGTGAATTAAAGATTAAGAAACCCTATTTTGATATGATTAATGTGATTAGTAGGGTTTAATTGATGGTTAAAGATGATATTAACCTATTAATCACAAAGAGATACATTAAGATCAGAAAATATAAATTGTGCACGTAATTAGTTAATTTAAAGTTTCATGTGCATGAAAAAGCTTTAATGGGCCTTAAAACACTAATATTAGTGAATGAGACTATTAATAGCTTTAATTGATTAATTTCATGATTAAAGTTGGAATATGTTGAATCTAAGCTATTTCAAGCATTAAAGTTTCTAATTGTGGTTAAATACCCTTAATGTGGAAATTAGGGTTTCCTAGTGGATAAAAGATAGAATTAATGATAAATAAAATTCATTTGTGAATTAGATCATAGTGAACTATGAATTGATGATAAACAAGAATAATGACTTTTTCATGGGTTAAAGAGGATAAAAATGGTAGCTTTAATGAAAAGAAGCTTAATGGACTTATATAATGGTTAATTATGCCTTAAATCCAAAACTGAGGATTAAATGTTGAGATAATTAAGGTTTGTGATCAATTACATTAAATTAGGGTTTAACATAGTAAAAGATGAAGGGAAACCCTAATTGCAATGAAAACCCTAAAAGTGAACTAGAAACCCTAGGAAGCGAGCTAGATTTAATAGATCTTAATGACATGAGTAATAAAAGGTAATTGTATAATTGTTTCAGGATCTTATTGAATGCTTGCTTGCCTATTGGTTGGTTGGATTATTTCTACCTAACATCAACTTGACAGGTTTGTGGTTACGCCTATGAATATCCCGAATTAGTTTCTCGAGGATTTTTTAGGTTTTATCGATGACTTGAATTAAACTATTGGTTGCATTTAATTCATGCAAATTATAATGTGAATATGACTATCACATAAGAGATGTGCCTACTAGCTCAGATCCTAGTCCCCTATGTAGCCTAATGGATTGAACTAGTACATGGCTACCAATGGGGTAGGCCCATTATGTCATTGAATGACTTAGTAAATGGCTACCAATGGGGTAGGACCATCAAGTCATCATGATTCAGGGATTGGGCTACCTTTGGGTAGGGCCATGCGACTCCATAACCCTAGGAATTGGCTACCTGTGTGGTAGGACCATGGGGGTAAGGATCGACCATATGAGAGTGGTAGTATCCATGTCTACTGCAGGGACAGTACAGAGATAGGGGATAGGCAAGGATTGAGTAGTATTGCTTAAAACATAATCTTTGATGTTAAATGATATTTGGTTGACTACATTGTTAACATAGTTGCACAATTATTGTTTCCTCCACATACCAGCTTCTTGCTGACCGATGTTTTGTTTGTCGGTGTTTTAGGTACAAATGAAAAAAACAAACTGTAAAGTGGCATATGTGGAACTAAATGAGAAATAGCATACACAGGAGGATTAGTTAGATTAGTATCTTCATGGATAGAAGTTTAGAAACCCCAGCTTTTAAAAGGTAAGTAAAGTTTTTATTTTATACCAGTTTTCAGTTAGAAGTAGAATTTCATAATTATTATTGATTATTTGTCAAACCATTGATCTGGGTTATTAGATAACGGCTATGATCTCTTGGTCTCCCTTAAGTGGGGGTTACCGGGAGACGGGGTCGTTACAGTGTGTGTTTTAGAAATTGGGGTGTTACAATATGGTATCAGAGTGAGAAATATAGTTGGCCACCAGGCTTTTCTCAAAATCTCATATAGTTTATGTTCCCCCTTGTAGATGGCTCCCAAGAGGAGATCTGATAAGGGTAAGGAGCACGCAGATGGAGAGGGAAGCTCTTCCAATGGAGAAAGTGATCATAGTGCTTCTAGAGGGGCTAACCCTAATAGTAACCCTAATGCACCTCTAGAAGTGCTTATCAAGGCTCTGACTGATGCTATCACTAGACAAAAAGGAAGACCACATCAAATGAGGAACCATGAGTTGAACTTAGTTGACTTCTTGAATATCAACCTTGATGCTTTTGCTGGAGAAGAAGAGCTAGATGTGGTGGGAAAAGTTGAAAGCTGGTTACAGAACATGGAGCATTGTTTTTATGACCTAGATTTCCCTAACCCATCTAGGGTTCATTTTGGGACTCAAATGCTCAAAGGTGTTGCTAGGACTTGGTGGGAGAACCTGCTAGGATCCCATGAAGCTGATGCTCCTCCACTCACATGGGAGGAATTCACATAATCCTTTAAAGACCATTACATTTCTAAGGCTATGATCTAGAAGAAAGAAGAGGAGTTTCACAACCTTCGTCAACATGGTGATATGAGAGTCACACAATACGCCATGAAGTTCAGAATCTTATAGAAGTATAGATATGATTATGATGAACGACGCAAGGTGAAAAAGTTCATTAGGGGTCTCAAGGAGGACCTTAGCTTTGCTTTGTCTAGACGAGGACACCGCACCGTGCAAGGTGCCCTAGATGATGCCCTCGAACTAGAAGACCACCCAGGAAGAGGATGGAAGAAGGATAACCACTCCAACAACAACAAACACCATAATGACAAGAAGAGGAAGGCTCTAGCCGAGGTTGTTGCGAATCAACCTGCCAAGACCCAATGTGCCAAGTGCTCCTAGTATCATGTAGGAGAATGTAGGTTTGGAACTGGAGTGTGATATGTGTAAAGAGGCGACATCACCTCCTTACTAAAATCTAAAGGAAGTACAAAACATCCATCTTTTTAGAAAGACAAAAGATATGGAGGGATGTATGTATAATATTCCAAGTAAATAAGAATGCACCAGATACATTACAAAATGTCAATAGCATCGAAAATAAAAGTATTAAGCCTATTACATGGCTTTCATTGCTCATTACATGATTGTTCTAAATAGAAAAAGATAAGAGAAAAGGATCTAACTATAGCAACCTAGACATCCTTTCAAATAGCTTGAGATCTACTCCTGAGATGAATTCCTTCAAACTTGTCCTTCTCCCTGCTCAGCACCAGCACCTGGGTGGTTGGGAAAGCACCCAGCAAAAGGGGAAATAAAACAAGGTATGTGTCACAAAACTAATCTAGGATATCAAGATAAGTACAACAAATAAAAATAGGCTAGGGTTCATCATATGATGAAGATAAGAAGAGTATGAGGCTATATTCAAAAGAAACTTGCCATTAACAATTATATCAAAAAGGATTTGCATGTAAGATAATTATGCCTACCTAACTAAGTAGGGTTGAGGCACCTACCAGACCTCTAATCTTAGGTGAAAGGAGAATAAGACATTCCTAGTCAGCTACAATATTGTGGGGAGAATAAGACATTCCCCCTGGCGATTATTTACATGCCCTCTGTGGGAGGTTGTACATGAGTATCACTACTTTAAATTAAATAGAACATAAATCCACATGCTAGAAAAGTAGTCATGGCAAGAGTAGTCATAATATTCAATAAGCATGACAATGGGGTATATGACCCAAACAAGAAGAAATTATAATCTAATTTGAGGCACGAACAACATTAGGATTCAAGAATAGAATATTTAGGGTTCATTTAAGCCTCATTAGGGAAATATAGGGTTTGTTAGCAATTATACCAGCATAGGGTGTAAGGAATGCACATACCTCTCTTACTGATATCAATTACTAACTTTCACCACTTTAATTGAGTTCAAGTTCCACTTTGCCTATTTTCTATGTATTAACATGTATTAGAGTACATAGTGCACATTAATATGTTGAAACTCTAATTTCAGAACTTTTTAAAAAAATTCGAATTTAGCTTTTGAAAATATCACCAATGAACTTATGAGGTTCTCTTGATGAAGAAAACATATTCTTATGTTAATTTTGGAGTTATGATGATTAAGATGTAATTTTTATGGATTTTATGCATTAAATTTAGTTTACAAAAATCACCCTTCATCAAACTAGGAAATCTGTAATGACCCCGCCTCCCGGTAACCCCCAATTAAGGGAGACCCGAAGGTTAGAGTCGTTAATCAATTAACAGGATCAAAGGTTCAACATGTAATCAACAATAATTATGAAATTCTACTAACTAAACTGGAATTGGGTACAAAAATTAAAACATTAATTACCTTTGAAAGAAATGTTGGAAATCTATCTATCTAGAGCTGGAATTAATCTATCTATTCCTCCTTGCACTTTATTTCTTAATTTCACGATGGGTCACTTTACTGTTTGTGCTTTCAGGACTACACCTAAAACGCCGACAAACAAAACGTCGGTCAGCAATTGCTGGTATGTGGAGGTAATCAAAATTTCACATTTAAGTCTAACAATTTAAATATTGCAGTCAAGATATTTAGCAAGTCAATTTACATTTTCCATGTGACATTCCCCACCACTTTTGGCCTAACCTTGGAATCACCCCCTTTAGGGTTTCTCATTTGCCATTAACTTAAGGCCACCTTATCAATCTCGAGCTTGGTGCTTGGGAGTCACCTCTCATGGTGCTCCACGTATCATAGACCACCTTCTCATTCCCGAGCTTGGTGTCTGGGGTCACATCTCATGGTGCCCATTGGTCTACCCTCCTGGGCCTGACCTTTATGGCATCTTCCATCAGGGTGGCATGTAGGTGCGGGAATACACATTTATATTAAATTGTGATAGTCATAGTTACTTTATAATTGCAATATAAAAATCCAAACAGTTTAGTTGCATTCAATGTGATTAAACATCTGGGAATCCATCGGGAAACTAAAGTGGTTATTCATAATTCACCACATACATGTTAAGCAGACTTGAATGCAGAAATAACCAATCAATCAGGAATCAAGCAAGCACACACACAATTATTCCTGAAAAAGGCATCCAATCTCTCTATTATAAATCACGTCATCTTGATCCATTAATCCTAATTGTTTCCTAGGTTATTTGCCCTTTTAAGGGTTTTGAGCATAATTAGGGTTCCACTTCATCTTTATTACTTTAAACCCTAATTTCACAAAATCACTTACAAACCCTAACTATTTCATTTTCCTTTTAAAAAAGATTTTAAATTCGTCTTTTAGCAACATGAAACCCTAATTTCAGATTATAAGTACTTTCTTTTTCTTTTCCTCTAATTTAGGGTTTCTAAGCATCTTAACCATCATATTAAGTTTAAAACCCGAAACTTTGCAATTCTATCATCAAAACTGGTTAAAACCCATCTTAATCATTAATCAAGTTAACCATGCGTGAAACAACCTAATTGCAAGATTAAAACCATCTTTAGTTAACAATTAGGGTTTTCTAATTACAAATTAACACTTTTTCCATCAAATCATATACTTTTGCAAAGATATACAGATTTAGATGTGCAAACCATTTTTAACATATTCCTCATATTTTTCTAATCATTTTTCATGTATTAACTTTCCCCGTCTAAGGTTCCTAGCTCAAGATACAATTTTTAACAAGAAAACTCTTTTTATTGTCTATTTGTTGTTTTCTAGAAAAACCACGGCCGCATGATCCATGGTCTGCGGATCCACTAAGGATCCAATGGTCGTGGATACATGCGCCCTTAACATTGCAAACAAAAGAACCAAAGGACGGAAACGTCCTTACCTTTACTGAAGGTGTGGAGGGTTATTTCGGTAAAAGACCAGGGCCTTCTTCTTCTTCCTCGCGTCGAGCACAGCAGGTGTGCGATGGTCAACTCAAGGGTTGACTCTCAAATCTAGGCCTCCTGTGAATGAACTACTTGGACTGGGAGCTTCGTCTCCCTCGGTTGAACTCACTCGTGGGCGCAATTTCTCGCTAAGGGTGTGTCGCGATCCTCCCTTACTCGCCGGTACTCTGGCGAGGTCTACCGCTGACTCGGGGTGTAGCTTTGGGTGGATGGCCCAATTGATCACATGGAACTGTTCCTCATGCTCTCCCGCAGAGGTTGGGCTAGCGAAACAAGGTGTTGGTGCCCTCTCTCATCCTCCCCTATTTATAGGGCCGAAGTAGGCATTGCCAGCTTTGGGCATTTCCTGGATTGGCGGCAAAACCTCAACAAAATAGGGATGTTTCCCTTCGTCTCTCTATCCCGAATTCAATGGGAATAAGATCTGGCTTTCATCCGCCCTGGATTACGAGGAAAAAGGATGGGAAACTCTCCCTTTATCCAGTAGAGTTCCAGTCTGCTTGGGACTTGGACGATGAGCGTCCATCGTTGTATTAGGATCCAACGGGCCTCATCGCTCACGTTCAAAACAAAGAAAATATATATCATTAATTCACGAATAATTCCCAAATCAAATATAAATTGCAAAATTAATATCTCCCAAACTATAACTCCTATTTATCTCAAATTTTAAGGGAACGTTGGAAACAAAAAGTAATGGATGAGGAGGCTTCCTTCTCTCCCAAGTTATTCATTAATTTATTCAAAATTAATTGTTATTTCCTTTCCCTTTACCATTATCTTCTTCTTTTGGGTCCCTTGGACCTCAAGAAATATCAAAGGCACAAATTCACATATTGGGGATTATCTATTTGCCTTTATCTTCTTTTAATTATCAATTACTCATATTTTCCTTTTATTAATCAATTTCTTTTCCTTTTTAATTCTCTTTTCTTTTCAATTGGGCTTTATGGCCAACAAAGCCCACCATCAATCAATCAAGGCCTTTTCATATGAAATCCATTGCAAATCAAATAAAAAGATTTCTTTTATTCATTAAAAGAGAATTACATCTTTCATTACATATTCAAGAAATTGAGGTTATAACATCCTCACCTCCTTATAGGATTTTTGCCCTCAAAATTTAATCAAACAAACAAATCAGGATATGCTTTCTCTATGTCTGCCTTCAGTTCCCATGTGGCCTCATCCTCTCCATGGTGCTTCCAAATAACCTTTACCATCTCTATTTTCTTACATCTGAGCTCTTTCACCTTGGTATCTAGAATCCACACAAGTGACTCAGGATAAATCAGCTTCCATTGAAGCGCAATAGGTTCAATGCTCAACACATGGCTTGGATCTTGCACATATCGCTTCAGGTTGGACACGTGAAACACATCATGCATCATGCTATACTGAGGGGGTAACACCAAACGGTATGCAGCTTCACCAATCCATTCTAACACCTCAAACGGACCCACGTATCGGGGACTCAGCTTTCCTCTATTCTTAGCTATAGTTCAGAGCGGTCGGATTTTCAAAAACACATGCTCTCCCATAGTGAAATGCACATCAATTCTCTTTGCATCATCATACGACTTCTGTCAATCATGGGCTCTCTTCAGCCTTTGCTTGATCAAAGCCACTTTATTAGCATGCACTTGGAGCTCATCTGACCTCAACAGGGTCCTCTCAGCCACATCATCCCAGTGAAGTGGGGACCGACATGGTCTTCCGTACAAAGCTTCATACGGAGGCATCCCGATACTGGCTTGGTAGTTGTTGTTGTAGGCGAACTTTTCTAACGGTAAGTATTGCTCCCATGAGCCACCCCAATCGAGCACACAAGCTCTCAATAGATCTTCTAAGGTCTGGATTGTCCTTTCTGACTGACCGTCTGTCTGGGGGTGATAAGCGATACTAAACTTTAACCTGGTACCAAGTTCCTCTTGAACTTGCTTCCACAACTTGGAAGTGAAATTTGGGTCTCTATCTGAAATGATCGATCCTGGTACACCATGCAATCGCACTATCTCTCTGATATACAGCTCAGCTAGGTCTGTTACCATAGCAGTGATTTTCAAGGCAAGGAAGTGTGCTGACTTGGTAAGATGATCTACCACAACCCATATCACATTATGACCCTTCTTGGTCTGGGGTAGACCTACCACAAAATCCATGGTGATCAGCTCCCATTTCCACTGTGCAATTTCTATTGACTGTAAAAGTCCGTCGGGTCGTTGGTGTTCAGCCTTCACCATCTGGCATGTAAGACAACTGGCCACCCATGACGCAATGTCTTTCTTCATTCCTGGCTACCAGAAAAATTGTTGTAGGTCCTTGAACATCTTAGTAGTTCCTGGGTGCATTGTGTACCTGGATCCATGAGTCTCTTGCAAGATATGTCCCTTTATTGATGAATCCACTGGAACCCATATGCAATTCTCAAACTTGATTCCTCCGTCTACTCCTATGGATAGACGAGTCTGTGGCTTCATCATTAAACATTTCATCTTGTCTAGCTCTCCACTAGTCAACTGTGTAGCTATGATCTCACTCAACAACTCAGATTGAATATGGATATTAGCCAACCGAACTTGGTCCTCTAACGGTTGTGGAGTCCATTCCACAAGCTCCTCCAAACTCTTCCACTGACTGGACAAAATAGTTGCACACTTAAGATGTTTCCGGCTCAACGCATCAGCCACAACATTCGCCTTACCAAGATGGTAGGCAATGGTGAAGTCGTAATCCTTCATGTACTCCATCCATCGTCGTTGTCGTAGGTTCAGGTCTCTCTGTGTCAGCAGGTATTTCAAACTCTTATGGTCGGTGAAGATTTCGAAGGTAGCACTATACAGGTAATGCCGCCATATCTTCAAAGCATGGATGATAGCAGCCAACTCCAGGTCATGTGTCGGGTAATTCACCTCATTGGGATTGAGCTGTCGGGAAGCATATGCTACCACATGCCAATCTTGTTCTAACACACAGCCAAGTCCCATCTTGGAAGCATCGGTGAATATCATGAAACCCTCATTGCCAGAAGGTAGAGTCAACACCAGAGCAGTGGTCAGCTTCTCTTTCAATTCTTGGAAGCGAGCTTCACATACGTCAGACCACACGAACTTTACATCCTTCCGGGTCAAAATGGTCAGTGGCAAAGCAGTCTTGGAGAAATCCTTGATGAAGCGACGATAGTATCCAGCCAACCCCAAGAAGCTACGAATCTTGGAGGGGTTCTTTGGTGCCGGCTAGTCTCGAAGTGCCAATACTTTGACTGGATCTACGGTGATTGTTCCTCCTGAGATGATGTGTCCAAGAAACATGACTCGGTCTAACCAAAACTCACATTTGGAGAACTTTCCAAAAAACTTATGCTTTCTCAGGATATCAAGGACTCTTCCCAGGTGTTCACGGTGTTAGGCTAGGTCATCTGAATACACTAAGATGTCATCTATGAACACTATCATGAAAGAGTCAAGGAAAGGATGGAACACACTATTCATGAGGTTCATGAAGACACTCAGTGCATTAGATAATCCAAACGGAATGACCACAAACTCATAGTGGCCATAGCGGGTTCTGAAAGCCGTTTTAGGTATATCCTCACTCCTCACTCTCACTTGGTGATATCCTGACCTCAAATCGATCTTGGAAAAGACTCGAGATGATTTGAGTTGGTTGAACAGGTCGTCTATTCTAGGCAAAGGATACTTGTTCTTAATGGTTGCTTGATTGATCATCCGATAATCAATACACATCTAAAGCGACCCATCCTTCTTTTTCACAAAGAGAACTGGGTCTCCCCATGGTGATGTACTGGGTCGGATGAATCCCTTATCCAACAACTCGTGCAACTGGGTTTTCAACTCAAGCAACTCTGTAGGGGACATTCTACAGGGTGCCTTAGATATAGGGTTAGTCCCGGGAGCTAACTCAATCGAGAAGTCTACCTCCCTCTTTGGGGGAATTCCTGGTAGATCATCTAGAAACACATTTGCATACTCCCGAATTACCTCTATTTCCTCCAAGGATTGCCCCTTAACCTCGGGTGCGGTAATTATGGCTAGGTAGGCTCGACAACCCTTGGATAGTATCCGTTCAGCTTTCAAAGAGGATATGTAAAGACTGGTTGTCACATCTTTCCTTCCTCAAATGGTGAAGTGTGGATAGCCTGTTTTCCTAATGAGAATCTTCTTCTCTCTACAGTCAATTTGGGCCCTATAGGTGGAAAGCCAGTCCATACCAATGATTACATCAAAATCATTCATATCGAGAAGGATGAAGTCAGTGGGAAGCTCATGGTTCAGATACTTAACTGGAAACATAGGTATTTTCAAAAGAGAGGTATAAATATGACCACTCGGGGTTGTGACATCCAAAACATAACCCAAATCCTTGATATCCAAGCCAAGCATAGTTGCCAGATTTCTCGAAATAAAAGTATTAGTAGAACCAGAATCAAAGAGTGCTTTTACATTTTGTCCCTTGACTTCCAACAAGCCTACATAGTTATTCCATATCAGAAAGCTATTACATGGTCTACTAAACTAAAAGGAAAAACTCTATAGGTTATTACCCTCAATCAACTTGTTAGAATTCGCCCGAGCTTCTTCATTGTCGATGGCGAACACTCTAGCTTGTCTCCTCTCTCCAGCAGGAGGTGCTCCGGCTGGTGCTCCTACTGGGGTGTTGCAGCGACTGGCTGTGCTGCCACAGGCTATGACCCGAAAGGTCCTCTTGGGTCAGGATGAGGGAAGTTGGTGATGAAGTGTCCTTCTTGTTGACATCTGAAACACACCTTCCTCCCAAAGCGGCACTTCCCAGGATGTGCCCGTCCATAGGTGCGACACTATTGGAGGCGACCACGGGGCTTGCCTTTGTGCCCATGCTTGTTCTTGTTGTGGTTGTGTCCTTGTCCCTTCTTGTGTTCATTCCTCTGCCCTTGAGCTCCTTCAGTGAAACCCAAGAACCCTTTAGATTGGTTCTGTGTAGGCATCACTATCCTTTCCATGTCCAAGGCGGTGTTGTAGGCTTCAGCGAAGGTCTTTGGCTTACTAGCCATCACATGAGGCTTGATGGCAGGGTGCAGACGTTCCACGAATTGGTCCACCCTCCTCTCTTCATCCAACATGTGTCCAAAATGTTCCAGGAGGCAGAACCTATGATCAAAGTCCACAACTGAAGAGCTTCCCTGAATCATGCTAGTGAACTGTCTTTCTTTCTCTTCTTTGTTGAGACGGGGAGGAATCTGGCGGTGAAGATGGTCTTGAAGTCAGCCCATGCCATTGGTTCCTCGCTTAGGTTTCTTCCCGTGATATGGTTCTCCCACCATATCTTGGCTGCACCTTCCAAAAGGTGAGTAGCAAACAGAACCTTCTTATTCAGCTACACCTCGAGCATACAAAACCCATTATCGACTGCAAGTAGCCAAGATTCGGCCTTGTTGACTACTTCAAACTTGTCTTCTCCCCAGAACTTCTCGACGTTCAGCTTGACGAAGTCCAGGATGGTGGCTTCCAGTTGATGATGAACTGGAATTGGCTCACCATTCTCATCCCTAGCTATGTCCCTAAGGGCCAGGGCACGAATAGCCTCAGTCACTTGCTTTTGTTGTTCCATCCAAACTGCATCTGTTGTGTGAGCCACCATGGTTGGTTCTTGACCACCAGGCTGGTCCTCCTCCATTAGGGCTTCCTCTTCATGCACATGGTACTCCTCATATTCTGGTCCTTCCCCTTACTCTTGGTTGATGTCGGGCATTGGTTCAGGGTTTGGGGCCTCATGCATAGCTTCTTCAGGCCTCTTTCTCTTCTTACAGGTCTCTCCACCATGGTTCCGCTTCCCCTTCTCAGAGGATCCATTCTCCTTATGGGGTGGTCCACCACCACTGGTGGAAAAAGGGATAGCCACGACTTTTGTACGAGCCATCTGCACACAACCGGACTTTTAGTTTATCTTTAAACTAATTATACTTAAGTCGATGACATCTTAATTACGTATCTTTTATTAATTTGGTGGAGGATCCCTTAGACCTTATCAACCTTAACCCATACCTCAAGAGGGTGAGGAAGAGAGAGAAAAACCCTAATCCTTAAAAATCCTTAAGAGAATTTTGAGTTGAGGAGAGATGAACAAGATGAGAGAGTCCTAAAGGTAACTTATTTTGAGTCAAATCCTAGAACATCGGCCATGAAGTCACACCATCAGGGAGTCCTTGTATTCTGACTAGCGGGGCAGAGGAAAATTTTGCCAGCCCCAAGAAGTGATCCTTTTCTAGACACCTCATTCTTTCGTAAAATCCTCTAATAACTCCCTCGGTTCTATGGAATTTGTAAAATTTAATATTTATTAATGATTAGATGAAGAACCTACACTTTGATACCAATTGTAATGACCCCACCTCCCAGTAACCCCCAATTAAGGGAGACCCGAAGGTCAGAGCCGTTAATCAATTAACAGGATCAAAGGTTCAACATATAATCAAAAATAATTATGAAATTCTACTAACTAAACTGGAATTGGATACAAAAATTAAAACTTTAATTACCTTTGAAAGAAATGTTGGAAATCTATTTATCTAGAGATGGAATTAATCTATCTATTCCACCTTGTACTTTATTTCTTAATTTCATGATGTGTCACTTTGCTGTTTGTGCTTTCAGGACTACACCTAAAATGCCGACAAACAAAACGTCGGTCAGCAATTGCTAGTATGTGGAGGCAATCAAAATTTCACATTTAAGTCTAACAATTTAAATATTGCAATCAAGATATTTAGCAAGTCAATTTACATTTTCCATGTGACATTCCCCACCGCTTTTGCCCTAACCCTGGAATTACCCCCTTTAGGGTTTCTCATTTGCCATTGACTTAAGGCCACCTTCTCAATCCAGAGCTTGGTGCCTGGGGTCACCTCTCATGGTGCTCCATGTATCATAGACCACCTTCTCATTCCTGAGCTTGGTGTCTGGGGTCACCTCTCATGGTGCCCATTGGTCTACCCTCATGGGCCTGACCTTTATGGCATCTTCCATCAGGGTGGCATGTAGGTGCGGGAATACACATTTATATTAAATCGTGATAGTCATAGTCACTTTATAATTACAATATGAACATCCAAACAGTTTAGCTGCATTCAATGTGATTAAACATCTGGGAATCCATCGGGAAAATAAAGAGGTTATTCATAATTAACCACATACCTATTAAGCAGACTTGAATGCAGAAATAACCAATCAATCAGGAATCAAGCAAGCACACCGACAATTATTCCTGAAAAAGGCATCCAATTTATCTATTATTAATCACGTCATCTTGATCCATTAATCCTAATTGTTTCCTAGGTTATTTGCCCTTTTAAGGGTTTTGAGCATAATTAGGGTTCCACTTCATCTTTATTACTTTAAACCCTAATTTCACAAAATCACTTACAAACCCTAACTATTTCATTTTTCTTTTACAAATGAATCTAAATTCATCTTTTAGCAACATGAAACCCTAATTTCAGATTATAAGTACTTTCTTTTTCTTTTCCTCTCATTTACGGTTTCTAAGAATCTTAACCATCATATTAAGTTTAGAACCCTAAACTTTGCAATTCTATCATCAAAATAGGTTAAAAACCATCTTAATCATTAATCAAGTTAACCATGCGTGAATTAACCTAATTGCAAGATTAAAACCATCTTTAGTTAACAATTAGGGTTTTCTAATTACAAATTAACACTTTTCCCATCAAATTATATACTTTTGCAACGATATATAGATTTAGATGTCCAAACCATTTTTAACATATTCCTCATATTTTTATGATCATTTTTCATGATTAACTTTCCCCATCTGAGGTTCCTAGCTCAAGATACAATTTTTAACAAGAAAACTCTTTTTATTGTCTATTGCTATTTTCTAGAAAAACCAGGGTCGCCTGATCCATGGTCCGTGGATCCACTAAGGATCCAACGGCCATGGATACACGTGCCCTTAACATTGCAAACAAAAGAACCAAAGGACGGAAACATCCTTACCTTTACTGAAGGCGTGGAGGGTTATTTCGGTAAAAGACCAGGGCCTTCTTCTTCTTCCTCACATCGAGCACAGCAGGTGTGCGATGGTCAACTCAAGGGTTGACTCTCAGATCTCGGCCTCCTGTGAATGAACTACTTGGACTGGGAGCTTCGTCTCCCTCGGCCGAACTCACTCATGGGCACAATTGCTCGCCAAGGGTGTGCCACGATCCTCCCTTACTTGTCGGTACTTCGATGAGGTCTACCACTGACTCGGGGTGCAGGTTAGGGTGGATGGCCCAATTGATCACACGGAACTGTTCCTCATGCTCTCCCGCAGAGGTTGGGCTAGCGAAACATGGTGATGGTGCCCTCTCTCATCCTCCCCTATTTATAGGGTAGAAGCAGGCATTGCCAACTGTGGGCGTTTCCTGGATTGGCCACAAAACCTCAACAAAATAGGGATGTTTCCCTTTGTCTCTCAATCCCGAATTCAATGGGAATAAGAGTTGGCTTTCATCCGCCTTAGATTACGAGGAAAAAGGATGTGAAACTCTCCTTGTATCTAGTAGATTTCCAGTCTGCTTGGGACTTGGACGATGAGCGTCCATCATTGGATTAGGATCCAACGGGCCTCATCGCTCGCGTTCAAAACAAAAGAAATATATATCATTAATTCAGGAATAATTCCCAAATCAAATATAACTTGAAAAATTAATATCTCCCAAACCATAACTCCTATTTATCTCAAATTTTAAGGGAACGTTCCTTTAATTATTGCCTAGCTTTGTATGAAATTTGGGAAGCAAAAAGCAATGGATGAGGAGGCTTCCTTCTCTCCCAAGTTATTCATTAATTTATTCAAAATTAATTGTTATTTCCTTTCCCTTTACCATTATCTTCTTCTTTTGGGTCCCTTGGACCTCAAGAAATCTCAAAGGCACGGATTCCCATATTGGGGATTATCTATTTGCCTTTATCTTCTTTTAATTATCAATTACTCATATTTCCCTTTTATTAATCAATTTCTTTTCCTTTTTAATTCTCTTTTCTTTTCAATTTAGCTTAATGGCCAACAAAGCCCATCATCAATCAATCAAGGCCTTTTCATATGAAATCCATTGCAAATCAAATAAAAAGATTTCTTTTATTCATTAAAAGAGAATTGCATCTTTCATTACATATTCAAGAAATTGAGGTTATAACAAAATCGGACCTTGAAAATATTTTTATTAGATAGATGTTTATTTTCCAATTCCAAAACATATTCATTTGTCAAATTTGGATAAGCGGTTTAGAAGATATGAATTTTTCAATACCGACCAAAAGGAAATTGCCACGTCATCAAACCGATCGAGATAATTAAAGAGGGAGAGGGAGAAAACACCATTTGACCCAAGATCAGGTTTGAATTTCTTAGATAACCAAACTAGAGATTCTATAGAAGATAAAATAGCAAGAAACCAAAACCTTAGAAGAACATGGTAAAAAGAGATGGAAATCATCAATTATCAACATAGAAGCATCGGTTTTAAGTATGTACTAAGCAATATATGCGAAGGGGGTTAACAAACTTGCATCTAGGAATGTAAGAAGGTCCCAAAAAAAATGATCCCAAGATTATAAGGTATGGTTGCTCCAAGCTAAGTTCCTTTCTTGAGCAAAGATCACCTTCTCCACTTTAGAGGTGAAAACCCTAGCAAAAGAGCATGGAGATGAGATGTTTTAGGGTTTTAGGTGGAGTTTTACCATGTATGGTCATGGTTACGACCTAGAAGAAGGTGTAAGGAAGACTAATAGTATATAAATAGGGAAGGAAGGGAGGAAACTTACTATTTTTGGTCGAAATTACCAAGGAGGAGCTTTAGAAACCCTAATAGAGCAATTTGGAAGCCCTAGGAGCCTTCTTCACCAAGGTAGGCTCCCTTTATTAGCTTGGGACAGAAAATTCGTGGCCAAATACAGAAGGAACTATTATCTAAGCTAGAGGAAAGAAAAGGAGAGGAAGAGTTTTCGAATTGTGAGTTGGGAAGGGGTATACATGGCTATATAAAAAAGAGGTGATGCATGAGGTGTCTTAAGGGACTTTCCATGTGTCTTTAGCCTAGGGGTTGATGGCCATGCAAGAGGACAGATCATGGACTCTTCTTGGATATCAAAATTAGGTCCTAAGAGCCCACAGATCCTTCTAGTACATCCCCACCATTTTTCAAGAAAGAAATAACCTCATTGGTTGATAGCTTTTAAAGATAAACACATTTATAAAGAGGGTAATCCCTATAATGCCCTTGGAAAGAAATACCATCAAGCCAAGGTGAAACTAGGTTCTCCAATGGTTTAAAATCACGTTAATGGTAAGGGAATATCTAATGATTAAAATTGAGTTGATAATTTCAAAAGAAAACCTCCCAATTGGGTAAATTGCATAAAAGTCCAGAATGTACCTAAAATTGCATAACTTGCACAAACAACATCCAAATCGAACTAAATTTGAAACATAGCCTCATTTTATGTTTTAAAATCATATCAAAACGTTAGGTTAAGGTTTAGAGAACTTAATTATGGTAATTAAGCTTTCACTGAGGTATTTATGCATAAACCCTTATATTTGTACAATTAATTAATAAATGTTCACTAAACCACTATAAATTCCACTAATTAAACATAAATGACATAAAGGATAGAAATGAGAGGGAAACTTGGGAAAAAGGTTTACATGGAGATTACATCTAAGATTCATTATGTTACAACATTCCACTCCTTTAAAAGGATTTCGTCCTAGAAAACTCAAGCAAATAGAGAATGGTGAGTATGTAAGATTTCATCTCTCAACTCCCAAGTGGTTTCTTCCCGACTATGATATTTCCACAAAAATTTTACCAGCTCAATCTCTTTGTTCTTCAGTTGCTTTACTCGAGAGTCAAGAATCTTCACATGTAGCTCTTCATAGGTCATATTCTCATGTATCTCTAAAGGCTCAATAGTAAGCACATGAGAAGAGTCCTTCACATACTTCTTCAACACAGAGACATGGAACACATTATGAACCTTATCATAGGAAGGAGGTAAGGCTAAGAAGTATGCATAGTCTCCAACCTTATCTAAGATTTCAAATGGTCCAACATAGTGGGGACTCAACTTG
This sequence comes from Alisma plantago-aquatica, assembly GCA_963693085.1. Lineage (NCBI taxonomy): Eukaryota > Viridiplantae > Streptophyta > Magnoliopsida > Alismatales > Alismataceae > Alisma > Alisma plantago-aquatica. Next base: position 1,436,502,862 of record OY856409.1, read on the forward strand.
CCTTTAACTTTAGATATAGAAATAGAACAGATAGGCTTGATTGTCAGAAAAGCATAGTCACCCACTAAGAAGTTAACATCGGACCTCTTCTTATTAGCATACATCTTCTTTCGGTCTTGAGCAGCTTTCATGCATTTCTTTATCAACTGCACCTTTTCTATCATCATTTGCATGTCATTGGTCTTTACTAGAGAATGTTCACCGACATCATCCGAATGCAAAGGTGAACGACATGGTCTACCATAGAGAGCTTCAAAAGGTGGCATACCAATACTAGCTTGGTAGCTATTGTTGTAAGCAAACTCAGTTAATGGTAGATATTGATCCCATGCACCACCCCAATCCATCACAAAAGCATGAAGCAAGACCTATAGAATCTGAACTATTCTCTCTGATAGACCATCAGTCTACGGGTGGTAAGCAGTACTAAAATGCAAGTCAGTACCCATCTCCTCCTAAATCTGACCCCATAAATGAGAAGTAAACTTTGGGTCACGATCAGAAACTATTACCTCAGGTACTCCATGCAGGCGTACGATCCACTCTATGTATAATTGATCCATATCCACACCTTTGTAATTGGTTTTAAAAGGCAAGAAATGAGAAGATTTTGTAAGACGATCAATAAACCATCCAAACAGCATCATAACCTTTCTTGGACTTGGGGAAACCAGTAACGAAGTCCATTGTGATTTTCTCCCACTTCCATTCTGGAAGTTCAAGAGGGTGAAGAAGACCACCAGGTCGTTGATGTTCAATCTTGACTTGCTGACATGTCAAGCACTTCGTGATGAATAGATCTATATCATTCTTCATGTTCTTCCACCAGAAGCTTCATTGTAAGTCCTTATACATCTTTGTTGTGCCAGGATGAATAGTGTACTTGGACCCATGAGCTTCACGTAGAACCTTCTATCTCATATCACCATCATTAGGAATCCACAACCTTTTTTTGAAGCAGACAACACCATCCACTCTGACAAAGAAGTCAGATTGTGGTTTCTCTGTTAAAGCGTTCATCTCCTCAAGCTCAGAACTCTCCAACTGTGCAGCCATGACTTCTGAGATCCAGGTTGTGTAACGGTCAAGCTGGCCATATGTAAAACACAACTTGTCTTCATACACTAATTCAACAGGCTGAGGTCTCCAGCTAGCCATATGTTCAAGGTTTTCCCATATTGAACATCTCACAGTAGCACAAACAACATCCTTCTTGTGACATAAAGCATCAACTAAGACATTCACTTTACCCAGATGATAGGTAATGGTGAAGTCATAATCTTTAAGATATTCCATCCACCTACGTTGTCACAAGTTTAGATCCTTCTGAGTCAACAGATATCTCAGACTCTTGTGATCAGAAAAGACTTCAAACTTTTCACCATAGAGATAGTGTCGCCAGATCTTCAAAAATGAACTATGGCAGCAAGCACTGAATCATGTGTAGGCCAATTAGCTTCATTAGGTTTCAACTGTAGAGAAGCATAGGTGATCACCTTTCTGTCTTGCATCAAAACACACCCTAATCCTTGTCATGATGCGTCAGTGTAGATGACATAGGGTATGCCCTCAACAGGCAAAGCAAGCACGGGAGAAGAAGTCAGCCTCTTCTTCAGCTTTTGAAAACTATTCTCACATTTTGGTGTCTAAGATAACTTGACCTCCTGTAACATCATCTTGGTTAAAGGTAAGGCCAACTCAAAGAAGTTTTTGATAAACCTTTGATAGCAACTTGCTAAGCCAAGGAAACTACAGATCTCTGAGGGATTCTTTGGAGCTTTCTACTTGGTCACAACTTCTACCTTTGCAGGATCAACAGCTATATGTCTGGCAGAAATCACATGACCCAGAAACATCACTTCCTTTATCCAGAACTCACACTTTGAGAATTTTGCATAGAGTTGATTTTCTCATAGTGTGTTGAGTACAATCCGCAAATTCTCGCGATGTTGTTCTAATGTCTCAGAATAAACCAAAACATCATCGATGAACACTACCACGAACTTGTCAAGGTATGGGTGGAACACTCGGTTCATCAAGGCCATGAAGGCAACAGGGGCATTTTTCAAGATGAAAGGAATGACCATGAATTTGTAATGCCCATAGTGAGTCCTTCACATGCATCTGGTAGTAGCCACTTCACAGATCCATTTTGAAGAACACAGTGGTTGACTTTAGCTGGTCGAATAAGTCGTCGATGGGAGGCAAAGGATAACGGTTCTTCCCCGTCACTTGGTTAAGCATGAGGTAGTCCATACACATCTGCATCAAACCATCCTTCTTCTTCACAAATGGGATAGGGGCTCCCCAGGGTGAACACTGGGGCAGATGAAGCCCATGTTGAGAATCTCTTCTAGCTACTTCTTTAGTTTGGCAAGCTCGGTAGGGGCCAAGCGGTAAGGCAGCTTCGATATTGATGAAGTTTTGGGTACAAGCTTGATGGAGAACTCCACCTCTTGAGTTGGTGGTAAGCCAGGTAACTCCTCAGGAAAGACATACGAGAAGTCCTTCACCACATCTATGTGGTCGAGAGAAGGAAGTGTAGTCTCGAAGACTATAGAGGCTAAGAAAGCTCTACACCCTTGTGATACTAGCTTTTTAGCTTTGATGGAAGAGATAACAAATTGTCGATCTTCTCGCTTCCTACCCTTGACACACAATCTTCCCTCAACAAGATGTGATAAACTAACCTTTGATTCTTCACAAAACAAAATAGCTTTGTACCTCTTCAACCAATCCATTCCCAGGATGACATCAAAGGGAGTCATGTCGAGCAAGATGAAATTTGAGGGAAACATTATACCAGATATGTAGAGTTCCATGGTTAGAGTTTGAAGATATGAAGAGAAGATCTTACCACTAGGGGTTTTTACATATAATATATGATCCATATACTAAGATTATATTTCTAACATAGAAGCAAGCTGACATGATATGAAGGTATTGGATGAGCCAGAATCAAACAGTGCCTTTATAGGATGCATATTAAGATGCAAGGTACCTTCAATAACTTCATTATCTTCACTTGCTTCATCAACATTGAGAGAAATCACTCTCCCATTCCTCCTCTCCACTGGCGGTCGCCTCGGGTTCTGGTTGTTGTTGTTGTTGTTATTATTCCAAAGAGGCAGATTTTGCCTTGGTTGCTGTGGTTGTTGGGCATTATTCTGTCCTTGCTGGAAATGGGGGCAGAGTGGTCGGATATGCCCATCTTGGCCACACTCATGGCAGGTCGGAGGAGGTCGGTTGTCTCTATGAGAAGGTGAATTATTGACAGGACATCTCCCTGGAGGATGGTGGCGAGAGCACCTATTGCACCGATCACGTCTGTGATTCTCATTCTGTATAGGGTTCTTCCTCTTGTTGTTTCTATATCCATTAATGTGTCCATAGGATTGGAATCCTGGGTAGGACTCGATGGCCAGGGCCTTATACACCATCTTCTGGAAGGTGAGTGGAAGATATGGAACAAGACTTCGACCCGCTTGGTAGTTTAGGCCCTCCAAGAACAATGTTGCCCTTCTCCCAGCTCCAAGGTCGGTGGCATAGCGTTCTAGAAGTAGGAACCATTGGAAGTAGTCAGCCACACTCATGCTTCCCTACCTGAGGTTGTAGAACTCGGCTTCCTTCTTCCTCAAGAAGGCAGGATAGATGTACTTCTCCCTGAAGAGCTTCAGGAACTAGTCCCACTCCATGGTTGAGGTGTCTCGAGTGCAGGAGGCACCATTCCACCAGACACGTGCCAGTCCATCCAGTACATACATCGTGAACTGAACTTTCTGGTGAGGAGGGCATGCCATACCCTCGAAGGTCTGATCCAAAGCCAACACCCAGTCATCAACTTTATCCACCATGTTGTGTTCACTTTCACCCTTGATGTAGGGTGGTTGCATCTTTATGAAGTCAGTGAGGGTGAACTCCCTCGGCTTGTTGGCATTGGCAGCCAATGTGTGCAGCTTCCCCATCATGGCAGAGAGCACCTGGCACAGCATTGCCAACTCTTGCTCCGGTGTGAAGGAGGGGGTGCCCAGAGTAGCAGGGTTGACCACACTATGACCGGCAGGAGTCACAAAAGTGTTTTCCACATTGGAGTCATTAGGGTTTGACTTCTTTCCCTTGTTCCTACTGTCAAACAAGTTACCTATCCTGAAAGGTAGGGTTAACATATTAAGTTCCGAGGAGTATTTGAATCATAGATGAAAAAGAATAGAAGCATAGACGAGAAAAGAATATCTAGAATTCTATTGCCTAAAAGAATACTATTTTCGGCAATTCATATCACCTCAGGCTAGGCTGGTATCATATGGGCATGGGAGTCCCCATAAACCAAGATAGTGGTGTAGAGGAAAATATTGCCAGCCCCTGAAACCCTGATCCATTCTAGACACCTTTGCTTCAACTTCATGTCCTAATAGTTGCCTAAAGGCTCTGATACCATGTTGTAAAGAGGAGAGATCACCTCCTTACTAAAATTTAAAGGAATTACAAAACATCCATCTTTTTAGAAAGACAAAAGATATTGAGGGATACATGTATAATATTCCAAGTAAATAAGCATGCACCAAATACATTACAAAATGTCAATAGCAGCAGAAATAAAAGTACTAAGCCTATTACATGACTTTCATTGCTCATTACATAATTGTTCTCAAAAGAAAGAGATAAGAGAAAAGGATCTAACTATAGCAACCTAGACATCCTTTCAGATAGCTTGAGATCTACTCCTGAGATTAATTCCTTCAAACTTGTCCTTCCCCTTGCTCAGCACCATCACGTGGGTGGTTGGGAAAGCACCCAAAAAAAGGGGAAAGAAAACAAGGTAAGTGTCACAAAACTAATCTAGGATATCAAGATAAGTACAACAAATACAAATAGGCTAGGGTTCATCATATGATGAAGATAACAAGAGTATGAGGCTATATTCAAAAGAACCTTGCCACTAACAATTATATAAAAAAGGATTTGTATGTAAGATAATTATGCCTGCCTAACTAAGTAGGGTTGAGGAACCTACTGGACCTCTAACCTTAGGTGAGAGGAGAATAAGACATTCCCAGTCACCTACAATATTATGGGGAGAATAAGACATTCCCCAGGGCGATTATTTACATGCCCTTTGTGGGTGGTTATACATAAGTATTGTTACTTTAAATTAAATAGAACATAAATCCACATGCTATAAAAGTATTCATGGCAAGAGTAGTAATAATATTCAATAATCACGACAGTGGGGTATATGAACCAAACAAGAAGAAATTATAATCTAATTTGAGGCACACACAACATTAGGATTCAAGAATAGAATATTTAGGGTTCATTTAAGCCTCATTAGGGAAATATAGGGTTTGGCTGCAATTATCCCAACATAGGGTGTAAGGAATGCACGTACCTATCTTAGTGATATCAATTACTAACTTTCACCACTTTAATTGAGTCCAAGTTCCATTTTGCCTATTTTCAGTGTATTAATATGTTTTAGAGTACATAGTGCACATTAATATATAGAAACCCTAATTTCAAAACTTTTTAGAAAAATTCGGATTTATCTTTTGAAAATATCACCAATGAACTTATTAGGTTCTCCTGATGAAGAAAACATATTCTTATGTTAAATTTGGAGTTATGATGATTAAGATGTAATTTTTATGGATTTTATGCATTAAATTCATTTTACAAAAATCACCCTTCTTTAAACCATGATATCAGACTTTGAAAATATTTTTATTAGATTGATATTAATTTTCCAATTCCAAAACATATTTATTTGTTAACTTTGGATAAGCGGTTTAGAAGATATGAATTTTTCAATACTGACCAATAGGAAATTGCCACATCATCAAACCGATCAAGATAATTAAAGAGGGAGAGTGAGAAAATACCATTTGACCCAAGATCAGGTTTGAAGTTTCTTAGATAACCAAACTATAGATTCTAAAGAAGATAAAATAGCAAGAAACCAAAACCTTAGAAGAACATGGTAAAAAGAGATGGAAATCATCGATTATCAACATAGAAGCATGGGTTTTAAGTATGTACTAAGCAATATATGAGAAGGGGTTAACAAAACTTGCCTCAAGGAATGTAAGAAGGTCCAAACAGAAATTATCCCGTGATTATAAGTTATGGTTGCTCCAAGATAAGCTCCTTTCTTGAGCAAAGATCACCTTCTCCACTTTAGAGGTGCAAACCCTAGCAAAAGAGCATGGAGATGAGATGTTTTAGGGTTTTAGGTGGAGTTTTACCATGTATGGTAATGGTTCTGACCTAGAAGAAGTTGTAAGGAAGACTAACAGTATGAAAATAGGTAAGGAATGGAGGAAACTTACTAGTTTTTTTCAAAATTACCAAGGAAGAGCTTTAGAAACCCTAATAGAGCAATTTGGAAGCCCTAGGAGCCTTCTTCACCAAGGTAGGATCCCTCTATTAACTTGGGATATCAAATTCGTGGCCAAATACAGATGGAACTATTACATAAGCTAGAGGAAAGAAAAGGAGAGCAAGATTTTTTTAATTGTGAGTTGGGAAGGGGTATACATGGCTATATAAAGAAAGAGGTGAAGCATGAGGTGTCTTAAGGGACTTTCCATGTGTCTTTAGCCTAGGGCTTGATGGCCATGCAAGAGGATAGCTCATGGACTCTTCTTGGATATTAAAATTCGGTCATAAGATCTCACAGATCCTTCTAAGCCATCCCCACCGTTTTTCAAGAAAGAATAACCTCATTGGTTGATAGCTTTTAAAGATAAGCACCTTTGTAAAGAGGGTAATCCCTATAATGCCCTTGGAAAGAAATACCATTAAACCTAGGTGAAACTAGGTTCTCCAATGGTTTAAAATCTCATTAATGGAAAGGGAATATCTAAGGATTAAAATTCAGTTGATAATTTGCAAAGAAAACCTCCCAATTGGGTAAATTGCATAAAAGACCAGAATGTACCTAAAATTGCATAACTTGCACAAACAACATCCAAATCGAACCAAATTTGAACATTAGCCTCATTTTATGTTTTGAAATCATATAAAAAAGTTATATTAAGGTTTAGAGCCTCTTTGAGGTTATAATTGTAGTTAGTCTCATCTTATGTATGAACATGTTTAGAATTAAAAGTTAAACCTTTTCATGTTAAGGATAAGGAAAACCCTAAGGTGGGTAGTACCCTAAAAATTTCGAGGATGAAATTTTTATAAGGTGGGTAGAATTGTAACATCCTAAAATTTTGAAACTTACAAAATGAACCCAAATTTGAAACCTGGATTTTTTTATTTTGAAATCGATGATTAAAACATATAATAATGTGATGATGGTTCCCAAATATGTTACATAAGTCGAATTTAACAACTTTTGCACTAAATAGAAAATAAATATCATCAAGTTAGCCCTAATTATTAAATAAGTGACATTTAGGGTTTAACATGAAATTAACCCAATCCACGTTCTTTTTATGACATGATAATTTTAACACAAGTTGGTCATGGTCAATTTGGGATTTTCTAAAAAGTATATCCTCAAATTCATTTTAAATGATCTTGTATGACAAATTAAATGTTTATCCTAAAAAAAGAAATATAACAACCTAAGTTGGCTAAATCATAAATCTAACCCTATTTTTGGGTTCTTTGTGTCTCAATTAAGTAACACACGAAGTTTTATAAGATTTGGAGCCTCCTAGCTAATCCAATCGAACTTAGAAAGAAAATAACCAAAATTTAATATATATAACCCTAATATATCTAATTTGATATGGACTTTGGTCCATCATTTAAATGAGGGTCACACTGACCAGCCGGATCAGACTCTCGTGGGTCCATCCGTGTATGGGGAGGTCGTATCCTCTACCCGAGTCCAACGCACAGTGGACACCACAAAGTGGCTCTCCTTCATGATCCTGATCTCTCTCGCCTGTCCACCTCAGCATGAAAGAGGTGGCTTTTCATGATCCTCGCACTGAGCCAAACTCCCCCATACTGATTTTGTTCGGGCATCATCTAGTAGATCTCCCAGTCGACTAGAATCTCCCATCATCACATGGTTCCCATCTCGGCAAGGACTCCAGCCCTCCCTAGGGCATCACCTATATAAACAACCTTGCAAAAACGATCGAAGACCGTCAGGGAACCGTTTTGCACTGACCCTTTACCACCTCACTTGCTCAGGTTTGCTCCCCAACTCCACCTTGCTCATTCCATCACCGAAGGCCCAACTTGAGTCCTCAGACCTCTACAAGCCTACCTGAGCATCGTGAACTTCCAAACAAAGTTCGAGGATCGCCTTCAACCCTATAGACCGAGCGATTGAAGGTAATCTTCCAGTTTTTCAATTTCCCCCCTTTTCCTATTGTTGTCAGCTTGTTTGAGAACTTTGTCTCTATGTACTTTAATTGGCCTCATTTTCTGGCTTTCCACCTTTGGCGGCATGTACCGGATGTTCTCAAAGTGCTAGCATCTTTCGGGATGGCCTCATTTCTTCTGCAACTTGACTCCTTAGTCAGCCATGGAGGAGAGGTCATATGGGGCTTTCAACCATGGAAGATGCTCATGTTTGGTTCTTTGTATTCACCAGGACATCGCGACAGTGCCCATCACCTATGTTTTCCTCAACGAGAAGCAAATTGTGTTCTGGCCTTCTGGATTCACGGAACCCATACATTGTGTTCTTCATTTTGCGGGAAAAGGATCGCATGCTTCTTTTTCCAGTTTTACCCCCCATGTCATGCCTATAATTGTAAAATAGGGTATGGGCATATCGGCCTTTCTGGTTTTGTATTATCTGATTTCCAGGTAATTTTAAGTGCATTTATCTTGCTCCTGATTGGTCAGGCTCTAACAATTCATAACTTCTTATTGGATTGTCCTATAGAAACAAGTCCTATATGAAAGTTGATCAATTTTTTGATATTTACAAGATGGAATAACTTTTAGAGCATGTTTTTACATCAAATTTCCCTATTTTAATCGAGAACCCTAAAAACCCTAGAAATTAGGTTCAATATTTATTATTAATGAAGGATAATTGCTTTAACAGGGTAATTAGGGTTTCTAAGCCTCAAGAACGAGATTAGGGTTTTCTAAACCTAAGAAGAGAAACTAGGATCTCTTCTAAGAGAGAGGTAAGTGGTCCATGCACTTTAAACATAAATATTTGATTGATTGTATATATGTATGCATAATGAATGTTGAATGTCTTATTTACTATTTTAATTTCTAAAAGTCATTGAATGTATACTAAACTTAATGTCATGTTTAATTTCAATATTATGGTATCATCGTCATGAACATTAAGAGTAAATTTAAAGTTAAGTTTTAAGAGTAATGTTTTAAGAGTAATCCTCACCAAGAGGATCCTCGGAGAAAAACTAAGAGGGACTTCAGTGCATAAGAGAAGAGGCACTCTGGTGCAACCCAAGAGGAACTTCGGTGTAAAACTTGAGGATTCTTATATAGGTCAATATAAAAGACTTAATTTAAAAGCAATTGTGTTTTCTTTTCAATGTCTAATGCTTAAAGTTTATTTGCAAGTTCACATGCTTTCTTAAATTGTAATATGTTCAATTCCACTTACCAATTGTTTGATGCATGGCTGGGGGTGTGATGCCCACAGGAAAGGAGCAACGTCAAGGACAAAGCTAGTGGAGGACCAGTTTAAGAAGGATCTCTAGGACATCTGAGACCAGACCTGGTGGGGTTCCAACTATCCATAGATTACATTTCCTTTATGTTTATGAATTTTGTGTTTTTATTTAGTGTGAGTTTTATGAGAAAGTGAAAAATGGTTAAGAGTAAACATGTTTAGTTTTACTCATGTATGAGTTATTTTGAGGACTTGAGTATCAGAACTATTATTTTATTCTGTGTTGGTATATATGAACTTTATTTTTATGCAATGATAATCATGTTTGTGACATCCCAATGAGATATATACTTCCACTTAGTGCTGTGCATGTTTTAGAAATTGGGGTGTTACAATGGAAGTAGACAAGGAGTTTGACTAGGGACACAGTAGGAGAGGGAGGGAATGTCAGAGGCTGCTTGGATGTTTAATTTGACTTTCTACATATCATCTAAAATTATGGCAAGACAAATACTAAGTCTATATAATTGGTAGGCCCGATTAAACTCATATGTTGTGTGTTTTTCTCATTTATGTCTCTTGGACGTGCATTCCTCCCAGTCCAGCATATATGGCCAACACTAATTGAAAGAGCAGGTGTAGAAACCCTATCTCTTGGACCAGATTCTTCACATAATTTTCAGAGCATGGAATCCTATACTTAAAATCTACTAATAAGAAACATTAGGTCATATCTAGTCATTTATCAGAGGAGGACATCTCTTGCACTCTCTTTAATGTATTCCTTGAACCACGTGTTCATGTAAATCCCATTGGGATGAATCCAACCAAGCATGGACCTAAGGGGAAAGTGTAACAGACCTGAATCTGGGTATATAGATTAACTTTTTGATTCCTTAGGTCCACCTTTAATTAAATGGGTATTAAATCTTTTTCCTTAAAATTTGATTAAATAGGAGTAACTGATTCCAAGAAAATATAATGACAAATAACCTATTATATAATGTTAATGGCTAATTAATAAACTAACACTTTGAATGGTAGTTAATTATATCCATTCATCTATTAAACAACTTTGACCCTAATTATACACTCTAGATTCATCCTAAGTCTAGTGATGAAAGGAAATAAATAATATACAATACAATGTATCAATTTGTTTAAGAGGGACATAAGTGCATTAAATGAACTATATAAAGAAATTAAATACAACTCATTTTCAAAAGGAGCAATAGTACAGAAATGACGTATAATGTCACATTTACTGACATCAGTTATAAACAAAACACCAACACTAATAAACTACGATGTCAGTTTAACAAGAAAACTGACACCTATAGGCGAAGGTCATTCGCTTTACAAAAGACATGGGTATCACTTTTTATTTAACGTCGGCCAGTCAAAATAAAAATCGACATCCAAAGTCACCTGCAAAATACAAATTTTCAGGGAAAATAATTGCGTCTAAAATTTTCAATCTGACATCGATTGAATAAACACCTAAGACTCATTTTCTACGCCAAGTCCCACAAAATTTTTTCCCCCATATGTCTTCATTTGTTTAAAATACAATTGACGCATAAATATCCCTCACAAGGCAAAAATTCATACCTTATTTGGCGTCAGTTGTTGCACAGGAGTCGATGAGGATGTTTGTTCGGACGTTGTCCCCGTGAAAAATCCCCCCCAATCTACCTAATCAGCGTCAGAGTTAAGGGATACACCAATAGCTATGATGTAGATGTTGTTAAGCATCACTTTTACCCAATAACCGACACTGGTAATTAATAGAATAGCACCCGCATGAGCCAGACTCTTCCCCTCCTCTATTTCATTCCCGATTTTGTATTGCCGCTCAAGCTAGGTCTCGCCATTGAGGCTTTCCGCTAGCCTCCACCGCTGCTACTACTATGGAGAGGAGCTCGCCACCACCGATGTGGAGAGGAGCTCACCACCGCCATTGTGGAGAGAACTGTCGCAGAGGAGCTTGCCGCTGCCACTCCAGTGCAGTCGTTGTCACTGTGGAGAGAACTGGCATTGAGGATCTCATCGTCGTTGCCCCAGTGCACTCACCACCACCGCCACTCTAGTAGTTCAGTCATTGCCACCGCCGCTCGCTCCCTCAGTCATCTCCGCCAACAACCACAGCCACAACCCGCCATCCTAGCACCACTCGCCACCTACTTTACCACAACTTCAGTCATCTCCGCCTCCACCTTTGGCCACCTCCACCTCCGGCCACAGCTGTGACCATCTCCACAGCAACACCTGTGACCACCTCCACCTCTGGCCGCCGCCACCACAACCTGCTCCACAAGTGCGGTGAGTTTTATGTAAGATTATTATTGATTAATTAGGGTTGATTAATATTGATTAATAAGGGTTAAATGAGGAATGAATGAACTTAGTTCAATATATAATTGTTGTCCAAAATTGGGTAGTTGATTCATAATGATTAACTAGGGTTAATGATGAACGAATTTAATAAATTGTTATTGCTTTCTTTCTCTCTTGTTAGTGATTGATTTAACTTATTTCAATATATAAATGTCCTTCAAAATTGTGTAGTTGATTATTAATGATTGATTTGGGTTAATAATGAATGAATGAAATTATTCAAATGGAAGAATGACTTGAATTAAATGATGTTACACAAAACCAAGGATATGAGCGACGATACTATGATTGTAGGTATATGAATGACAACATATATACATGTATTTTGTTGGCCTAGAAACATGTATGAGATTTACTCATTAGGAGTAAATCTTAGATATTTCTTGATTTGGGACTGTCCTTGAACACTTAATCTCACTTAGGATGTAAGTGTATAATGTGTATTCAGTTTTCATGATGTTTCTTCAGCACTTCTCCATTTGTTCTTTAAGTACATATGTCAGTCATAATTTGCCCATGTACATCGGTGTACTTGGAGAACTGCGGGGAAATGTTGCCAAAATTTCTTGAAAATCAAATACACATTATACACTTACTAGCGAGGTTAGGTGATCAAGAATGGGATAGGTGGTACACATTTATTATATATAACACCCTCAACCCTAAACTTTTAACCATAAACTCTAATCTTTTAACCCTAAACCCTAATCTTTTAACCCCAAACCCTAATATATACTTGTTTTCTCTTTGATCATAGAATGGATAGATCATGGATGTCTATTCCAAATCACTGCACCCCGGAGTTTATTTCTGGTCTTGATCAGTTTATTAGATTTGTCGAGGAACATAGGAAACAACCTAGAGATAGGTTCTACTGTCCATGTAGGCATTGTTGTAACAACTTAAAAGTCAGCACTAGTGACGAAATCAAAATTCATGTCATGTGCAACGGGATTGTACAAGGCTATACACAATGGCACTGGCATGAAGAGATTTCAAACTTGAAATCAGTGGATGTCGATAGTAGTGCTTGTGTAGAAGAAGAAATTGCCTCCGATGACATAGATGTGAACGAACCAGTTCCAGTAGACATCATTGATGCGATGTTGGATAGTTGTAGGGTAGAGAACACCGATCCACCTCCCATTCTTAGAAACATTGTGCATGATGCTGAGAGACCATTATACATAGGTTGTACTAAGTTTACGAAGCTTAGCGCTGTGTTTAGATTGTATGAGATGAAAGCTAACAATAGATGGAGCGACAAAAGCTTCACGTTATTGTTGTCTTTGTTGAAAGAAATTCTTCCTGAAGGAAACGAGCTGCCAATCTCAACATACCCATTAAAGAAATTGTTGTGCCCAATGGGAATGGAGGCCAAGAAGATACATGCATGCCCAAATGATTATGTATTATTTCAAAAGGACTATGTGGATTTAAAAGATTGCCCAAAATGTAGTGCGTCAAGGTATAAAATGACGACTTCGAGGGAGTCCAAAATTGGTTCTCCTGCCAAGGTGATGTGGTATCTACCTATAATATCTTAGTTTCAATGCTTTCTTGCCAATCTGATAGATGCAAAGAATTTTATGTGGCATGTAGATGTTAAGAAAAATAATTATGGGATCCTATGACATGCGTCTGATTCCCCACAATGGAAGAAGATTGATTAATTGTACACTAAATTTAGTGAAGAAGTCAGGAATATGAGACTTGGGCTTTATACAGATGGGATGAATCTGTATGGGACATTGAGCAGCCAAAATAGCACTTGGCCAGTTATTCTTATTATATACAATCTTCCTCCCTGTTTGTGTATTAAAAATAAGTACATTATGTTGTCATTGTTGATATCGGGCCCTAAACAACCTGGAAATGATATTGATGTTTATCTTGAACCTCTGATAGATGACTTAAAGAAACTCTGGGGTGAAGGTGTGATGACCTATGATGCTTCATGAAGAGAGACATTTCGCTTGCACGCTATGTTGTTTTGCACTATTAATGACTTTCCAGTATATGAGAATTTGTCTAGATATAGTGTCAAAGGATCTAAAGTGTGTCCTATATGTGAAGATAACACTGATTCAATGTGACTAAAACATGGCGGCAAGACTATAAAGCTTGGTCATCGAAGGTTTATTCTAAAATTTCATCTGTAACGTAGGTTGTGCAAATCATTCAATGGACAGAATGAGGAACTGAGTGCACATAAACCTATACCAGGGGAGGTTGTTTATGAAAGAGTAAAATACTTTGTCAATGAATTTGGTAAGAGATCACAATGTACCATGGCCACATGGAGTGGCAAATCTTTATTCAAGAAGAAGTCAATATTTTGGGATTTACCTTTTTGGAGTTCTTTAGCAGTCAGGCATTGAATCGATGTCATGCACGTTGAGAAAAATGTTTGTGATAGCATCATTGATACTATGTTGAATATAACAGGAAGACTAAAGATATGATAAAATCCAGAATGGACCTACATGAAATGAGAATAATGATAAAATTAACAAAAGTAGTTAGTAGCGATCGGAGAACATACTTACCTCCTACTTGTTACACATTGTCTAGAAAGGAGAAGAAAGCTTTTTGCGATTGCTTGGTAAATGTTTAGGTGCCACATGGTTACTCATCCAGCCTCCATAGATTGGTGTCAATGAAAGATCTGAAGTTTATAGGTCTTAAATCTCATGATAGTCACACTCTAATGCAACAAATATTGCTCGTGGAAATTTTATCTATACTGTCAAAGCATGTAATGTTTGCAATCACCAGACTTTGTTTCTTTTTCAATAGTCTGTGTAGAAAATTTATTGATCATGATACTCTCGATAAGCTGCAAAGAGAAGTGGTTGTTACCCTATGTCAGCTTGAGATGTATTTTCCTCCTTCGTTCTTTGATATCATGGTACATCTTGTTGTCCACTTGACTAGGGAAGTGAAAATTTTGGGACTAGTTTTCTTTTGAATGTATCCCTTTGAACAATACATGATCATTTTTAAAGGTGATGTTCGAAACTGTTATCAGCATGAAGGGAGTATTATTGAGGGTTATGTGGTGAGAGAGGTTATGGACTTTTGCAATGACTTTCTGAGTGGTAATGATGCTCCTGTTAATGACAAGAATATTGAGGAGTATTTTGGCAAAGGAATTTTGGGATCATAGATGAAAGTAATCAGTCGTGAGTAGTTGGAACAAGATCACTTGTATATTTTACACAACATCGACGAAGTGAGTTTTTATATTGAGGAACATACCAATTTTATCAAGAAACAATTTCCTCGAGCCAATTCATTGTGGCTTGCTAGAGAGCATAACAAGACATTTATTAAGTGGTTTGAAGATAAAGTCTTACACAACTATCTCAAACACTAAATAATCTTGTTGAAAATATCAAATGTCACCTTTAAACCAAAATTGAATGTCATGTCTTATGAAGGGTTTGACATAAATGGGTTCTCATATTACACAAAGTCTTACACAACTATCTCAAACACTAAATAATCTTGTTGAAAATATCAAATGTCACCTTTAAACCAAAATTCAATGTCATGTCTTATGAAGGGTTTGACATAAATGGGTTCTCATATTACACAAAGCGTCAAGATGATAAGAGTGTTGTCCAAAACAGTGGGGTCACCCTTCAAGCATCTTCATTTTTTTTTGCAAGTGCAAAGGATAAGAGTCCACGTGAAGCTAAAATGTCATATTACGGTGTCATTGAAGACATATGGGAGTTTGACTATGTAGATTTCAGAATTCCGCTCTTTAAATGTAATTCGGTTGATAACACCAAAGGAGTTATAGTGGATGAATTGGGTTTCACATTAGTGAACTTTGAAAAGATTGGCGAGAAGGGTGAACCATTCATCTTGGCATCATAGGCAAAACAAGTATTTTATATTGATGATCCTACAAATGAAAAATGGTTGGTTGTTCTTCATGGTAAAAGACAGTTCATTGAAGATCCTATAGATGAAGAAGAGTACTATGATAAGTATGATGACTGGAGTCCATTCTCAGTTGGGTTTCCAACACCACCAAATATTGAAGCTAACAATGACTTATATATGCACGGAGATCACACCGATGGAATGTTACTTGATAAAAGATCACAGTATTAGAGGCATGTTGTTATTTTTTTTATATGTTTTATTGTTCTAAATGTGAACTTTACAATGTTTTATTATCTTCTAGTTATGTTAAATGTTAAATCTTTGATTTTTTAATGACAATTTCAGATGGCTGAGCATGAGTATGATGACCGTGATGATTATTACCGTGAGGGTGAAGATATCAATGCAGTGCCTCACAATGTAAGTTTTTAAAGTATATCCTATATTTCTATCTGTATGTCCATTTATAAGTTATATCCTATAAGTGTTTTTTTTGTTAAATTTTAGGGTGATGATGTACCCCCTGAAGAACTTGGGGAACATGATGAGTAGCAAAAAAAATTGAAAAAGTGAGGGGCATCACTATGATGAACAAGTTGCTACAACAAAGGGGCAATGGACCCAAACTGGCTGTGGATTTTGATCATGCAGCAAATCTAGTTGGAGTGAATCGCAACTTGTTTATTTCATATCTTGGGGTTCTTACTCATAGCCATTGTAGTCCTAATGTAGAATATTGGCATAAAGTTCCTAAGGGAAAGAAAGACTTAGTATGGAAGGAACTATGAGCGAGTTATTATTATTTGTAATTCTATTTTGCATATTACAAATTTTTAGGATACTAGTTAACTGTATATTCCTTTTGGTAGAGTATATTTGAACTGGATGTAAGCTTACATCATAAATGTGTGATGTAGTGTTGTGGCAGGGTCCTAAGAAACTATAGGATAAATCTCGCCGGAGATTACATACAAGATGCTGAGAAGAGGAAGAAGTCAGCCACTGAGCAATGGAACTACCTAGACCCCAATGACTGGGAGGAGTTTGTTGCCAAAAAAAACTGATGAATTCAAGGTATTAAGCACCATTCCCAATTTAATTAACATACATTCTTATGTATTCACCTATTCAAGATTGACCTTTAGTGTTACTAACTAAATCAATGTGCTTACTAACAAGGTTATCAGTGATGCTCAAAGAGCAAGGTGTGCACTGAATGTGCATGACATATACCTTCGCGCCACAGAAAGGGCGCCATCTGGGGCACTATCATTGTCGGTTTATTAGTAATAACCGACGCCATATCACCCATTGCCACGGCCGTGCTGGTGTCTGGTTCACTGCCATGGCCGTGCTGGATAGCACGGCCGTGGTGTCTGGCCCGCTGCCACGGCCGTGGTGTCTGTCCTCATATAGACGTCAGTTATTAGATAAGAAACCGACACTGTAACTATGTGGCGTCGGTTGTATACAAATAACCAACGCCTATTGTTTTTTTTTCTACAGTCTGCAGACCTACTGTGGCTGGTCGCAGGATGAGAAACCTATTCAGTTATGAACTGTAGGTTTTACGACATCCATTGATATCAGCCAACAACAAGCCACAAACTTGCAAAATTAACAACAAAAATATTCACACATTTAGCAATGCAACCTGCAGTTCCATTTGCTTTTCACACATTTAGAAACATTCATGTAGCTAGCAATCTGTAGTTCCATTCATTTTCACATTCACACATGTAGAAACATTCATATAGCTACCAACAGTTTCATTCATTTTCACTCAGACAAATGTAGAAACATCCATACATGTAGAAACATTCACACATATATTATAATTCAGAAATTCATTTACAAAATATCATTCTTTAGTCATTATTCACTATCAACATCCCAATTATAGGTTAAAACCCCCACTATTTGTATGGTTGTTGCCCATTCTTCTCTTACTTCATTTAATTCTCCCGTCGTATAGGGAGCATGTACATCTGGTAAGGCATTTCCTGTACTGTGGCCAGTTTTAAACACCTGCAAAGTGAATGATGTATATATTTAATTAATGAGCTATAAATAAGATTGATATATTTCATATTATCTAATGAGACTATATAATACCTCAGAAATAGTATTGATGCCCATTGCGGCATATTCAATAATCATGTGCATAAATTGCATCACATAGTATGCACATGCCCATCCATTGTCTTGTGTAGCACACTATAAATTGAAACATACAAAATATTAAAAAATACAACTAATTAAGCATAAATAATATATACATTGCAGTCGGGAACTTACTTCCACGTTCTTCCAAATTATTTGTTGGTTCTTTTTCTTTGGGACATTTCCTCCCACCTTTTTGAACTCATCAAAACCCCTACATGTTAATGTAACATAATACATTGCATAATTAAATAGTAATGTAATAACATATGTTAACGGATATGAAAATGAAATATTTCTCACCAGAATAATGCCATTTTCATTTTGTGTCCATATCTTGAATTCAATTTACTACCCTTAGGATCTAGATAATAGACAGTGAACGTCTCGGGGACAATAACTAATAACTCCCAATGCATACCTCTAGAGGTAAAAAATTTAAAGATTAATAACTCAAAATGCACAATAAAAATGTAATTTTTTTAAGTCCAAATTATAATAAGAAAAGTAAACTAACTCTACATTGAATGGAGCTATTATCACAGTCTTCTTATTTTGAGCAAAATTTGTAAAAGCCTCACAGCAGTATTGTTGAACTGACATAGGGTCTTTAGCTACTAGACTAATCAAAGATGGAATCAAAAATCCTACATGTTCGAATGTGAAATATGCACATATCTTGTCTAAGTAGTTGCAAAACATGTATTAATTATGCATGCATTAATAAATAAGAAACCATATCACCAGATCCTACACAAGGTATATGGATGTATAAAGAAGATCTCACCTTATCCATAGCTCTATCACATATGTATTTAGCCAATCATATCGAAACAACTCCAAAATATCTTGTATAAATAGTTTGCTTTCGTATGATTGACTTGCAGCATCTGAATCTAAAGAAACAAGTATAGGGCAATTTATATCATGTTCGCCTAACCATATTGCCATACCCCTACAGTTATGACCTAACGGGACAGGTAGGTCCTGTGGAACCCAACTGGGTAATGTAGGAGGTGGAAGTGGAGGCCTAGATGCTTTGGGTGTCTTCTTTTTAACCTGTATATATATATATATATATATATATATATATATATATATATATATATATATATATACATATATATATATATATATAATTTCAGATCAACTGACATCATATACACACACTAACAATTGAACGTAATGTAAATTTACCATACCATTTCAGTAAAGAGGACATCTGCTTTTAGCCACAATATCACTCCGCCTTCTGCCTCACCAAGTGTTTCACAATCTGGGTGGGCATATGGCAATGGAAGATCCATCCACTTGGAGAATATATGTATCGGGCTCACACGAATCCAACCAGCTGGTAATGGAGACCCGTGAAACATTTCCCCAGGTAGGGATGTGTAATTCGACGCCTCTGCAATGACATATTCATTACTTTTTAGACGACATGGCTTCAAACCCTACAAATTTTTGTGTAAAGAATGTTATATACATATATACATTTCATCTTTTTTTGAAACGACTACAATTTCATATATACATATCATCTTGAAAACATATCATCTTGAATTAAAAAACTAGTTACTATGTCATAAAAATACTTACATCATATGTGCTAGGTGGTGGGTCTATAGGATTACTCCCAACCTCTGTAGTAGGAGTAGAGCCTGCAGTAGGAGCCATAGGTACTATCTGGTAAGTGGCAGTCTGAGATGCCTGCCACTTTTTCATTTCTTCTTCGAGTTTCCTATCAAATAGCTTATCTACCTATACATGGATAAAAGAAATGTTAGCTTCTAATTATTGAATTCTCTTTTACGGTAACATTATAAAGAAAGAATATGTTACCTCTTCTAGGCAACAAGATGTACCATGATATCAAAGAACGACGGAGGAAAATACATCTCAAGCTGACATAGGGTAACAACCACTTCTCTTTGCAATTTATCGAGAGTATCAAGGTCAATAACTTTGCTGCACAGACTGTTGAAAAAGAAACAAAGTCTGGTGATTGCAAACCTTACATGCTTCGGCAGTATAGATCTAATTGCCAAAGGCAATATTTGTTGCATTAGAGTGTGACAATCATGAGATTTAAGACCTATCAACTTCAGATCTTTCATTGATACCAATCTACGGATGTTGGATGAGTAACCCTGTGGCACCTTAACATTTACCAAACATTCACAAAAAGCTTTCTTCTCCTTTCTAGACAATGTGTAACAAGCGGGAGGTAAGTATGTTCTCTGATTTTCCATTTCATGAAATTCTGTAAATTCTGACCTTATTCCCATTTCACGTAGGTCCAGTCTGGATTTTATCCCATCTTTAGTCTTACCTTGTATATTCAACAAAGTACCAATGACACTATCACAAACATTTTTCTCAACGTGCATGACATCGATACAATGCCTGACCGTCAAAGAACTCCAATAAGGAAGATCCCAAAATATTGACTTCTTCTTGAATAAAGATTTGTCACTCCGTGTGGCCATAGTACATTGTGATCTCTTACCAAATTCATTGACAATGTCTTTTACTCTTTCATAAATAACCTCCCCTGGTATAGGTTTAGGTGCACTCTGTTCCTCATTCAATCCATTGAATGCTTTGTGCTTCCTACGATACAGATGAAATTTTGTAAGAAACCTTTGATGACCGAGATATACAGTCTTACCACCATGTTTTAGTCTTGTTGAATCAATGTTCTCTTCACATATAGGACATGCTTTAGCTCCTTTGACACTATATCCAGATAAATGCCCAGATGCTGGAAAGTCATTAATAGTGCAAAACAACATAGCATGCAAATGAAATGTCTCTCTTCGTGAAGCATCATAGGTCATCACACCTTCACCCCAGAGTTTCTTTAAGTCATCAATCAGAGGTTCAAGATAAACATCGATGTCATTTCTAGGTTGTTTAGGGCCTGATATCAACAACGACAGCATTACGTACTTATTTTTCATACACATCCGGGGAGGAAGATTGTATATAACAAGCATGACTGGCCAAGTGCTATGTTGGCTGATCAATGTCCCGTATGGATTCATCCCATTTGTAAAAAGCCCAAGTCTTAGATTCCTGACTTCTTCACCAAATTCAGGGTACAATAGATCAATCTTCTTCCACTATGGGGAATCAGACGCATGTCGTAGGATCCCATCATTATTTTTCTTAACATTTGCATGCCACCTAAAATTCTTCGCATCTATCGGATTGGCAAACAAGCATTGAAATAGTAATATTATAGGTAGATACCACATCACCTTGGCAGGAGAACCAGTTTTGGACTCCCCCGAAGTCGTCAATATATACCGTGATGCACCACATTTTGGACAATCTTTCAAATCCGCATAGTCCTTTTGAAATAATACACAATCATTCGGGCATGTGTGTATCTTCTTGGCATCTATTCCCATTGGGTACAACAATTTCTTTACCTGGTATGTTGAGATTGGAAGCTTGTTTCCTTCAAGAAGCATTTCTTTCAACAAAGACAACAATGACGTGAAGCTTTTGTCGCTCCATCTATTGTTAGCTTTCAGCTTATACAATCTCAACACAGTGCTAAGCTTCGTAAACTTAGTACAACATGTGTATAACGGTATCTCAGCATCATGCACAATGTTTCTAAAAATGGAGGTGGATCGGTGTGCTCTACCCCACAACTATCCAGCATCGCATCAACGATGTCTAATAGAACTGGTTCATTCACATCTACGTCATCGTAGGCAATTTCTTCTTCCACACAAGCACTGCTATCGACATCCACTAGTTTTAGGTTTGAAATCTCTCCATGCCAATGCCATTCTGTATAGCCTTGTATAATCCCATTGAACATGACATGACTTATGATTTCGTCACCAGTGCTGACTTTCAAGTTGTTACCACAATGCCTACATGGATAGTAGAACCTATCTCCAGGTTGTTTCCTATGTTCCTTGGCAAATCTAATAAACTGGTAAAGACCAGAAATAAACTCTGGGGTGCAGTGATTGTGAATGGACATCCATGATCTATCCATCTATGATCAAAGAGAAAACAAGTATATATTACAACAAGATTAGGGTCTAAGGGTTAAAAAATACATGTGATGTCATTATTATATATAATAAATGTGTACCACCTATCCCATTCTTGAACACCTAATCTCACTAGTAAGTGTATAATGTGTATTGGGTTTTCAAGAAAATTTCGGAAGCATTTCCTCGTTGTTCTCCAAGTACATATGTACTTAGAGAACAAATGGGGAAATGCTGCCAAAATTTTTTTGAAAACCCAATACACATTATACACTTACATCCTAAGAGAGATCAAGTGTTCAAGAACAGTCCCAAACCGGGGACTATCCAAGATTTACTCCTAATGAGTAAATCTTGGACGGGTTTCTAGGCCAACAAATACATGTGTTGTCATTCTTATACCTAAAATCCTAGTTCTTCAAGTTAGGGTGATAATTGGTGTCTTTAAAAGCATGATTGGCAATTTAGGGAAAAGTCACATGTGTGCATTACAGTTCATCATTAACATGTAGATGAATAAATAAAAACAGTAGACAAAAAAATACAAACAAGTAGATGAATAAATACAAATCTATTGATAAACTAATATAAATCAGTAGATGATGATCAATTAATTACTGAATCAGTACATAAATAAAAACAAACATTAGATGAATACATACAGATCAATTGAAAAATAAAGTTAAATCAGTTGATAAATAAATTTCATTAAGTAGATGATTAAATCATAACAAAATCAGTACATAAATAAACACAAATAAGTAAATAACTTAAAAAAAAATAAAAAACGCCCAGCAGCAGCCTAGGCGTGCCTTGGCATCGCCCAAGCAGCCGCTGGAGCAGAGGAAGAAGGAAGAAGGTAGGGTGGGCATACCTTGAGGGCAGAGGAGAGCAGCGGTTAGAGCAAGATGTAGCAGTAGTTGGCAGCCGGTGCCGGCGGCGAGGAGAGGAGAGGAACAGCGGCGACGGCGGCGAGGAGAGGATAGAAGCCACCGACGGGGGCGGAGAGGAGAGGAGTGGCGCCGGCGAGGATCGGCGGTGGAAGGGAGAGCAGCAGGAGCGACGGAGAGGGCATCAACCAGGAGTGGTGGCGGCGTGGGGGAGGCGGCGGGGGCAACGACGGCGCGCGGGGAGCACCGGCGGCAAGAATTACTATACCTAGTAGAGAATTCACAATGGAACAGAGACAATGGGGAAAAGTCTGTTTTTCGGGGCTATTAACTGTACCATAGGCATTGGTTATTCATAAAAACTGACACATAAAATTAAAGGTGTCGGTTCTCCACAAAAACCGACACCTACTCTCAATTATAGTCGTCGGTTTTAACTACAAAACAACTAACGTCTATATACATGACCATAGTCGTCAGTGTCTTCCGAAAACCGATGATTAAAGGGTGTGAAAAATTCCCCGCGGATAGTGTGAGAAAACTCATAAGAATCGGTCAATGTAATAAAACCGACGACCAAAATGTGTCCAATTTCTGTCTCGCGAATAACCTTTAGTCGTCGGTTTATTATTTATCAACCGACGTCATATGTTAAATTTTGGAGGTAATTTTTTTCGCTGGAAATTTTGGATTTGGCGGTTAGTTTTAGGCGTCGGTTTTTTATTAAGTAACTGACACTGAATAAAAGCAGTACCCGTGTCTGGTCACCCTTCATAGATTGGATGTCGATTATGTTATCAAATGACGCTGTAGAGTTTAGGTGTCGGTGTATTTATACAACCGACACCTTTAAAAGTGACGTTATAAGCCATTTCTGTAGTAGTGATTGTCCCCAAGATGTGGACTATTTATTATCTAGATCCTTTGGGGAAGGAATTAGACTCATTATATAGACACTCAATGAAAAGGACATTATTCACGTGAGAAATCTTTCATATTTTATATCTGTTAACATCTATTATTACATTATTATTTAATAATGCAATTTAATGTGTTATATTAACATGTAGGGCTTTAAAGTATTCAAAAAAGCTAGAGGAAAAATGGCCAAGACAAAGAAACTATTAGTTTGGGAGAATGTGAAAGTAATTTCCTGACTCCAATATATATATTATTTATGTGAAATATGCTTGTTTGTATTTGTTAACATTTTGTATGTATCAATTTATAGTGTGCTGCACAAAACAATGGTTGGGCATGTACATACTACGTGATGCGATATATGGGCCTAATTATCAAACATGCTGCAATGGAAATCGATACCATACAACATGTATTATATATAGTCTCACTAGATAATATGATATATATCAATCTTATTATATATTATTAATTTTATATATACGTCATTCTCTTTGTAGGTATTTAAAACCAATAACTTCACTACAGGTGAAAAGTTATTATATTTACATACTCCCTATACAATGGAAGAACTAAATGATGTAAGAGAACAATGGGCAAAAGCCTTACAAGTAGTGAGAATTTTTTATTGTCATTGGAATACTGATGGAAATGATGACGATGATAATGATAAAGAATGATATTTCTAAACTTTATTGTCATAATTAATTTTGTATTTGAGGACATGTTAAACTTTGAAAGACACACTTAAATATACATGTCGAAATGATTTTTTTTTAATTGTCTTATCTATAATCCATATGTGTGTGAAGATGAATACATGAATGTTTCTACGTGTCTGAATGTGAAAAGAGATGAAATGATGGAAATGCATGTTGCTACATGTGTGTGAATATGAAATGGAGGAATGAAATGGAACTACAAGTTTCTACATGTGTTTGATGAAAACATATGAAATATGCTTATACATGTGTGTGATGAAATCATATGAAATGTTCTTATACATGTGTGTGAATCATTCCATATTAATTGTCCATCTTTGTTAATTTTGCAGGTTTGTGGCATGCTGTTGGTTGAAATCAATGGATGTTGTAAACATGCAGTTCAGAATAGAACTGTAGGTTCTACATCCTGCTGACCAGCCGACAACATGCCATAAGAAAAAAAACAAAACATTGTTGTCGGATAAAAAATAAATCGACAACGAAAATTTAACTCGTCGGTGATTAATAGCTAACTGGCGTCTTTATCCCCTAATGATTTCGGTTACTATTTGATACCGTCAATAATTTTAGGTCAACGGAGTCGATTTTATGTTACTAACCGACACCTATGGTCTAACCTAGGGCCAATTTTTTTTCAGGATGGGGATGTGGCATTGGTTATCAATTGATAATCGATGCATATTGCACCCTGCTGGCGTGTTTTTGGGTTTGCAAATCGGGAGACGACTTTGTGGTGTCAGTTACGAAACCGACGTTGAAGGTGTCTACATTTTGTGTTACCCACTTGGGTGTCGCTTGGAAACTGACTATGAAAGTCATATTTAACCGATGCTAAAGGTGATATATGTACTAGTGCAGAAATTAATAATAATTTAAGATAACATAATAGCTTATATTGAAATGTTTGTGTCTATCAAACACCATTTGACCATACATTTTAATGGTTGGTATCCTAGCCCGAAAGAATTCGATTTCATTTAAAACCTTTCTCCTTAAATTTATTCCAATCATTTGGGTGGCACTAAGCGTTACTTATCCCTCGTCACCCTCATGTCCCTCACATAGGGCATATCACTCACAATGACTTATCTGTGAAATGACTAAGTAGTCACATGTTTCCATGCTTTTTGTGTCTTCCTTTCCCCTCCTTGTCCTTCTTTCTTCCACTTGTGTACATAGTTAAACCCTAGCACCACCCTGCCTTCCTCTACCTATGGCTCCTCCAAGAATCTTATCATTGCCTCCTCCTTCCTTGTAATCTAGATCCATGAGCACTACGCCAGCTATCACCTAACCTCGGTTGAAGACCTGCAAAACTGACACCTCCAACCTAAAACAGGTAGACGCCTTCTCCATCATTCAACTATCTCATCAAAAGCAACCATCCTCAAATACCACGACCACTACATATCATTTTCTCCATCTCCACCCTCATAACCATTGCCCCCACTGTGGTGTCTTCCTCCCCCACTCTACCATGGTTCTATTTGCCTCAACTAGTAGCCACGAGCAACCACCACGATACCCCACCTACCGAGGCCACAATAGACTGCAACACTCGTTTGCCTCCTTTGACCAGCACAACACTCAGTGCACCACAACCAAACTCAAGTACAACAACATCTAGACCCTAACCCCCTTCATCTCTTCTCTGATTAGCAGCAATGGTACCAACTAGGGTCAGGCGCTGCCTTCATTTACCCCAACCTGGAGGCACGACAGACTCGAAACCCAACTCTAGATCACTGAAAATTCAAGTTGCATGTCATCCTTCACTTGCAGACCAATGGTGACCTACAATTTACTCGACTCCTATTGCAGACCTGCAAATCATGCCACCATGAATTCATGCTCCCTAAGACCCTTTCAGCATCCAACTTCAGCCCCACACACTGCCTTCCTCCTTCATCCTTTACTACGGACACCACGATAGAAACCAGACTCTGGCCTCCAGCCACAGCCACAATGCCTACCACTCCAACCTTCTTGTACATCTCCAATCATTTTCCCTCACCTGATATGTTCCTCTCGTGGTCTATTTTAAATCGGACACAGGCATCTGTCATAGAGATCAACCACCAAGTCCATTGCAAGTGAAGAACCATACCACTTTCTATCTACTGTCAAGACGCAATCTAGAGCCATTAGGACTCTGGTGATCCCACAACCTGTAGATCTAGATCTCCTCTCTGCTTTCCTTTCTCCCACCTTGCGCCTGATACCAAGGTGTTTGGGAGTCACCTCTTGTACCAGTAACCACCACATTGCATTGATATTAGTTCTACATCTACCGTTAGGGCGTAAGAGCATGTTCAACATCTGTGGTGATCACATGAAGAACAACATCAAGAACACAAAGTTGCAAACATAGCAGTGTCTTCATGCGCTCTCACCATATCATTCAGAACTACTTACACCATTGCAGGTCTTGCCTATTGCCAGAAACCCAATGTGAGAAAACCCAATATGCAGGTAATTAGTGACAACCTATCTTTATTTTAGATCACTAAGTGTCTGGTCGATAAGATAATGGAAATGAGAGATTGTATGAGGTGCTCAAACCTAATACAAGTATGCTTTTCTACCCTTATATATACAGAGGCATGCTTTCCCGCCTATGATGAGCTCTTCCACCCATTTTACTTAGGCCAACAACTCGGTGGTGTCTTGGCCCTACTATAGCTATCTTTAGTCAGTATCTATTTTTTTGTAAATGATTATGACTGTTGTGATATTGTGAATGTTTAATGGCAAGATGTGTTATCTCGCTTTGTTTATTTACATGTCTCATTCTTTGGGAATTCATTTTCTTGATATATCTATTTTTGGAACTTACTTATCTTAGATGACCCTCCTTTTAATGGGAACATCTCTTTTTCTATTGTTACCCATTTAAATGCCCAAAATATTGTTAAATATACATATTCAGCTTTTGCTAATGCATACTCTTTTGTTTCCTATTTTTTTGGGTGTTCCCTCCACCCAGGAGTAGCTTCTTTATAGGATAGAGAATTAGGATGATCATGAGCTCATTGGTGAACTTAAGGATAGCTTGAGATAGCCTTATTACCCTCTATATAAGGGCTTATGTGTATATAGACATAACCTTTTTATTTTATGTACCACTCTTAGGGTGAGAAATGTCATGTACATGGAAATATTTTGTAACTTCATAAATAGTAATGTTTTCACTGCTTATACATTTCATGGCTCATGTTCTTTCCATTGAGTGGACCCACTTTTGGGTTTCTTATAGAATGGTCTTAGATCCTAAGCAGTCGATAACTAGACTATTTCAAGTTATTCTAGATTGTTCCTTAGTATGTAGGTGACCCTTTAGAGGTTGTTTTCATACCTAAACATGAATCATGTTTACTAATTAGGGTTTCACCCATTATCTAATTTGGTGGTATATGTGTATCCAAACAAAGTATGTGGATGACATAGTTTTGGGTAAACTCTTATTAATCCTACCATCTTTGTATAACTTTCTATATCTTAAGTTTGACTCTCCTAGGAAGTAGCCTCTACCTCCCACCTTATGAGAGTACAATTTATCTACTCTAGAGAATATGTTGACTTAAACTCACATAATTGTGAGTAACCCTAGTAGGAGACAATAAACCTGTTTCATTTGTTCTTTTCTAGCATGTCTATGATATACACATTATGTGGCCTGATCATGCATGGATACAAACTTAGAATATTGACATTAGATTTAGATTTTGAGATGTTCAATGATAATACATGATGATATGAACTAGATCCTTTAAGGTTATGTTTGTCCTTCCTGCAACATGGAGTTATCACAACATAGTTTTGCTTGAGACTCACCATCCAAGGGCAGGATACTATCCTTGCTAAACTTGTAATATATCATAAATGAGGGTTTGTTGAAGGGAGATGTAAAGATCCTTTGAATTTCATCTTTTACATACCAATAATGTGGGAACGATGCTTATCTCCTATGTCCAATGAGGAACAACACATAGTTGGATCAAATAATAAAATCTTGTGTCATGTTATTTTTCCCTGAGGACATACAGAGGCAAAACCATGTTGGAAGATATATTGGACACTCTTTTTCTTGAATCTTTATAAGTATGTTAAAATTGAGGTTGTGGGAGGAAGGTACATCTAGGGTTGAACCTTAAGGAGTTGACCAATCACTCATCTCCACTGTGTAATTAGTTTACATGATGTGTGAGATGAGGAGTAGTTTGACTATTTAGTTCATATTGGTTTGTAGTGACACCATAGATGTAAACCAACTAGAGAAATAGAGACATTAATATCTTATTATTATGATTGCACGGTCTTATAAATACAACAATTTAATTGACACTCTGGATTCATCCTAGTTCTAGTGACAAAAGGAAATAAATATTATATAATATATTGTATCAAATTGTTTAAGAGGGACAAAAGTGCATTAAATAAACTATATAAAGAAATTAAATAGCACATATTATCCAAATGAAAATTAATAATAATTTAGAATAATATAATGAGCTTATATAGAAATGTTCGTGTCAATTAAACTCCATTTGACTATACATTCAAAGGATTGGTATCCTAGCCCCAAAATATTCAATTTCATCTAAAACCTTGCTCCTTAAATTAATTCCAATCATCAGGGTAACATTGAGAGTTAATTCTCCCCCTTCACCCTCACGTCCCTCGCGTAGGGTATATCAACTGCAACAACTGATCTGTGGAATGATTGTCATCTACAGTCTTACCTCTTATGTTCCCCTCCTTGTGTTGGAAAATATGGGCATAAAGTAAGGCAGCGGAAACAAAAATTTTATCTATCTGTTCTACAGTGATTCATGTTGTCTCTCCACAGATTGCAGACTGATAGTTCCCTCCTAGTAGTAGAAAAAGGACTCCTTCCTCTTGACTAGTCCACACAGACCAACTAGAGCTCATGTCATTCTTGTAGAATGGATAGGAAGGAGTTGCCTCTCCTATTAGTGTACTAGTCACTAACTTGCTTTCCCACAACTATGATCCTCAATTGTTCTCTCCCGTCACTATCCCTCCCTAGTCAGGTAGGACTTGCTTGGGATCTCTTGATTACCACAACCAGAGAGGACAACAATATTCAGAGTAATTGATTCTCAATTGTGTATGTTGGGAAGCCCCTAGTAACCCTCTGTTTATAGGTGGGGTTGGGGCTAAGGTTACCAGTCTGTTTGGGATCTTTGTGGGAGTGGAAGGGACCAGAAGATCTTGAATTATCAAAATCGGCAACACCCAAACTGGTGATATGACAACCTAAATGGCTATCTTGAACATGAGCTGATTGTTTGCACTGTGAGATGTCCATCTCATAGTTTCCCTATCATATACAAATATGGCAAAATCATTTCCAATTAATGCGAGAATTCATTTTCCTTGTATCAAGACAATTGATCAATCAAAATTCTCAAACATTTTCATGCATTCGGGGAAGTTACTAGAACCTTCATTTGCCCCAACCAAGCCAAAAGGTTCACCAGGTGATCCGGTCATCTCGCTCGGTCGAGCCAATCAGTTCACCCATTGAGATGATCAGTTGGTCCTAATTCATGTTGAACTCTAGTCAATTCAGTTCCAATCAACATAACTCCTTAAACACCCATCTCAACCTTTAAAATGATTGTGTGGCTCTCCAAACGACTGCCTCACCCTGTGAGTTGATCATTTGGCAATACGATCAGCAGATATGTTGCGTGAATTGAATACCAAAACACTTTAGTAATCAATCCAATCATCATTCAAGATTAAACTCTTCTTCTAGATGAGTTCATATGTGTGTGACCCTATAGGTCCCATTTTACGTTGGCAGTGAATGTCCATAACTAACTTATGACATCATAAGTAGAGAGATGTGCCTAGTCGCACATTAGTGGTACCCAAGTGAATGTAAATTTGGAGAACAACTTCAACCTACAATTTGTGTAAGGTGTTGTAATGATTGTATAATTCTTTAGTCTCTAATATTTGAGATGAACTTGTGGCATGGAATCATCATCCTTTCAACATTCAATCCATGTTCCTTGAACCAAGAGCAGTATGTCTGAGACAATGTGACCTCAATATCATATATTGATTCATATGTTCATGTGCATGCATTTCTCAGTCACGTTTAGCAAGTGACCATGATATCAAACTTAGATAGGAGGGAAAAATCCCATTTTTATCACTCACAATCATTTCCCATGTGTCAAAGCTACCCAGTCATCCCCACCCTTATTTCACAATTACGTTTGATGATGTCAAAGTATACCCAACATTTTGTGATGAATGTAGTGAATTTAGGTCTAAGAATTACAATCACCACCTTCACTATGAGAAATGACTATGACCATCAGTGATGGTTTACACGTGTCAATCTCAAGGTGGGTCTGTCTGATACACTATTTCAAAAATGTATCTGTGTGCTTAATTTGATATGCCATGTCATGACTAATGCGATTCCATCATGAACCAACCCACACTCTAGTCTTATGTGTTACTAGTGTCCATCTACATTCCACATTAACAACCGACTAGGGACATAATAAGAATGTATGTACTCTTGGCATTCATATGATCTCATTCTCCAAGTAACCTACTTGAAGACATACGTCATTAAGTATTGTCATTCTTTAGTCATTCATAATGTTTCCTCATATTCTCATAACTGAATGAAACAAAATGAATTGGAAGCTTTCCATTATGAGTGTTAATCATAATATATATATATATATATATATACATATATATAGTGAGGCTGGAATACACTCGAGTGTACAGATTACGTCGTACACTTCAATGGTGTTTTCCTAGCTAGACCTTATATTTCTAAAATCCAATCCATTGATCTTCATCGTTACAATAATAATAGGCCACACACAAAATTTTAGCTCATTTGGATGAGTGTAAGTCACTCATCCAAGGACAACAAAGTTGATGAAAAAAACTAATTTGAAATGCATGATTCTTGCCTCCTTTAGATGCACGACCTATAAGTATCCAAATGTGCTAAATTTTTTTATATAGTATATTCTTAAGATATTTAAGAAGATCAATGGTTTAGAATTTTCAAAAAGTTACTGCATCTTTAAAAATGACTGAGGTGTATGGTTCCACACTCTAGTGTATACTACCCTGACTATATATATATATATATATATATATATATATATATATATATGTATTTATATTTATATATATACATATATATACATATATATATAATATGTGCCATGTCAATCATTACATGATTGGCTCTCTGGGAATAACTTACCAATAGACTCCCACTTGTACTTAGAGCTAATCACCCATGAATCTCATTCTTAGTGATTTAAACATGTCCATCATGTTTCTTCTGTGTGAGTGCTAATCCAGTGGGTTAGCAACATTTAGCTATTTAGTCAGTATTATTGCATGTTTCTTATCTCTTCCTATGAGATGAAACCGTTGTAATAAGGTATCTGGTATTCCTTTCTTAACAAGTAGCTCCATTGTGGTCACATTATCATTACTGAGTCATCGATGGTTGGAACATCTATAATTTCATCATATGAACTTCATAACACAAGTATACTCGGCTTCTATTGTAGAACAATATTAATGGATATTAGTTTAGAACCCTTCCAACTAACAACATTTATCCTTTTAAATCAAACATATTTATTGCGAACACTTTGTTATTACGGAAGCTTGCATTGATGTAACCTTTTACACCCAACTATTCCATTATTTCTATCTTTAATTACTAACATTCTATCCTAAAGTACTTCCCAAGTACTAATGTATATCTTTAATGACTTTTCCGATAATCCTTATTGGAATATAATATCATCTTGTCATGTCCAATACATACAAGATTATATGGGACAAATTATTTTGTAGAATTCATGATAGATCCATTACTACAGGATATGTCATCTTAATCATGTCATTTCCATTTCAAAATAATTGGAACATATTGTTCATGAGTGACTAATATGAATTCTCTCCCATTGAATCCTTTCAGTGTTGAACTCATTCAATATCTTGCTATAATATGTGCTCAAACTTATGTTTATAAAACATTCAAGAACTATCTATAGGTTTGATCCTTGTCTCATAAGTTGTTTCACCTAATACTTCATTATTTAAGGTTTTTCCATGCCATCTCTCAATATTCAAAATATTGAGATATTATTCCTCATCATATGTGGAATATTTATATATGCTCCTGCTAAATCTTTTCTAATCACAGATATCATCTTTTATATTGATTTAAGTCAAACTCTTTGTCTATCAAGTCAAAAGATCCCAATTCTGAGATGCTTGTTTCAATTTGATATTGAACTTTTTAGTTTGTAGACTTTATTTGCATTAATGAACTTATAAAACCTTTTAGGTTGTGTCACATACACATCCTCTGATGTATTTCCTTCAAGGAGTCTGGTTTTTATATTCGTATGCTAAATCTTTTAGTCTACTTTAATTACTACAACAAGCTTGACAATTGGTAAAGGAATTTATATCATGTTCAACAACTTGAATTGATTTAAAAAAATATTCAAACAATTTGTCTTTGTATGTTATCCATGTGGGGATTTTCCACAAGACCCTATTGTACCCTTTAGATATTACCCCTTTAGGTGGCCCTATCAAAGTACTACCTTGTTAGCTCACATGGACCCCATAATGACTTTAAGCCTTTACTCATATTATTATTTGCAATAGCTTCTAGTAAATTAGTTAGATCATCCTGGCTTGACCAACCTGCCTTAGTTGTTGGATTCTCAAACCTCAATCTCAGGCATGTTCTACTAGAACTACTTTATTATGTGTCATATTATGAAATTGATATTCCACAACAACTTGTGATTCTCTTAGTTCTCATTACACCTCTTTGTTAACCTCAAACACTTCGAGTTCTACTTTTACTCCCACTGATTCTTTAGGAACTCAGTTATCCTATCAACAAAACATTTTGTTAGTGGATTGGGATTAATAGTAATATTCAGATGTTATGGTTTTTGATAAACCTCTTCAAGAAACTACTTTCTTTGTATACGTTTTAATCCATATGACATGTCAGGGCATTCCCATATTCCATATGTCATATGGTATCTTGTAAACCATTCAAACGGTACATAATTCAATTATGGGTATATTTATGAGGATACAAGAAGATTAGATAATAGATAATTATATCATGACTCATCATGGTTTAATTCCTTCATTCTAACACATCATCATGTATATATGGATTTGACTTGTGATACATTATCACAGTTCCTTTTTGAAGGTTCTCAAGGTATTAATGTAAAGTATTTCAACATTTGATCTCATCAAAGTTTTTTAATACTTTTATCAAAGTTATACTTCATTTATAATCTCTTTGAACACTTCAATAAATTTATGTGTCTCTATTACTAAGTACATGTCATCATATTATTAGTAAATGAAATGAGGTATAAGAAATTCTCTATAACATTCATTCCATAAGCTCTTCATGCATCATATGTATGAGGGAGATGATGGAAAGTTTATCCTCTCACTACATCTAGTGAAGGATGTCAAGTCATATTGTGCATAAATATGGCTTGCATGATTCCTTATGCTCGATAACCAAGGGAATCTAGATTAACATCAATATGCATTCTAGATATGCACTTCTTATATATACTTGCAAAATGACTAATGCTAATGATAGTTTTTGAGTTATCAATTATAATCAGTTAATATATACATTCCTATTGAGATTATTTTATTCAAAGACTATTACATGTTTGGATATTTTCATGTAAGACTATATCTTTCGAAACAAAAACATCAAAAACTCACTTTGTTGATTTATCATCTGTATCATACAATATGCTTTAAAGTAAATGTTTCTATTTATTGGCATAATGAAAGTAGAAGATCTACTAACTCTATTACATGCTCATAGGGCTAAGATAAATTTAAATAGACTAAATATCTAGTAACTCTTGCCCCCCTTGTCCATATTTCTCCTTCTATGAGGTCTTTTACTTCTTGTCAGATCTCTTTTTGGTATCACATACCAAGATGAAGATGTAATCAAATTTATATTATAATATTTAAAACTAAGTGGAGGCCTTAGCTCCTTCCTTCTTCTTCTTTGGTTCCTCTAACCAGAGTCAGCATTTCTCTTCCAATGTCCATGCTAGTGACAATGGTAATAATTTCCTCTTTTCTTCACTCCTCCCATTGCTTTGAGATCTTAAGATTTGGGATTCTGGAAAACTTTAGAACTCATCTTAGCTCTATTTTTGCCTTTAGACTTCCCTTTTGTCTTGTTGATCACCATCACAGACATGGGCTTATCTTTCTTCATCTATCCCTCAACTATTCTCAACATGCCAAACAACTATGTCAATGATTTGTGAAAGTCGCTTATGTTGTAGTTAATAACAAATTGACTGTATGATTACGGCAGAGATTGTAGAATCACGTCAGTGGCCTGCTCTTAGCCTAAGGGGATTCCTAGTCTAGCAAGGTCCTCCTCATACCCAATTAGCTTGAGCACATGAGGACCTACTGGATCTCCTTCTACCATGTTACATTTG